>JARPMR010000025.1:1692500-2132174 GCA_029955525.1 Oeneis ivallda | reverse complement strand
AACTTGTAAAATATAAAGGGGGTTCTTTGCAGGAATCTGACGAGACGGTTGCAAACTGCAGTCCTCCCATCCGCCCACCGGCTCTCAGATCGTCACTGGGCGACCTGAGTGTCGATAACGAGATCGGGTCGGTGGACGAGGAGGGCGGCGATAAAAATCTAGAGTGTAATGTTGGGAATGATGTCTGCGAGGGCGAGTGTGAGCGAAGGCCGGAGGACGTGCCCGGCGCGGACAGTCCCGCGCCCGCTGCGCCGCCGCCGGCCCCGGCACCCGCGCCGCCCGCCGGCGACGGGGCAGTGGCGTCGCCCGCGGTGGCCACGGCCACGTCGCCCACACACGCACCGCGAATGGTTTTACGCCCCAGACGCCTAAAATGAGTTAGTTTAGTTAGTTATAGAAATCCAAAATTGTAAGGTTCAAATTCTTAGACTATATTTTATTTTTATTAGGTTTCAAAATTAGGGCAGAGGAGTGATATATATGTGCCTACGGCAATGGAGTGCATTGACCGCGATGTACCGACATCTACATGAAGTCAGTAATAAACAACTGCTCGAGTGAACCGGACTTTCATTTATTACAAGCAGCCCCAGCCGCTCGTCCACGTCCAGCTCGCCCATCAGCAGCGCGCTCTGGTGGGCGAGCACCTTTGAAGAAGAAGTAGTACCTGCAGCTCCTCAACCTGCTCTCTGTGCCTGAGGAGCTGGGGCTCCAGCGCGTCCCGCAGGCTGTCCACCTCGCCCAGCAGCAGCCCCAGCCGCTCGTCCACGTCCAGCTCGCCCATCAGCAGCGCGCTCTGGTGTGCGAGCACCTTTGAAGAAGAAGAAGAAGTAGTACCTGCAGCTCCTCAACCTGCTCCCTGTGCCTGAGGAGCTGGTGCTCCAGCGCGTCCCGCAGGCTGTCCACCTCGCCCAGCAGCAGCCCCAGCCGCTCGTCCACGTCCAGCTCGCCCATCAGCAGCGCGCTCTGGTGGGCGAGCACCTTTGAAGAAGAAGTAGTACCTGCAGCTCCTCAACCTGCTCTCTGTGCCTGAGGAGCTGGGGCTCCAGCGCGTCCCGCAGGCTGTCCACCTCGCCCAGCAGCAGCCCCAGCCGCTCGTCCACGTCCAGCTCGCCCATCAGCAGCGCGCTCTGGTGTGCGAGCACCTTTGAAGAAGAAGAAGAAGTAGTACCTGCAGCTCCTCAACCTGCTCCCTGTGCCTGAGGAGCTGGTGCTCCAGCGCGTCCCGCAGGCTGTCCACCTCGCCCAGCAGCAGCCCCAGCCGCTCGTCCACGTCCAGCTCGCCCATCAGCAGCGCGCTCTGGTGGGCGAGCACCTTTGAAGAAGAAGAAGAAGTAGTACCTGCAGCTCCTCAACCTGCTCCCTGTGCCTGAGGAGCTGGTGCTCCAGCGCGTCCCGCAGGCTGTCCACCTCGCCCAGCAGCAGCCCCAGCCGCTCGTCCACGTCCAGCTCGCCCATCAGCAGCGCGCTCTGGTGGGCGAGCACCTTTGAAGAAGAAGAAGTAGTACCTGCAGCTCCTCAACCTGCTCCCTGTGCCTGAGGAGCTGGTGCTCCAGCGCGTCCCGCAGGCTGTCCACCTCGCCCAGCAGCAGCCCCAGCCGCTCGTCCACGTCCAGCTCGCCCATCAGCAGCGCGCTCTGGTGGGCGAGCACCTTTGAAGAAGAAGAAGAAGTAGTACCTGCAGCTCCTCAACCTGCTCCCTGTGCCTGAGGAGCTGGTGCTCCAGCGCGTCCCGCAGGCTGTCCACCTCGCCCAGCAGCAGCCCCAGCCGCTCGTCCACGTCCAGCTCGCCCATCAGCAGCGCGCTCTGGTGTGCGAGCACCTTTGAAGAAGAAGAAGAAGTAGTACCTGCAGCTCCTCAACCTGCTCCCTGTGCCTGAGGAGCTGGTGCTCCAGCGCGTCCCGCAGGCTGTCCACCTCGCCCAGCAGCAGCCCCAGCCGCTCGTCCACGTCCAGCTCGCCCATCAGCAGCGCGCTCTGGTGTGCGAGCACCTTTGAAGAAGAAGAAGAAGTAGTACCTGCAGCTCCTCAACCTGCTCCCTGTGCCTGAGGAGCTGGTGCTCCAGCGCGTCCCGCAGGCTGTCCACCTCGCCCAGCAGCAGCCCCAGCCGCTCGTCCACGTCCAGCTCGCCCATCAGCAGCGCGCTCTGGTGGGCGAGCACCTTTGAAGAAGAAGAAGTAGTACCTGCAGCTCCTCAACCTGCTCCCTGTGCCTGAGGAGCTGGTGCTCCAGCGCGTCCCGCAGGCTGTCCACCTCGCCCAGCAGCAGCCCCAGCCGCTCGTCCACGTCCAGCTCGCCCATCAGCAGCGCGCTCTGGTGTGCGAGCACCTTTGAAGAAGAAGAAGTAGTACCTGCAGCTCCTCAACCTGCTCCCTGTGCCTGAGGAGCTGGTGCTCCAGCGCGTCCCGCAGGCTGTCCACCTCGCCCAGCAGCAGCCCCAGCCGCTCGTCCACGTCCAGCTCGCCCATCAGCAGCGCGCTCTGGTGGGCGAGCACCTTTGAAGAAGAAGAAGAAGTAGTACCTGCAGCTCCTCAACCTGCTCCCTGTGCCTGAGGAGCTGGTGCTCCAGCGCGTCCCGCAGGCTGTCCACCTCGCCCAGCAGCAGCCCCAGCCGCTCGTCCACGTCCAGCTCGCCCATCAGCAGCGCGCTCTGGTGGGCGAGCACCTTTGAAGAAGAAGAAGAAGTAGTACCTGCAGCTCCTCAACCTGCTCCCTGTGCCTGAGGAGCTGGTGCTCCAGCGCGTCCCGCAGGCTGTCCACCTCGCCCAGCAGCAGCCCCAGCCGCTCGTCCACGTCCAGCTCGCCCATCAGCAGCGCGCTCTGGTGGGCGAGCACCTTTGAAGAAGAAGAAGAAGTAGTACCTGCAGCTCCTCAACCTGCTCCCTGTGCCTGAGGAGCTGGTGCTCCAGCGCGTCCCGCAGGCTGTCCACCTCGCCCAGCAGCAGCCCCAGCCGCTCGTCCACGTCCAGCTCGCCCATCAGCAGCGCGCTCTGGTGTGCGAGCACCTTTGAAGAAGAAGAAGTAGTACCTGCAGCTCCTCAACCTGCTCCCTGTGCCTGAGGAGCTGGTGCTCCAGCGCGTCCCGCAGGCTGTCCACCTCGCCCAGCAGCAGCCCCAGCCGCTCGTCCACGTCCAGCTCGCCCATCAGCAGCGCGCTCTGGTGGGCGAGCACCTTTGAAGAAGAAGAAGAAGTAGTACCTGCAGCTCCTCAACCTGCTCCCTGTGCCTGAGGAGCTGGTGCTCCAGCGCGTCCCGCAGGCTGTCCACCTCGCCCAGCAGCAGCCCCAGCCGCTCGTCCACGTCCAGCTCGCCCATCAGCAGCGCGCTCTGGTGGGCGAGCACCTTTGAAGAAGAAGAAGAAGTAGTACCTGCAGCTCCTCAACCTGCTCCCTGTGCCTGAGGAGCTGGTGCTCCAGCGCGTCCCGCAGGCTGTCCAC
This sequence comes from Oeneis ivallda, assembly GCA_029955525.1. Classification (NCBI taxonomy): domain Eukaryota; kingdom Metazoa; phylum Arthropoda; class Insecta; order Lepidoptera; family Nymphalidae; genus Oeneis; species Oeneis ivallda. The sequence goes on along the minus strand of JARPMR010000025.1, from coordinate 2,128,736 downwards.
CTCGCCCAGCAGCAGCCCCAGCCGCTCGTCCACGTCCAGCTCGCCCATCAGCAGCGCGCTCTGGTGGGCGAGCACCTTTGAAGAAGAAGTAGTACCTGCAGCTCCTCAACCTGCTCTCTGTGCCTGAGGAGCTGGGGCTCCAGCGCGTCCCGCAGGCTGTCCACCTCGCCCAGCAGCAGCCCCAGCCGCTCGTCCACGTCCAGCTCGCCCATCAGCAGCGCGCTCTGGTGTGCGAGCACCTTTGAAGAAGAAGAAGAAGTAGTACCTGCAGCTCCTCAACCTGCTCCCTGTGCCTGAGGAGCTGGTGCTCCAGCGCGTCCCGCAGGCTGTCCACCTCGCCCAGCAGCAGCCCCAGCCGCTCGTCCACGTCCAGCTCGCCCATCAGCAGCGCGCTCTGGTGGGCGAGCACCTTTGAAGAAGAAGAAGAAGTAGTACCTGCAGCTCCTCAACCTGCTCCCTGTGCCTGAGGAGCTGGTGCTCCAGCGCGTCCCGCAGGCTGTCCACCTCGCCCAGCAGCAGCCCCAGCCGCTCGTCCACGTCCAGCTGCCCATCAGCAGCGCGCTCTGGTGGGCGAGCACCTTTGAAGAAGAAGATGTAGTACCTGCAGCTCCTCAACCTGCTCCCTGTGCCTGAGGAGCTGGTGCTCCAGCGCGTCCCGCAGGCTGTCCACCTCGCCCAGCAGCAGCCCCAGCCGCTCGTCCACGTCCAGCTCGCCCATCAGCAGCGCGCTCTGGTGGGCGAGCACCTTTGAAGAAGAAGAAGAAGTAGTACCTGCAGCTCCTCAACCTGCTCCCTGTGCCTGAGGAGCTGGTGCTCCAGCGCGTCCCGCAGGCTGTCCACCTCGCCCAGCAGCAGCCCCAGCCGCTCGTCCACGTCCAGCTCGCCCATCAGCAGCGCGCTCTGGTGTGCGAGCACCTTTGAAGAAGAAGAAGAAGTAGTACCTGCAGCTCCTCAACCTGCTCCCTGTGCCTGAGGAGCTGGTGCTCCAGCGCGTCCCGCAGGCTGTCCACCTCGCCCAGCAGCAGCCCCAGCCGCTCGTCCACGTCCAGCTCGCCCATCAGCAGCGCGCTCTGGTGTGCGAGCACCTTTGAAGAAGAAGAAGAAGTAGTACCTGCAGCTCCTCAACCTGCTCCCTGTGCCTGAGGAGCTGGTGCTCCAGCGCGTCCCGCAGGCTGTCCACCTCGCCCAGCAGCAGCCCCAGCCGCTCGTCCACGTCCAGCTCGCCCATCAGCAGCGCGCTCTGGTGGGCGAGCACCTTTGAAGAAGAAGAAGTAGTACCTGCAGCTCCTCAACCTGCTCCCTGTGCCTGAGGAGCTGGTGCTCCAGCGCGTCCCGCAGGCTGTCCACCTCGCCCAGCAGCAGCCCCAGCCGCTCGTCCACGTCCAGCTCGCCCATCAGCAGCGCGCTCTGGTGTGCGAGCACCTTTGAAGAAGAAGTAGTACCTGCAGCTCCTCAACCTGCTCTCTGTGCCTGAGGAGCTGGTGCTCCAGCGCGTCCCGCAGGCTGTCCACCTCGCCCAGCAGCAGCCCCAGCCGCTCGTCCACGTCCAGCTCGCCCATCAGCAGCGCGCTCTGGTGGGCGAGCACCTTTGAAGAAGAAGAAGAAGTAGTACCTGCAGCTCCTCAACTTGCTCCCTGTGCCTGAGGAGCTGGTGCTCCAGCGCGTCCCGCAGGCTGTCCACCTCGCCCAGCAGCAGCCCCAGCCGCTCGTCCACGTCCAGCTCGCCCATCAGCAGCGCGCTCTGGTGGGCGAGCACCTTTGAAGAAGAAGAAGTAGTACCTGCAGCTCCTCAACCTGCTCCCTGTGCCTGAGGAGCTGGTGCTCCAGCGCGTCCCGCAGGCTGTCCACCTCGCCCAGCAGCAGCCCCAGCCGCTCGTCCACGTCCAGCTCGCCCATCAGCAGCGCGCTCTGGTGTGCGAGCACCTTTGAAGAAGAAGAAGAAGTAGTACCTGCAGCTCCTCAACCTGCTCCCTGTGCCTGAGGAGCTGGTGCTCCAGCGCGTCCCGCAGGCTGTCCACCTCGCCCAGCAGCAGCCCCAGCCGCTCGTCCACGTCCAGCTCGCCCATCAGCAGCGCGCTCTGGTGTGCGAGCACCTTTGAAGAAGAAGAAGAAGTAGTACCTGCAGCTCCTCAACCTGCTCCCTGTGCCTGAGGAGCTGGTGCTCCAGCGCGTCCCGCAGGCTGTCCACCTCGCCCAGCAGCAGCCCCAGCCGCTCGTCCACGTCCAGCTCGCCCATCAGCAGCGCGCTCTGGTGGGCGAGCACCTTTGAAGAAGAAGAAGTAGTACCTGCAGCTCCTCAACCTGCTCCCTGTGCCTGAGGAGCTGGTGCTCCAGCGCGTCCCGCAGGCTGTCCACCTCGCCCAGCAGCAGCCCCAGCCGCTCGTCCACGTCCAGCTCGCCCATCAGCAGCGCGCTCTGGTGTGCGAGCACCTTTGAAGAAGAAGAAGAAGTAGTACCTGCAGCTCCTCAACCTGCTCCCTGTGCCTGAGGAGCTGGTGCTCCAGCGCGTCCCGCAGGCTGTCCACCTCGCCCAGCAGCAGCCCCAGCCGCTCGTCCACGTCCAGCTCGCCCATCAGCAGCGCGCTCTGGTGGGCGAGCACCTTTGAAGAAGAAGAAGAAGTAGTACCTGCAGCTCCTCAACTTGCTCCCTGTGCCTGAGGAGCTGGTGCTCCAGCGCGTCCCGCAGGCTGTCCACCTCGCCCAGCAGCAGCCCCAGCCGCTCGTCCACGTCCAGCTCGCCCATCAGCAGCGCGCTCTGGTGGGCGAGCACCTTTGAAGAAGAAGAAGAAGTAGTACCTGCAGCTCCTCAACCTGCTCCCTGTGCCTGAGGAGCTGGTGCTCCAGCGCGTCCCGCAGGCTGTCCACCTCGCCCAGCAGCAGCCCCAGCCGCTCGTCCACGTCCAGCTCGCCCATCAGCAGCGCGCTCTGGTGGGCGAGCACCTTTGAAGAAGAAGTAGTACCTGCAGCTCCTCAACCTGCTCTCTGTGCCTGAGGAGCTGGGGCTCCAGCGCGTCCCGCAGGCTGTCCACCTCGCCCAGCAGCAGCCCCAGCCGCTCGTCCACGTCCAGCTCGCCCATCAGCAGCGCGCTCTGGTGTGCGAGCACCTTTGAAGAAGAAGAAGAAGTAGTACCTGCAGCTCCTCAACCTGCTCCCTGTGCCTGAGGAGCTGGTGCTCCAGCGCGTCCCGCAGGCTGTCCACCTCGCCCAGCAGCAGCCCCAGCCGCTCGTCCACGTCCAGCTCGCCCATCAGCAGCGCGCTCTGGTGTGCGAGCACCTTTGAAGAAGAAGAAGTAGTACCTGCAGCTCCTCAACCTGCTCCCTGTGCCTGAGGAGCTGGTGCTCCAGCGCGTCCCGCAGGCTGTCCACCTCGCCCAGCAGCAGCCCCAGCCGCTCGTCCACGTCCAGCTCGCCCATCAGCAGCGCGCTCTGGTGGGCGAGCACCTTTGAAGAAGAAGTAGTACCTGCAGCTCCTCAACCTGCTCTCTGTGCCTGAGGAGCTGGTGCTCCAGCGCGTCCCGCAGGCTGTCCACCTCGCCCAGCAGCAGCCCCAGCCGCTCGTCCACGTCCAGCTCGCCCATCAGCAGCGCGCTCTGGTGGGCGAGCACCTTTGAAGAAGAAGAAGAAGTAGTACCTGCAGCTCCTCAACCTGCTCCCTGTGCCTGAGGAGCTGGTGCTCCAGCGCGTCCCGCAGGCTGTCCACCTCGCCCAGCAGCAGCCCCAGCCGCTCGTCCACGTCCAGCTCACCCATCAGCAGCGCGCTCTGGTGTGCGAGCACCTTTGAAGAAGAAGAAGAAGTAGTACCTGCAGCTCCTCAACCTGCTCCCTGTGCCTGAGGAGCTGGTGCTCCAGCGCGTCCCGCAGGCTGTCCACCTCGCCCAGCAGCAGCCCCAGCCGCTCGTCCACGTCCAGCTCGCCCATCAGCAGCGCGCTCTGGTGTGCGAGCACCTTTGAAGAAGAAGAAGAAGTAGTACCTGCAGCTCCTCAACCTGCTCCCTGTGCCTGAGCAGCTGGTGCTCCAGCGCGTCCCGCAGGCTGTCCACCTCGCCCAGCAGAAGCCCCAGCCGCTCGTCCACGTCCAGCTCGCCCATCAGCAGCGCGCTCTGGTGGGCGAGCACCTTTGAAGAAGAAGAAGAAGTAGTACCTGCAGCTCCTCAACCTGCTCCCTGTGCCTGAGGAGCTGGTGCTCCAGCGCGTCCCGCAGGCTGTTCACCTCGCCCAGCAGCAGCCCCAGCCGCTCGTCCACGTCCAGCTCGCCCATCAGCAGCGCGCTCTGGTGGGCGAGCACCTTTGAAGAAGAAGAAGTACCTGCAGCTCCTCAACCTGCTCCCTGTGCCTGAGCAGCTGGTGCTCCAGCGCGTCCCGCAGGCTGTCCACCTCGCCCAGCAGAAGCCCCAGCCGCTCGTCCACGTCCAGCTCGCCCATCAGCAGCGCGCTCTGGTGGGCGAGCACCTTTGAAGAAGAAGAAGAAGTAGTACCTGCAGCTCCTCAACCTGCTCCCTGTGCCTGAGGAGCTGGTGCTCCAGCGCGTCCCGCAGGCTGTCCACCTCGCCCAGCAGCAGCCCCAGCCGCTCGTCCACGTCCAGCTCGCCCATCAGCAGCGCGCTCTGGTGGGCGAGCACCTTTGAAGAAGAAGAAGTAGTACCTGCAGCTCCTCAACCTGCTCCCTGTGCCTGAGGAGCTGGTGCTCCAGCGCGTCCCGCAGGCTGTCCACCTCGCCCAGCAGCAGCCCCAGCCGCTCGTCCACGTCCAGCTCGCCCATCAGCAGCGCGCTCTGGTGGGCGAGCACCTTTGAAGAAGAAGAAGTAGTACCTGCAGCTCCTCGACCTGCTCCCTGTGCCTGAGGAGCTGGTGCTCCAGCGCGTCCCGCAGGCTGTCCACCTCGCCCAGCAGCAGCCCCAGCCGCTCGTCCACGTCCAGCTCGCCCATCAGCAGCGCGCTCTGGTGGGCGAGCACCTTTGAAGAAGAAGAAGTAGTACCTGCAGCTCCTCAACCTGCTCCCTGTGCCTGAGGAGCTGGTGCTCCAGCGCGTCCCGCAGGCTGTCCACCTCGCCCAGCAGCAGCCCCAGCCGCTCGTCCACGTCCAGCTCGCCCATCAGCAGCGCGCTCTGGTGGGCGAGCACCTTTGAAGAAGAAGAAGTACCTGCAGCTCCTCAACCTGCTCCCTGTGCCTGAGGAGCTGGTGCTCCAGCGCGTCCCGCAGGCTGTCCACCTCGCCCAGCAGCAGCCCCAGCCGCTCGTCCACGTCCAGCTCGCCCATCAGCAGCGCGCTCTGGTGTGCGAGCACCTTTGAAGAAGAAGAAGAAGTAGTACCTGCAGCTCCTCAACCTGCTCCCTGTGCCTGAGCAGCTGGTGCTCCATTGCGTCCCGCAGGCTGTCCACCTCGCCCAGCAGCAGCCCCAGCCGCTCGTCCACGTCCAGCTCGCCCATCAGCAGCGCGCTCTGGTGTGCGAGCACCTTTGAAGAAGAAGTAGTACCTGCAGCTCCTCAACCTGCTCCCTGTGCCTGAGCAGCTGGTGCTCCAGCGCGTCCCGCAGGCTGTCCACCTCGCCCAGCAGCAGCCCCAGCCGCTCGTCCACGTCCAGCTCGCCCATCAGCAGCGCGCTCTGGTGTGCGAGCACCTTTGAAGAAGAAGTAGTACCTGCAGCTCCTCAACCTGCTCCCTGTGCCTGAGGAGCTGGTGCTCCAGCGCGTCCCGCAGGCTGTCCACCTCACCCAGCAGCAGCCCCAGCCGCTCGTCCACGTCCAGCTCGCCCATCAGCAGCGCGCTCTGGTGGGCGAGCACCTTTGAAGAAGAAGAAGAAGTAGTACCTGCAGCTCCTCAACCTGCTCCCTGTGCCTGAGCAGCTGGTGCTCCAGCGCGTCCCGCAGGCTGTCCACCTCGCCCAGCAGCAGCCCCAGCCGCTCGTCCACGTCCAGCTCGCCCATCAGCAGCGCGCTCTGGTGGGCGAGCACCTTTGAAGAAGAAGAAGAAGTAGTACCTGCAGCTCCTCAACCTGCTCCCTGTGCCTGAGGAGCTGGTGCTCCAGCGCGTCCCGCAGGCTGTCCACCTCGCCCAGCAGCAGCCCCAGCCGCTCGTCCACGTCCAGCTCGCCCATCAGCAGCGCGCTCTGGTGGGCGAGCACCTTTGAAGAAGAAGAAGTAGTACCTGCAGCTCCTCAACCTGCTCCCTGTGCCTGAGGAGCTGGTGCTCCAGCGCGTCCCGCAGGCTGTCCACCTCGCCCAGCAGCAGCCCCAGCCGCTCGTCCACGTCCAGCTCGCCCATCAGCAGCGCGCTCTGGTGGGCGAGCACCTTTGAAGAAGAAGAAGTAGTACCTGCAGCTCCTCAACCTGCTCCCTGTGCCTGAGGAGCTGGTGCTCCAGCGCGTCCCGCAGGCTGTCCACCTCGCCCAGCAGCAGCCCCAGCCGCTCGTCCACGTCCAGCTCGCCCATCAGCAGCGCGCTCTGGTGGGCGAGCACCTTTGAAGAAGAAGAAGAAGTAGTACCTGCAGCTCCTCAACCTGCTCCCTGTGCCTGAGGAGCTGGTGCTCCAGCGCGTCCCGCAGGCTGTCCACCTCGCCCAGCAGCAGCCCCAGCCGCTCGTCCACGTCCAGCTCGCCCATCAGCAGCGCGCTCTGGTGGGCGAGCACCTTTGATGAAGAAGAAGTAGTACCTGCAGCTCCTCAACCTGCTCCCTGTGCCTGAGGAGCTGGTGCTCCAGCGCGTCCCGCAGGCTGTCCACCTCGCCCAGCAGCAGCCCCAGCCGCTCGTCCACGTCCAGCTCGCCCATCAGCAGCGCGCTCTGGTGGGCGAGCACCTTTGATGAAGAAGAAGAAGTACCTGCAGCTCCTCAACCTGCTCCCTGTGCCTGAGGAGCTGGTGCTCCAGCGCGTCCCGCAGGCTGTCCACCTCGCCCAGCAGCAGCCCCAGCCGCTCGTCCACGTCCAGCTCGCCCATCAGCAGCGCGCTCTGGTGGGCGAGCACCTTTGAAGAAGAAGAAGAAGTAGTACCTGCAGCTCCTCAACCTGCTCCCTGTGCCTGAGGAGCTGGTGCTCCAGCGCGTCCCGCAGGCTGTCCACCTCGCCCAGCAGCAGCCCCAGCCGCTCGTCCACGTCCAGCTCGCCCATCAGCAGCGCGCTCTGGTGGGCGAGCACCTTTGCGCGCTTCTTCGCGTCGCGGGCCTCCGATTTGTAACTAGAATCAATGGACATTAATATAATTATAGAATAGAATAGAAGAGAAATGTTTTTTATTCAAATAACAAACTTTTACAAATGCTTTTTAATAGTCAGATGAATATACCACTGGTTCGGAATGCTATACTATTCAACTTTTTCTAAGATTCTATCTATACTGTTTAACTTTTTCTATGATTCTATCTGTACGGTTTAACTTTTTCTATGATTCTATCTATACTGTTTCACTTTCTCAATGATTCTATCCGTACGGTTTAACTTTTTCTATGATTTTATCTATACTGTTTCACTTTCTCAATGATTCTTTAACTTTTTCTATGATTCTATCTATACGGTTTAACTTTTTCTATGATTCTATCTATACTGTTTCACTTTTTCTATGATTCTATCTATACTGTTTCACTTTCTCAATGATTCTATCTGTACGGTTTAACTTTTTCTATGATTCTATCTGTACGGTTTAACTTTTTCTATGATTCTATCTGTACGGTTTAGCTTTTTCTAGGATTACATCTATACTGTTTTCTTTATCTGATTCTATATTATACAGCGTGTCCCATAAATAATGGATCAAACTTATGCGGATGACTCAGACGCAGGTAGCGATCCCAAATTTTAGAATTAGTTTCTACGTATGCCAAACCAATAAAACTGCTTGTATTAGCGATTTAGGTAAGAAATCAGACATTGTAAAACATTTTAAAGTAAAATAGTTAGAATGTTCACACTTTTTAATTTTTTATTAATTTTGAAAATTCAGCACCTCTCTTAGATTTTTGGCAGCATCTTTGTAAAAACAAGGAGCAGATGCAAGTTTTATACCAATTTGCAATCCTTGTTAAGTGTACAAGTTTTTAAAATAATGGTACACTTCGGTGTCATACATTTTTTTTACAAGAGATTGTTTTTAATATGGGTTGTCTTAATCAAAGAAAATTAATTACTAGATTCGAACTTCTTTTCCGAAACAGATAAAACATTATTTACAAAAATGGTTTTCATAATACATTTGTGTCGACACGGGTCTAGTACGAGCTAGAAGTCCCGTGACGTCATCTGGTTCGGACACGAAAGTTAATGAAATCCGTCGATGTGAAATCTAAAGTTCACTCGTTCCAAAATTTGGCTTGGACAAATTGCAGGTACTTACGGTGTTACCGGAGAAATGTCCAAGCTCGGTGACTGGCTGACTTGTCAGGCGTACCCTCACGCGTCGATGATGATACCCATGTAGCTGGATGGATGATTGTTCGCAAGAGCACTACTAATAATGGCACATGCACAACACAAAACAGCGAGACGTTTCGAGGTTCACCGCGGTGATGAAAGGTTTAACAAAAAGTCCGAAAATGAAATAGGTCTTCAATACGCAGCACACAGCTATATCCGCTCATGTCCTTAGTCGATGCCAACAGGGCTGACCACCGGAGACTCGAAGAGACCCGATAAACGACCGTATGCTCACGAATGAATGAGCTCTGCCATTCGTCCAAACCAAGGAATGAGTAATGAACGAAAGCGACGGGTTTGAGACAGAATATCGAAACACAGATTATACAAATAGATAACGCGAAAAGCGTACATACCGCCCACCAAAATACAGCTGGTATTTTCCGGATAAATAAGATAAGATTAGAATATTTAATTATAATATTTGGGAGAAAAGAAAACGTAATTAAAAATATATATATATATATTATTACTGTTAGTTAAGAGTTTCAATGGGAAGGGGACATAACTTAACCAGTGTTCGTTTGATAAGTCTGTCCTCAGTTTTGGTAGTTGCCACACGAGTAATTCCATCGGGGCCCGGATGCAAAGCGATTACCCTGCCCATTGACTAGTGTATTGGAATGCGATTATCATCTTGGATGACGACGACAGAATTAAAATTCAATGTTTTGGCTACCTTTGTCCATTTAGCACGCTGCGTTAAAGAATTTAGATTGTCAATTTTCCATCGAATCCAACATGTTTGACAGAAGAGTTTGATTAGTGGCCTAGATTGGTAAGCCTTATTCATCCTGGCTTCGCGACATCTATCAAACTTGATACGAAAATGTTTGCCAAAATAAATGACAATTACGAAAAACCGTTTAACTGGATTCCAGCGGCATACTGGGAGATTACTCATATAAGTTTCCGAAAATTCCGTTTGTTTTTTGTAAAACCACATACACTCCGAAGAGCAATATCGTTTATCTTGTTTCACGCATAACACACAACGGTGTTGCAAGACTAAAATATAGTGAGTAGTGTTATGTCTTCTATTTGTATGACAGTGTTGACGATGGACAGATTCCAAACGTTTGTATGTGACACGGTGATTGCTAAGGGGACGAGCAGGGTGTCGTTGTTCACATTCAACCCCAGCGCGAGAAGGCCGACCGCCCACCGTGAGAATATCCTCATCGAAAGTGAGATTGAGTTTCCGAGAAGGATTCGCTAATAGTTGCTTTGAGCGCGACCTTTGAAATTCATTTCGCGATGTTGTCGTTTGATTAAGTTTTGCAATTGATAATAAAATAGTAATTTTCTCAGTTTCTTTAGGAAGTGAGCCGACTCGATGTTTGACGATATATAAAACGATACAAGTTATTTCTTTTAATGAGAAAGAACGCGTTAAGAGGCTATCAACGGATGAATCTTGGGAATCACCCACCGGAGTTACTAATACAACTGGTTGTCGTTCTTCTTGACTCTCCTCATTATGGGTAAGAAAGGGAAACTTCGAAAAGACCTGATTAGACCCAGATCGCCACACGATTCTGTGATAATATCTATGGTTATCAGAGACCAAGATTTGGCAATACATCTGACGTATGTCAGCCATAATGACAACCGAATGCAAACAGAAAGAGAGGAGAACCTTCACAGTGTTAGATTGGTGCTTAGGACCGGTAAGTAATGTATTGTTTAACGATTTATGCTTACCATCTTCAGCAGAAGTGTCGGATGTCACGCAATGGTGCGGGATAGAATACCTTCCTTTATTTAGATCCTTACTGGGTACTAAAGACATATGGCCAGAGTCCACGAATGTAGGCAGTACCTGATTCTTGACCGGAAGTCGTTCATGATAATGTTCATTAAGAAAAGCCTTTTTACAAGCAGCTTCTTCAGGTGTGGAGGTCACTTTAGGAACGATATTGAGCTCGTCAGAAACTGGTGAAGCTTTAGGTAATGTTGAAGTGATGAGTGGCGTTCTTCCCAAGAGGAGCCAACCAAATAATGAGTTAAGGGCAAGCGGTCGGAATGCATCGCCTTTTATGTGCTCATCCAACACTGAGTCAGCGAATACGTCAGCACGCAAAAGGACATCAATAGGGCCAGGTATATCAAAATTTGGATCCGCCAAGGGTAAGTTTTCGATGTGATGCCAGCCTTGAGTTTGGAGTTTTGCAATCGGTTGATCAGCACAAATGGTGGCCATGACATACATGTCAATTTCGCATAAGGTACTATTTCTTGCAGCTATAGAAGAATTGATCATGCCGGTAATTTCAGCTGCAACACCACCCAAGCCAGTGACGTTAGATTCGCATGGTGTTGGCTTCAACTTTAAACGCTGAGCTGCTTGGGGTGTTATGAAATTATTTTGACTTCCAGTGTCAAAGATTGCACGAAAAGAATGGTACTCGCCGTACATGTCTTGTAGTTGAATAAGGGCCGTAGCGAGAAGAGCGGTCGTGGTTTTCGAAGAATTATCAATTGAACTGGGACAAGTAGCTTTAGCGATAAGAGACACGGATTTTGAATTTGCAGTGATAGAATTAACTTCCCTATCGTCCCTATCACAAATCAGCGAATGGTGTTTAAATTTGCACTTTAGGCACCTGAAAATACTAAAACAGGTTTTTAACTGATGCGATCCCTTAAGGCAATTGAAGCACCACCCCCTTTCTTTCGCGGTTGCCCTACGTTCATCTACGGATTTCGAAAGAAATGATTCGCATTGTGTAATTGGGTGAGAGTCAGCACAAAATGGACATTTAAGGGTCGATTTATTGTTATTTTTTTTGTTTACTGCAATAGACGTTTGATTGGAGTTACTGGTAAACAAAGTATGAGTCACAGGTGATCGCTTAACGATAAGAACTTTAGGCTTGTAGGTTTCCTTCGTCAAATTAGAATTTTTAGAATACTCACTAAAGTGACTATCTCGCATAAGCGCCTCGCATTTTGAATGTAAGAACTCCTTCAATTGAAGATATTTGGGAAATTCGGACTTTGTACACTTTTCCTCAAAGTCACGTCGCAATTTCGGATCTAATTTTGATAAAACGTGATAAACAATGACAAAGTCCCATTGTTCTACGGGAAGTTTTAATTTCTTTAGAATGCTTAGGTTTTCATCAATATTGTCTAAGGTGCGACGAAACTCAGTCGGGTTCTGAAATTTAAAATTAACGTTCAAGAAATCTCTCCAGCACGTGAAAGCTAACTCCCGCTTATTTTGATAACGCGAGACCAAAGTTGCGTACGCATCCGAATAATAATCGCCTGTGATTGGAAATACACGAATTAGAGCCAAGGGATCACCGCTCAAAGATGCACTTAAGTAGTGAAATTTTTCCACAGCGGTAAGCGAATTACAATCGTGTATAAGAGCATTGAAAGTATCAAAGAACTCAGGCCATTTTTTAATGTCACCAGAAAATGTAGGTAGCTGAAGCTTAGGTAGCTTGATGTTTGACAGTGATGATGAATCTCGAATGCTATCAGACTTAGTTATGTTTAATTCTGCTTTTGTGAAGGTACGACGCATGCACATTACCTGAAAATAAATGTCATCAAAACGGGTACGCACTTGCTCGTTACCATCATCACTATCATCGTCACTGGAATCACCTAATACTTCAAGAATTGCAAAATGCGCCTGTTCGAAATCGTTCGCAATTTTCTTAGCCTGATCGCAATATGAAAGGAATAGATCGCATTGACTATCATCTTCCTTCGCCAATAAACCAATCTCTAGTGCTTTAGACATACGGTTCATTGCTATAGTGCGTTTACGACGTAAGGACGGTAAGTCATGGGTTGTATACCTACCATCTGTTTCCATTGGTTTAGCTTTCGCTTTCGTAGAGCTAGTCTTACGAATTGCACGCCTCGTACTGAACGACATTTTTAATAATGACGAAAAATGTCAAACCGAAAATTATTACACGGACCTATACCTATGTAGGGGCAATAGGTTTGCTTCGATAGGTGTGATTAACTAAGCAGACTTGTTGGCTACTACAACGAAAGATTTAAATTGTATCTACCTGCCGTGGAAGTAGAATTCGTATTCGCGTACAATAGGTGTTTATAGTGTAGTGAGATTTATACTAAATACTTAACATAAATAATATAAATATATACTTTACTTATAATATACAAAATAAACACTATTTTAGATACTGATATCTTATAAGTAATCGAAACCGTAGGTTACAATAATTAATTTACTTAATTATTAATATTATTAGTAGATTATGTTTTACCGTAGCCGATAATACAATTCCATACGTATAAGCAAGCACCGGTAAATATCTGTTAGATTGCTTGCCTATGCGTAGGTATGATCTACAGCAATACGCGTTTGAATCGATAGAAAATTGTCACAGTCGAATGCACTATATACGTAAACACCGTTTCAATAAGTAGTTTGTTTATACAACATACAAATTCACGTTTGATTCTTATAATCATTAAATTATAAGACCGACTAACAAGTTATTACAGCCGATAATTATACAAAACACCGTTAAGAGATAGTTTGTTCTGTATAAGATCTGTAATAACGCGTTACCTGCTAACGATTTGATGTTACTACAGTCGATATGGTATACCTACCTATATATTAGCACCGATAAATAGAGAGTTTTACCTACCAATAAAACTTACCTATTATTTTTCCTGAGATATCCGGAATCCATGTTGAGTGTAGCGTGTCTTTTTCGTTTGTTCTGACTTAGCGATACCCTCGCTTCGGGTCCCCACCCTGTATCCGTTTCCGCTTTGTGTTCAATATGGCAACGCCGCGGTATCGCGGGTGAGGCCATCTTATTTTCTCATTATAAGCGTAAGTACCAGGTAGGAATTATGTGGATTCCGGATATCTCAGGAAAAATAATAGGTAAGTTTTATTGGTAGGTAAAACTCTCTATTATTTGTTCCGTCTTCGATATCCGGAATCCATGTTGAGTGATGTGTTTGATTTCTCCTGGTACTATTTTGTTGATGCTATAATGTGTTCAAAAATGCTATGGCATGCAAAAAGAAATAATTACGTATTAGATGACTATATTTCTATAGCCAGAATTGAATCATCTTCTTACCAATGTAATGATGAAACCACCAAAAACAACGCTATAGTGAGAGACCTCGCCACTGACCGTGAAGCCCACGGGGGCACAGGCTTCCCAACCGGTTAAGACACAAGGAAGATCACTTTCCTGGTAATGTTTGGTAATGTATATCTGATGCATCCGTGATAACATAATTCATGGGATTTCCCTGCGACTGAATTAAAGTCGTCTGCATCAGATTTTCTAGCCACGATTCTAGTTCGACACACACCTCTTTCGGTAAACGCATGGGTTTGAGAGGATGTTGACGCAGACAACTGTTATGACGTCGATGAATGGTTCGGCACTGCTACCTTCCCTGGTGGGTGATGAAGGTAGCAAAGTTGAGAAAACCCTAAGAGGACAGGGCCTGCTTAAGGGTCCAACTGCCAGTTGCTAGAAAGGATATTAGACCCAATTTCTTATCGCCATCAAGGGACGGGGACAACATGGCTATTGGTTAGGCTTTTCGTCAGTGGACTCCTCGCTGCGAGCGAGGGACTCGCCGCTGCGCTCGCAATCATTTACATATCTTAAGTATTTCTATAAATTGAACAAAATCAAAGGATTCAGTATACTAAACTCATTTTAATACTTGTTAGGGTGATGTGTCTTTCCAACTAGATTGTCCAAATTGAGCAGTATCTGTTTTGCAAACAAAGGTCAAACGTAATAAATGTGGCATTACCAAACATCATTATATTATAATTTATGATCACCATAAACCATCATATGCTCCGTGTCAATCTTTGGTAAAGCAAGATCAAGCCTCTCTATCCGACGCAAGCAGAAGTAAATGGCAGTACGTTTTGAAACAAGTTTTCCTCATCAGGTTCTGAAAACTCAAGGAATATTTAGAATGACTGTACAGATATGATTTCATAGAATGGAATAGAAAAGAATAGTCTATTCAAGCAAACGCTCATAAAGTTCCTTTGATTCAAGTGCATTCAACATTCCTTCGAAATGCTGTTCCAACTTTTGAAATCTGTGTAAACTTAGTTATACTTTTCAAAAAACTGATGTACAGTTCTTTTTCAAGAGGATAGTTATAAGGATTTATAAATTGTATAAGCCAAGTCTATCCGGCACAAATCAATTATGCCTCCTAAAATATGCTTCTGGACCTCCGATGAGTGCTAACCTTAAGTCTAAGTCTTCATCAGTATTATTGGAAGAGCTGGTATCTGATATAGTTTCTGCATTTCAAAATATTTGAACATATCGACCCTTCCATAGGTTGAGTGGTGCTTACAGCCAGCCCGGGTTTTAGTTCCAGTGACAGAGAAAGGCATTGTAAGCAAAGGCTTTCTCGTTCTATGAATCCTTTGACACGTATTTCGAAGCAAATATGAGCCGTGTAAGCAAACAGATCTACACTGGTATTCCCCACGTTCAAAACCTGACCTAAGTCGTTGGTGGTTTCGGAATATGTATTGCAGGGGGACTGGGGGATGGATACCAGCAGATGTCGACTGTATTGCTGCACTGTTCGACAGTGAAACCATCCTTGGCGAATAATAGACGAGGCAAAGTTGTGTCTCCCATTAGGAACTAGGCCTGTCTGGGAGACTAACTGCCTTTCTACTAATTCTGTAATGCCATGCGTAGTGTGGAGCATTTTACTGTATCATATGATGATGATGTCCTCCATGACATATCCGTTTACGGCGGTCTTGGCAAGAACCGGTTATGGGAGCAAATATGGCTCGCGAAACCAAATTTTATTTTCAAATACTGTTGCACGGCACACAGTGTAACTGGCCCGACCTATTATACGTGTAGAGGTAGGAGGTCCTTGGCTGGGTCTTTTTACTATGGCGTTTGGCGTGAGTTCCTTTAGACGCTCCTCAAAGGATGCCATCGCCTCATCTCCTTTATATCATATATTTCAGTATTAATCTGACATGCATTACTTAACATGATTTGCCGGGACATGCAAGCAGATATTTTGTTGCTAGATTCGACATTACCAGCTGATGACTCGCATAAATATTTTGACCATTCGCAGCTCGATCGTTATATAGCAATGGACGCCAGAATTCTAACTCCTTAGCGGCTATGTAGTACACCATACAGCGTATACTTAGGCAAAGTTGTCTCCTCAGTAGGAACTAGGTTTTTTATACAAAAACAGTAAACAGCTTGATAGAATCAAGAAGTCGAACGAAATGTTCGTTGGTTCATTTTGGTTGGTATTTCGACAATTTCACAGAAAATAGATCTTATCATACGATAACAAACCGAATCGATCGATAAATATGTCATCGCAAGGTTCCGAATCGGGGCGCTGCTCCGACAAGGACTCCGCGTTGCGTTTTGCGTCCCATATGCCGAGAAACTCAAGGCATTGCGTCGGAGCCAGCATGGCAAAGTTGTGTCAACCCCATTAGGAACTTGGCCTGTCTGAGGGACTAACTTTTGGTTCCGACAGCTCCTAGAAATCCATAATATAGAAACATAATCCATATAATCTATAATATAGAATAGAAATCTATACAATAGAAATAGGTGTCGAGTCGGAACCAACACAGGTGTCGAATTTGCTCGTTCATGCTAGGAGTTTCAACAGTTTCAAGTTTCAAAAGTTTCAACATCAAAATGTTACCTGTACTTGAAACTACACACAGGATTGAATGGCGAGCGGGTAAGAGCTGTTTGCCAAGAGAAGTCATCCAAATTGTACTGTCCAATCCGTAGTGGACGCGAATGGTTTTGTTGTTGATAAAAATCCAATGATGGTCAGTTAATTATGGCAGTAGGTACTTAGGTTTGATTCATCTTCCAATCTGGCTGGTCCGACTTAGGAATAGGAAGGAACCAAAAAGAACGTGAAAAAAAAAAAAAAGTAGCTAGGACTGTATTTTTTCTGTTCTAGTATTTCTAACCTATAAATTCTCGATGAATAAAATTTCTTAAACTCTTACTCGTAGCTGTCACGATTATTGCTCACCCCCCCCCCCCCTTATTTTTAAATAACGTCGAATTGCCTCGTTATTAAATAAGGGTTGTGAACTAAGAGGGATTTTATATGAAATATTTCAATGAAAATTAGGAGTAATCTGAAAATATCGTTATTATTTCTGTGGACTTAATATAATCGAAATAATGAAACGCATAATTTCGATTTATTTATCTGAGCCTTCTCCACCTTATTGTCAGGCGGTGATTGCAAAGTGAATTCTTATTAGAAAATATATTCACCACGTTGTTTATCAAGAAGGCTTCTTGTTGACCAGAAAAAATAAAAATTGAACTTACCGATTTGCTTAAAATACAAACCACTTCTGGATATATCATCAGACTCCTGCTGCGCTGATGAACTGCCCGAAAAACCATTTTCCTGCCTCTTCTTTCCTCTGCGAACTTGAGCTTCTTCTGTGCACGTGGGGTTCATTTACGCGTAACCGAAATTTCCTCGTGATAGAAAATATGCACTATTAACACTAATACTATATATTTTTAACACTTTGCTTGCAATATTTTTTGCCAAGAGAGACGGATTAACGAAATAATCTTAGATTTGACGCGCACGCGGCGAAAATACACAACGCTATGAGCTCAAAATGGCAGCCGTCTCCTACTGCTGTCGTTATTCTCCATCGCAGAAGCGAGGGATTCTTATTCTTGATATAAATCTTAACACTTGATATACTTTTATATAATATATCACTATATTTAGGATTATTAAGAAATTTTTAGAAACACGTCCGAACAATACGAAAAACGACGCTATAATGAGAAAATAAGATGGCCTCACCCGCGATACCGCGGCGTTGCCATATTGAACACAAAGCGGAAACGGATACAGGGTGGGGACCCGAAGCGAGGGTATCGCTAAGTCAGAACAAACGAAAAAGACACGCTACACTCAACATGGATTCCGGATATCGAAGACGGAACAAATAATATTTAGTTTGCTACTTATAGGCAAGGTATGGTCTATACTCTATAGTAACACGGTCAATTTGAGTTGGCAGAAAGGTAAGATTGTCACAGCCGAATAACATATACGCGTAAACACCGGTTAAGAATACTAGAACGTAGGTGGATAGATTGTTTACGCGTGATCTGTAACAAACTTAATGAACAAAGGTACCGAACCTAGCTGCAGATGCACGTCTTTGGAATGTAAACAATAACGAACTTCGCGCAAGTGACTAGTTACCAACCTAACAATAATAGACCATAGACTAAATCGGCTTTCAAGTGAAGTTGCAACAGTCAACTTTTAGGCGAGTCGTAATTCCTAGTTCCATGCAACTTGCATTCCTTTTGGAATGAATGTATTAGACCGAGATGTTGTCTATAACTAGCCTTATGAATGAGTTACATTACAACCTACAAAATGGCTGAAACGACTTTACTGTTGCTTAGATAACAGAATAAAACAATACGATACTTTATACACTTGAAATTACCTAATTAAACACTTGATTTATAAAGATTTTAATTAGATCGAGAGAATTTAAGCAATGTCTCACTTTCTATTGCGAGGGCCGTACCAAAATGAACAATTTTATAGTTAGAAATTACCAGCGTGTATTTTAACAGGTAGGTATTACAAAATACGACACGAAAATCAGTCAACACCTATGTTCCCGGGTTTCGGCACCAAAAAGATGTGTCGACACGGGTCTAGTACGAGCTAGAAGTCCCGTGACGTCATCTGGTTCGGACACGAAAGTTAATGATTTCCGTCGATGTGAAATCTAAAGTTCACTCGTTCCAAAATTTGGCTTGGATAAATGGCAGGTACTTACGGTGTTACCGGAGAAATGTCCAAGCTCGGTGACTGGCTGACTTGTCAGGCGTATTTTCACGCGTTGATGATGATACCCATGTAGCTGGATGGATGATTGTTCGCAAGAGCACTACTAATAATGGCACATGCACAACACAAAACAGCGAGACGTTTCGAGGTTCACCGCGGTGATGAAAGGTTTAACAAAAAGTCCGAAAATGAAATAGGTCTTCAATACGCAGCACACAGCTATATCCGCTCATGTCCTTAGTCGATGCCAACAGGGCTGACCACCGGAGACTCGAAGAGACCCGATAAACGACCGTATGCTCACGAATGAATGAGCTCTGCCATTCGTCCAAACCAAGGAATGAGTAATGAACGAAAGCGACGGGTTTGAGACAGAATATCGAAACACAGATTATACAAATAGATAACGCGAAAAGCGTACAACATTGGTAAACTAATAAGCAATATTTAACAAAAATCAGATCAAAAAAATATTATTTATTACAGCTACAGCGTTAAAAAAACTGATTTAGAGTAGAAAAAATTTACAAACTAAAAAAAACCGAAAAACTTGGTCACCCTACGGTTTTTTTTAAAACTGATCAAATTGGTTTTAGATAATTGGGTGATGTATCTTCCGCATAAGTTTGATCCATTATTTATGGGACACGCTGTATACTGTATAAGTTTTTCTATGATTCTGTTTTGATTCTGTCTATAATAAATAATGTCCTCCCGACCGAATCCGATCACGGCGGCCAACCTCCTTAGAGATCAGCCATCTGCGCGGGAGATATTATAGTGCACAAGTGTGTGCGCAAACACAGGTGCACTCTCTATTCCTTCATTCTCATAGTCCGATTGGACGGAAATCCGACACGACCGAAAAGAGATCAGGCGAAGGACCGACGGCTTTACGTGCTCTCCGAGGCACGGGGGTAACTTACCGCCAGCTAACTCCGGGCTAGTACTGAGAATTTCTTTGGCAGAAAAACCCAATACATTTTTTTGGTCCGACCCGGGAATGGAACCCGAGACCTCGTCATCCGCAGTCGAACAAGCTAACCACTAGATCAAAGAGGCAACGAGATTCCGTCTATACTGTATAACATGCTCTATACAGTACCCGGCGACATATATTGCACATCGGCCTTTGGAATAAAACGCTATTTCTATTCTATTGCAAGGAAAGCTAGCCAGAAATTCACGTAGTAATTACTGAAATCTCTTCACAATCGGCGAGCACATCACGTAACATATATTGAAAAAATGCAGTCGAACTGTGAATAGAATAGCGTTTTATTCCAAAGGCCGATGTGCAATATATATCGCCGGGTACTGTGTCTGTCCTGTTCGCACTCACGTCTCGGCCATCTGCCTGTCCTTGTCGGCGTGGTTCTTCAGCGCGCCCATCTCCTCCATCAGCAGCTTGGACACGCGGTTGTGCCGCTCCAGCTGCCTTCGCAGCTCCTGCAGCTCTTTCTCCTGCTTGCTGCATCTCTCCCGCTCTGTTTCCAGGTCCTGGATAGAGATGGCGAGAGAATTAATTCAAAACTTCCAAAATCTTTGTATTTTACTTACGTAATGTAAAACCTGTTAAATGAGTGAGATCATCATCATCATCATCAGCAACCTATTATAGTTTTTGCAATTCACGAAGGCGAGTGAGCTTCACTTGTGGTTACTTCGTGTACATGCACATTGCATAAGTGTGCGTGCCTGTCAAAGCCTAGGTGGGAGCGGGCAGGCGCGAGCATTGCGCTCGCTCACACTTATACAGATACGACACACACACAACCATAAGTCAGTCGCCCTAGTGAATTGCAAGAACTATAACAGCTTACTACTGAGCGCAGGTCTCCTCTCAGAGAAGGGTAAGTCATAGTCCACTAAATGGCCCAATCTAAATAGGCAGACTTCACACACCTTCGAGAACTTTATGAAGAACTCTCAGGCGTGCAGGTTTCCTCACGATGTTTTCCTTCACCGTTGAAGCATTTGTTATTTAATTGCTTACGTACATAACTCCTAAATGTCAGAGATGCGTGCCCGGGATTGAACCTGCGACCCCCGGAGTAGGAGATCGCAGTACTAACAACTAAGCTATCACTGTAGGCATGATGACAATAAGTAGTAACCAATCAATGAAATTATGATTTCATCGAATGAAATAGGATACATGGATTATAAAAAAACGTATTAATTATATTTCTATTTTGAGCGAGTTCGATATTTATTTTGATAAAATAAAACTATACAATACAGCGATCCGCCATATTGGATTGAACACCAATTAGAGCGATACGTCACATCTATCTTCAGACTTTGACATGCTCTTATGACGAAACAGCGGTGACGTCAAGAAGGCCGTCATGGCACCGTCGAGCGTGAATTTTAAACCTTAAGGTGGATTATACGGGTCTGCCCGCGAAATTCTTTGATTTGGTTTTTCGCAATTTGTAAACTAATGCGACAAAATAGGCTTATGGAATTCTGATTGCGACAATAGCAGTATCATGTTCACAGGTTTACATAAAATCTTTATTTCAAAGTGTCCACTTTAAGAAATTAGTCAGAATATCGTGTTGGACGTGAGTTACAAATTAGTCGATATTCTGACAAATTTCTTAAACTTTCAACACTTTTAAATAAAGATTTTTATATAAACCTGTGAAGATGATACTGCCATCGTCGCAATTGGAATGCCATAAGCCTACTTTATCGTATTAGTTTACATATTGCGAAAAACCAAATCAAAGAATTTCGCGGGCAGACCCGTATAATCAACCTTAAAATTGAAATGGCAATTTTATCTACCAAACTTTTTATTCTGATGAAATAAGATATATTTTCGAAATGTAGATACTCGTACGAAATAGTTTTTCAAAATCGGTCATTATGCCCATTGTACACTTCGCTACCTGTGTGAGCTGCACGTTGAGCTCGTGCGCTTCGAACTCGTGGAGCTTCGCCGCGCTCGCTTCGGTCTGCAGCGCGGCGACCTGCGCGCTCAGCTCGCTCACGCAGCGCTTCAGGAACTCCACTTCTTCGTTGCTGCTCGCGTCCGACGCTTCGGGAAGAAACAAACGCTTCGATTAATAAAGGACAGGTTCCATTCCCGCGCGACTCTTCATTCAAATGTTTTGCAGCGTAAAACATTCAGACTGTCGCTAGTGGAGCCAACTCCGAATGTTTGCTACCTTCTCATTTATCTGACTTACAAACCACACTTTGCAGCGCGATAAATAACGACAAGAGGAGCCGTAGCCTAAGGCGACGCTTGGGGATTTGAAAGAAAAAAGAAAGGAGAAAATACGTTTATCTTGTGATACAAATTACGAGGAAGAAAACACAAAAGTAACAAAAAAAAGAAAGGAGAAAATACGTTTATCTTGTGATACAAATTACGAGGAAGAAAACACAAAAGTAACAATTTTAAAGTTTTTTGAAGTGATAACTTCTTTTGGCGCACCGCTCACATTTTTACGTGGATAGTAAGTTAGACTGATCCGTCACGCTCTGAGATGAAAGGCTCGATCGGGTGAACTCGGGACCGCCGAGTGTACTCGAGCGAGAAAGATACAGTCAGCTGCTCTTCTGTTGTGTCGCTGTGTTTAGTCTAATCAATTAATACGTTATAATTGTCATTATTTATTTAATAGTTATTATTAATATATAAATATAAATTGATTGCGATCGCCAATGAAGTATTCACTTCTGCCGTGCGGGCACACACTTTTTTTTTACATCCATATGTCGCAGAAGCAAAAAGATACTGACTCAGCAAAAACCTATAAGCGCTGGTATATTCGCTTCTATGCATGAATCGTAAGAAGGTTCAGCGTCACTCAGCGGGCTATGGAGAGATATGCTCTCAGAAATGAGGAGACCTAGAGTTAACGACATAGCTCAGGGCATCGCGAAACTGAAGTGGAAATGGGCGGGGCACACAGTTCGAAGAGCTGATGGTCGTTGGGGTCCCAAGGTGCTGGAGTGGCGACCCCGCACCGGGAAACGCAGTGTCACTGTCCTCCCACTCACTCCTTAGAAGGACAGGTTTAGGGCCAGTCGGTTGGACGCGAGAAAATTTAAACACGTTATTGAAACTTAATCGATTACATAATGAAACTATCATCATCATCATCATCATCATTAGCGGATAGTAGCTTTCAAATCAAAACAGTTCATGAAAATGTTGTTGCAAAAATTATATTAGGGATCAAATCAAATGCGCAAGGGATAGATCAGGTTAATATGGATATGATTGTTCTCACATTACCCACTACCCTTAACGTCATTACAGCTATAGTTAACAAATCTATTCTGTCTTCGAAATTTCCTTCACTTTGGAAAACAGCTCTAGTCTTACCTTTGCCTAAAATTAACAACCCTGAAGATATAAAAGACTTACGCCCAATAAGTATTCTTCCATATATTTCTAAGATACTTGAAAAAGTTATCTACAATCAAGTTATTAAGTATTGCGAGGACAATAATATTTTACCGTATTTTCAATCGGGTTTCAGGAAACATCGTAGCACATCTTCTGCTCTTTCTGACGTTATTGATAACATACTCACTTTTCAAGATTCCGGTAAGGGTAGTTTTCTTGCGTTGTTGGACTTTTCACGAGCGTTTGACTCAATTAATATAAAACTAATGCTAGCCAAACTATCGTACTACGGATTTTCCTCAAGTACTGTTAAATGGTTCGCTAGCTACCTTATGGACAGAACGCAACAAGTGGTTATCCGGAAAAATGATGGAAATGACTTGGTATCTTCACTTAAAGCTGTCAATAGAGGGGTCCCACAGGGTTCCATTTTGGGACCACTATTATTTATATTATATTCTGCCGACATAATCAACTGCATAGAAAACTGTCAGTATCATTTATATGCTGACGACCTTCAAGTATATGTACCTGCTGATCACGAAGACGTTAGTTCTGCAATTAACCAGATGAACAAGGTTCTAAACAACATCTCACGATGGTGTCAACAAAATGCTCTTATCCTTAATCCCCTTAAGTCTAAATTTATGGTCATGGGTACTAAGAAGCAAGTCAGTAAAATACTAGTCCAGCAACCAAAACTCTGCATTGACGGAGTAAACATTGAACATGTACATGAAGCACGTAATCTTGGACTGCGAATGGATGAAAACTTACGCTTCGAAGAACACGTAATTGATCTTGCCCGGAACTGTTTTTATAGACTTAAAGTTCTGTATAAGATTAGGCCTTACATTAGTATTAACCTCAGAATTAAACTTTGTGACACACTAATTTTGTCAAAATTAAATTATTGTTTAACAGTTTATGGACCATGCTTGCTAAGTAAATCGTGGCGATTACTTCAGCGCGTACAAAATGCTTGCGCTCGTTTTTGTTTTCCTATTCCGCCAAGATCACACGTTACTCCTTTTTTAAATGAACACAATATGCTAAAAATGAAAAACAGATATAATTTACTTTTAGGCACTCTATTGTTCGGTGTTGTTAAATCCCAAAAACCTGAATATCTGTATTCGAAATTGAAATGGCGCGAGCCAAGCTTTGGGCTTAGGGCGATGGTGCCACTTTTATCAATGCCACGCCACCGGTCGGCAGCATTTCGTGGCAGCTTTAAATATCTTGCCACGAAATGCTGGAATGACATCCCTCCACCTTTTCGCAATGCAAGCTCTAAATTTGTTTTCAAAAAACTTTTCAGAGAACAGTTATTAATAACACAAAAAAACGAATAATCATATTAAAATACAAAGTAAGATAGCCGTGGTAGTACATTTACAAATAATAAATTTAAAAAAAAAAAGGAAAGGACATTATCGATTCAATTTTATAATACAATTTATATTTTACCTAATAAGTTATTTTCATATGTATAATATTTATTTACTTTAAATGACTACCCTCTTATTCGGGCCCTAGCAGAATATCAGCGCTGTGGTTACATATGTATCCACAGCATTTAGCTGAGCTAGAACCCTTTCATTGGCATGACACATAGTAGACACTAGTTAAGTTAGATTGTAATTACTTTCTGTTTTTCCATTTTCATGTGTATTTCCATTTTGTTTCTTATATTTTGTTTTCTTGTCAATGAATAAATAATATTCTATTCTATTCTATTCTATTCTATTCTATTCATTAGCAACCCATCAACGGCTCACTACTGAGCGCAGGTCTCCTCTCAAAGAAGGGTTATATGCCATAGTCCACCACGCTGGCACAATGCGAATTGGTGGACTTCACACACCTTCAAGAACATTATGAAGAACTCTCAGGTGTGCAGGTTTCATCACGATGTTTTCCTTCACCGTTGAAGCAAGTGATATTTAATTGCTTAAACGCACTTGACTCCGAAAAGTCAGAGGTGCGTACCCGGGATCGAACCTGCGACCCCCCGAATAGGAGACCACAGTCCTAACCACTAGGCTATCACTGCTTGATACTATATCCTTATAAAGAGACTATAATAGTGCGATAATATGCCTATTATCGCACTGATATTAGGCAAGCCTGGCTTTTTGGCTTGTACAGTACCCGGCGATATATATTGCACATCGGCTTTTGGAATAAACGCTTTTTCTATTCTATTGCAAGGAAAGCTAGCCAGAAATTCACGTAGTAATTACTGAAATCTCTTCACAATCGGCGAGCACATCACGTAACATATATAAAAAAAATGCAGTCGAACTGTGAATAGAATAGAATAGAATATTTATAATTTCTGAATTGTCTCTGGTCTGGTCTGATGGGAGGCTTTGGCCGTGGCTAGTTACCACCCTACCGTCAAAGACGTGCCGCCAAGCGATTTAGCGTTCCGACACGATGGCGTGTAGAAACCGATCAGGGGTATGGGTTGAATTTTCACTGCCATACCCCTTCCAAGTTAGTCCGCTACCATCTTAGACAGCATCATCACTAGGCAAGCCTGGCTTTTTGGCTTGTAAAGAGAGTTCGCCCCTGCTGCTGTGAAGTTCCAAGGTACCCAAGAGCGTCACCAGCCGATGGCCAAGGAGGGGGGGGGGGGGGGGGGCAAGTTGACAGGGTTCCCACTGAATTTTTAAAAACCAATGATGAAGTATCTACTAGTATTTTTCAAATGTCTGGGGGGGAGGGGGAGCAGCTGCCCCTACCCCCCCCCCCATGCGACGCGCATGAAGGTACCTGCATCGTTGGCGTCGGTCAGGTCGATGTCGATGGCCGCAGCGGGCAGCGCGTGCAGCAGGGCCGTGCTTCTCCTCTTGAGCTGCTTGTTCTGCTTGTACCACTCGCCCGCCTGCTGCATAACCCTGGAACAACGAACTTACTGTTGTAGGATGGTCTTAACATTATCGCTGTGGTGTCGCTATCACCTCTGATTCAAAATTAAAAATTATTTAAGTAATGCCAACAATTATTTGGAGGACAGGGAGGTCGCTCTTTGAGGACAGGGAGGTCGCTTTTGAAGGACAGGGAGGTCGCTTTTGGAGGTTAGGGAGGTCACTTTTTGAGGACAGGGAGGTCGCTTTTGGAGGACAGGGAGGTCGCTTGTTTGGGATGCCACATGTGTAGATACTCTAGCTGCATCCCACATCCAGGCGACCTCCTCTGTGGCGGGTGCAGCGGCTACTAGCGCCGAACAGGCTAAGAGGCGCAAATATGAAAAACTTGACAGTGGTTTCATATTTGTGCCTTTTGGTGTGGAGACCCTGGGGCCGTGGGGCCCGGAGGCTCGCGCACTTTTTTTAGAGATATCGAAAAGGGTGATCGAGTCTACCGGGGATCCAAGAGCTGGCAGCTACCTTGGCCAAAGGATTAGCTTGGCCATCCAAAGGGGTAATGCTGCCAGCATCTTGGGTACCATGCCACACTGCGGTGATTGGATGGGGTTTTAGATTTTATTTAGTTTTTATTTTAGTTTTAATTTTAGAGTAAATTTAGGTTTAATGTATTCTGTATAAAGTCAAATTGCTAAAATAATAAAAAATATATTCCAGTAATGCCAACTTAATCAATTTTTGTCGTGATAACATCTTATAAATCGATGAACACGGGCTGCACGCACGAAAAAGTACCACGTTCCGCCTGAGCCTGCGCGTGCAAGCGTGAGCGCGGAACAAGCGATAGAGAGGCACGATCGGCCCAAGCGTTGGCTTGTGCCACCAGTCATCGTCAATGTTTCTTTATGACGTTATCACGTAAAACCATCGTCCGTAAACCGACTTTACAGACAACCAATTTTTTTTTAAAGATTATTACCTATCAGGTAAGCTGAAGTTGACTTCTATCCAGGAGGATACTAAAAGGGTCCAGAAGGATTTGGAGGGGATAGGAATCCTCTCTAAATCCATATGATACGATCGATTTTACCGTCAATGTAAACCACGATACAATTTGTCGGTTGACAGTCAACACTCACATTTTAACAGCAAGCGACAGTATGTCACATCCGAGATCTAAAAGTTCCTTTAGTCCAGATATCAATAGGTAAATAAACTTCCCTGTCAACACCCATTTTTACAGCCATTTTCACTAAATCTTGAGCTTATTTTACGTTTTTTTTAACGTTAAACACCTAGACCATCAAGTAACAGTAACAACATTTTTACTACCAATTAATCACTTTTACTGTTGTGCTTTAAATCAATATGAAAAGTTACTAAATACCTACTGGATTACGAATAGAATAATTTTTTATTCAAATAAACTTTTACAAAGTGCTTACGAAGTGTCTTAAAGATAAATATGAAGTTATTTATTTTCAAGACACTTTCATTATCTTCTTCGTTACACTAAGTGTTACTTTACCAATTAATTTCTTCAGGGATAGTAATTGCTTACTTAGAATATATACTAAAGTTACTCAAATATAGATTCAAATTAGACTTATTTGCTTTAAACATCACAATAAAATCATAACAAAGATCTTAAATGTATTAAAACGTATAAATGTTTCTCCAAAGAGCTAATAGTGAGTTGCCAATATTTAAAATTAAACAATAATTTAATAATCGTTTTTCATAGGCTATAATAAATATCAGAAATACAAATCACTGCGTTACATAACAATTATTATACTTTGGTATTTACTTAAAAATCTATTTAAACTTATTTACTTCCACCATTTTAATTTTTACTGTTGTAAGTGAAAGACACTTAGGAATACATCAAGTAAACAAAATAAATACACACGGATGTCAGCTATGTATGAAACTAACTGCACAGATTTCGCACGGGAAAAGTGATTTGAAATTATAATATTCACTTCAATATTGGTTTGGTACGAGATAAGCATAATATTATTAAACAAGCCAAGACTCACGACTTCGTCCGATGGATTTTGTTTCAAATATTCTCCATACAAGCATTACCACTCCTCTATTAATTTTTCAAAGCCTATAAATTTTCCTACATATAATTTAAAAAAGTACAAATTAAAAAAAAACAAGTTTTAGTAGCTGGCTAGTGACGCTACATTATCAGATGGACATCATCTAAGATCAGAATACTTTTAAAGATTAATCAAACAAGCCCAAACTCGATGGGGTAAAGGTTTTATGACAGAATTTCCATAGCCACCTTCCGACCTCATCATCAGACCCTGGATATGATCTAGGACCAGAGTACTTGTCAAGATTAATAAACGATAAACGAGCACAAACTTGATGGAGTTATGTACGTCGTTTTATTATAGAATTCCCAAAACCACCTTCCGGCTTCATCATCATATCAGCTCCATGTCACAATAATATTGCATTGTCATCCGATTTACACATACATGCAAAATTTCAGCTCAATCCGAAACCGGGAAGTGGTTCTTATTCATCTTGCAAGATTTGACCCAAACATAAACATACATACATTGCAAGTTAAATAAAAGCTTGTAAAAAAGTGGCCTATGTCACACTCAGACTCAGGGTCACTCAGCGAGCGATGGAGAGAGCTATGCTCAGTATATCCCTGCGAGATCAAATCAGAAATGAGGAGATCCGCAGGAGAACCAAAGTCACCGACGTAGCTCAGCGTGTCGCGAAACTGAAGTGGAAATAGGCGGGGCACATAGTTAGAAGAGCTGATGGTCGTTGGGATCCCAAGGTGCTGGAGTGGCGACCCCGCATTGGGAAACGCAGACCGACGACATCGAACGAGTCGCAGGGAGCCGCTAGATTCAAGCGGCGCAAGACCGAAGCCTGTGGAAGTCCATGCAGGAGACCTTTGTCCAGCAGTGGACGTCTATAGGTTGATAAAGAAGAAGAAGATGTCACACTCAAGATCCTCAATCATACCCTTGAAAATCACGTCGATCCATTGCTATTTTGTTACGTGATTTACTGCAATCAGCCAACCAACAAACAGACATACTTTCGCATTTCCAATATTAGTAGGGATTTACAAAACACTTTCTAAATCAATGACGTTACACGGAATGTGTAGAAAACGAGTTCTTTTTTGACAAGTTTTTGAGTGTTAATTACCTACTCGCAAATAAATTCAAAAAGCTAATAGGTAAGTTCGAAAAGCATACCTACCTACTCGTACATAATATTATAATGCCCATATAAAAACCATATTGGCAACGCGACTTGTTAAAATAGGTCATAAGTTAAAAATAAAAACCCATAAAAATACTAGAAAAAAAATATTACCTTCCCATTTTATGTTCGAGATTCACTTTGTAAAATATAAAAAATAAGTACTTATATGTATATTATATTTTTTAATTAATTATAAGAACAAAATTAATCTGCCTGCACTTAGTGAAATCCAAATTCTAATTACCGTAGCTCGATTGCTGAACCCTTATTATAAGGATAACTAATTAAAACATTTATTAAAATATTTAAATTGAATGTCCACTTAATTGACTATGAACACCATTTAAAATGACGTATCAAACCACAAACAATTTTCAACTTTAAGATGAAAACAATACAGTATATTTTGCATTCTAAATAGAGATAGATTTTCTGTCACACGGTGACCCCCGAGATATAATTTTACAAGCGATTTTGAACCTTGTAGACCTGACTTTAAAGTAAGTTTTGCATTGCAAGTAGAGATGTTTTTTCTACGACATGAAGTCATTATAAATTCTATACGACTCCCTTCCTCTAATTGTGGAGGATAATTCCTTGGGTTTGACGCAAAACGAGATTGTGAGAAATTGGCCATTTTCATTAGTTAAGGGTTGCTTACATTTCCCTATTGTTATAAGTCACTTATAAGTACTTATTAAGGATAAGGTCGACCTAACGATTATTATTTGTAAACAATGCATTTAAGAGCATTCCTCATTAGAGAAAAATAATGAAATAGTTCAAAGAGGTGATTAAAACTGTAAATACATATTTTAAAATAGTTATTTAGAATATGTTATATTATATTAATAAAAATTAATTACAAAAGTTTTCTTTTTTTCTCGTACAGCCAACGAGAAAAAAAGAAAACTTTTGTAAAATAGAGCTAAAACTTGGCACAGAGATAGCCTACATCCCTGGAAATAATCCCAGAGGTACCCAAGTAGGAAGTCGAGGGCATCTACTAATACTCAAATTTAAAAAAAATCGTCAAAAATGCAGTTTCAGTAGTTGTTGGAGTAGGGTATTCCGCAGACTACTTAATGCTGCAGCATCAGCTCAAGGTCACCATGCCTTAGAAATGATCCGAAGTAACAGTACACCAAAATTCAAATCAGTCGCACCAGTGAAAGTTTGTAACACCCTTTAATCGAGTAGGAAATGAGCTAATGATCTCCAAACGCCTGATCTTCATAAATTATAGCTAAGAATCATCTCGATTACTTTAGCTTTCAAACAGAAAAAACCGCATCAAAAGCGGTTCATTAGTTTGGGAGCTACGAGGGAACAAGCAGACAACAGATAGATATACAGATACGGACGTCACACTTATGACATCCATTTTTTTGGGCGGGGGTTAAAAATGATATTATATCGGAAGCTTCTTCTTTATCAATCCACAGACGTCCAATGATGGACAATGGTCTGTTGCATGGATTTCCACAAGCCTCGGTCTTGCGCCACCTGAATCCAGCGGCTCCCTGCGACTCGTTTGATGTCGTCGGTCCACCTAGTGGGGGGGGGGTCTGCCAACACTGCGCTTACCGGTGCGGGGTCGCCACTCCAGCACCTTGGGACCCCAACGAACATCAGCTCTTCGAACTATGTGCCCCGCCCATTTCCACTTCAGTTTAGCGACTCGCTGAGCTATGTCGGTGACTTTGGTTCTCCTATGGGATCTCTTCATTTCTGATTTGAGCTCTCTCCATCACCCACTGAGAATGGAGAATGTATTAACATTCTCCATTCTCTGGTATGCCAAATCGCTTGAAATTTTGTCTCAGTAAAGCCTGTGTGTATATAAATACACTAGTTTTTGTTGCAGTCAAAAATACCTAGTAGTTTTGATTTTATAGGCATTCAAAGTTTCGAAAAATATCGAGTCCCGCTACCAGTCACATGACCGCTTGTGACGTCATGTCACCACGCGCCGCGGCCCGCTTAGTATCAAGTCGCCCGCGCCAGCGGTTATAGTAGGCTTGCGCAGTATTTTGGTGTGTTTTATTATTAATTTATGTTATAGTTATTAAGCCGCGTATTTAAGTTAATAGTCTAGTAAATATTATTCGATTAATAAAATGGACGAAGGATTCCAAAAAGGGCAATCGGATAATCTACCTAAAATAGATGGATTAATGGTTGCGCATTATTTATCAACAAATAGTGATTTCGTTGCCGCCGAAATGCGAGGAATAAAATGCA
Organism: Oeneis ivallda; assembly: GCA_029955525.1. Classification (NCBI taxonomy): domain Eukaryota; kingdom Metazoa; phylum Arthropoda; class Insecta; order Lepidoptera; family Nymphalidae; genus Oeneis; species Oeneis ivallda. The sequence goes on along the minus strand of JARPMR010000025.1, from coordinate 2,097,708 downwards.
AAGGTAAGTAAACTTTCGTTGCTACTACCTACTTATGCTTAATAGTTTATCTGTTCTAAATTGTTTTATCAAAACAAAATACCCAACTAAATATGTCGTAGTGGAAGAATGCATTATGCAACTCAAATAGTGGAAGTACCTACCTACCATTAAATTTTTCGTTAAAGACAACAAATATGTAAGAAATATGTATTATAGTTTTGTAGCTATAGGTAGGTACGTATGTATATTATATAGGTATTGCAAACTAGCTTCCGCCAGCAGCTTCGCCCCAGTTTCCCTCGGGAACTGTACATTTTCCCAGGATTAAAAGTAGCCTATGTATGTGTTATTCCAGCCTTTGTCCAGATCCGTTCAGTAGTTTTTGCGTGAAAGATAACAAACACACACACACTCACAAACTTTCGCATTTATAATATTAGTAGGAAGTAGGATAGGTACTTAGGATGTAGATGTAGTGGGTTGAACGTTACAGATGTACTAGGTAAACCTTTTCTATTCGTATTTTTTTACTCACAAAATACGTAAGGCCATTTTATTTAATTTATTTTTTATTGCAAATGTAGATGTTTGAACAGATGTACTAAACCTTTTTTATTTATTTGTATTTTTTTACTAACAAAATACGTAAGGCCATTTATTTTTATTTGGAATTTATTTCAGATCGGCAAGAGACAGCTATGGCGATGATGCTATTGGTTATGTTCAAGTAAAAAGAGTAGATGATGTATGTACGGTTAAATGTAGAATCACGCCAGAACACCGTGTACGTACCACACCTTATCATTGCAGTTTAGAATGCAATGAAAAGGATCAAGACGTTTTAAATGTAACCTGCGAAGATTGTGCCGCCAGCAGAGGTGGCTGTAAACATACTATAGCATTTTTACAGTGGCTACATCGTCGAAGCGAGGAGCCTTCAACGACTGCTACCAAGTGTTATTAGAATTTTAACTTTTTTTGAATTGGAAATCTTGAAAATTGAAAATTTGAAAATTGGAATCGCATTTTAACGTCCTTTGGAACTATAAAAAACAACTTTTCCGGCGAATTGGTAGTTGTATTTTTACATTTAGGCACATGATTTCCTAGTATTTGGATTGGACATTTTTCAAAGTATTTAAGTGTAATTTCGACGGCACGGGCGCTCGACCGCGAGCGGACTAGTGAGCCAGACAGAGCGTGTTGTGCGATGACGTCACACCTTACCGGCAGCCCGCGTCGTGCGGTTACAACTTGTTTTACTTCTAAATCGGAAACTAATTGACGTATCGAAGTAATTCTTTCACTAGTATTTTTTATTTTTGACAGAGAATATGGAGTGCTAATAATCAAAACAAGTTAACATTCTTCATTACATTATCATCATCATCAACCCATCAACGGCTCACTACTGAGCGCAGGTCTCCCCTCAGAGAAGGTTTATAAGGCCATAGTCCACCACGCTGGCCCAATGTGACATGGCGGACTTCATACACCTTCGAGAACATTATGAAGAACACTCAGTGTGCAGGTTTCCTCACTATGTTTTCCTTCACCGTTAAAACATGTGATACCTATTTAATTTCTTAATGATTATGATATATGGGAAGCTTACTTTTGCATAACACCCGAGTCGATGTCATACTGGTTCTTGAGCTGCTGGTACTCGTTGAACAGCTTCTCGGAGACAGCTCGCAGCTTGTTGAGCTCCTTCTCCCGGTCGTTGAGCTCGGCTTCCAGGTGGTTCCTCTCCTCCGTGACGATGTTGTACCGCCTTTGAAGGTCATCGTGCTCCCGTTTGGCTGGACAAATGAAAATATAGTTCATATTATTACGGTAATTAGAAAAAGTATTTTAATTTCTACTTCATGTACTTTTTCTAATTAGTTGATATTATTACGGTGATTAGAAAATACTTTTTTCTAATTACCGTAATAATATCAACTAGGTCTATAATCTGAAAATTAGGCTCTCGATCGATTTGGCGAACGATCTCTAAAGTCTACTGAAACAACTGAAAACTAAACTAAAACAGTTCTAATTCCCCTTTTTACCAACATTCCCTAACTTTTATGGGTTACATATGCTAAGATAAGTGACGCTGTCAATTTCACTTCCACGAAACTTTAGGCGCCATCTCCACAAATCACAGGCGAGGGAATCGCGGCGAGTCCGTCCTACTATCGTCGGATAGTACCAGTGATATCGCCGCGATAGTATCGCCCTGTGGAGATAGGCCCATAGAGTTTGTATCGAATTTAGTGGCACGGCGAGACTATCGCTGCGATACTCTCGCCCGTGGAGACCGAAAGGTGGAAATGACATTGGGTAAGGGATTGTATTCAGGGGCTACCTACGTATCCTACTTATTTGGACTTGTCAATTTAATTGTTTGAGGGACTTCTTGTTGCCTAGTTACGACAGCGCAAATCAAACGATAACGCTGTGTTGGTTAAGCAACGTTGACTTAAGGCTAAGGCTGGATGGGTGAAAACTCAAGACTGAGTTAAAACGAGACATATTTGTGTCAGGACATATTTGTGTCTCATTTTAACTCTATCTTGAGTCTTGAGCAGAGCCACGATCTTATAGATCTCCTTAGTCGCATGAATTAACTAGCTCAGTATAAAACAAAGATTTATCCAGGCCACACACCACATTTAGACTGATTGCCGTGTGGGTGGTGATTAATGCCGATCCTAGAAGGCACGATCGCAATTTTACACTCGACAATAATTGTATGTTTCACAGCACAATGGCAGTGTTTATAATTAAATTGAGACGTAATAGATAATGGTTTATAGCAGGTGTAATAAAATTTCAACGTCGATTTCTGTACCTGTACACTTATTTCAGCCAATAATCAGTATGAAGCATAATATATTCTAATATGACTAATTCTCTTTTGGTATAAAAATTAAAATGTAGTGTTCATTATATCTTAGGAAAATCGAAAAGCAGATATAGAAAAAGGTAGATAGATTGTAAAATTGAATGACAGTGTACCTTATCTGACTTTGTAAAAAAATTAAGTAAAATAAAATTTCTCATTTCCTTCAAATTGGATCTTCTGTTATGTACATCTTTTAATAATGCAAATTATATTATAGTTCAAATGCAAGTTTGAATTTAATTACCATAACATTCATTATCATTATTGATTATCATGGAAATTAGAATTGATTTTATGAAATTGGTTTTACTAATTCTTTTATCTGAGATCCTATGAACAAAATTGTCAGCTTTTTTAATACTATCCTTTTTCGCAGGCAACATAGTGAAGAGGATAACAATTTTTAGATGTTATTTTAGTTCTGTTTAAAAGTTGTTTACAACAGAATAAGTCCTACAATATAATATGTACATATATTATTCCAAATCTAACATGCACTAACTGTTAATGTAATTTACCTAAAAGAAAATAAAAATGAAAATGATAATATATTTTAATAATGAATTAGCAATAATACTTTATTTAATAAAATAGTGTTTGGTAATATTTCTTTGAAAAAGTGACTTTTACTTTAAAATAACACATACAGGCTTACTAACCGACATACATAGTAACATTTTTACTAACCGACTTCAAAAAAGGAGGAGGATCTCAATTCATTGGAATCTTTTTTTTATGTATGTTCACCGATTACTCGAAGACGCCTGAACCGAATTGGTAAATTCTTTTTTTGTTTCAAAGGGTGGTCTGTTTTTTTTTTGTTTCAAAGGGTGGTGGTGTTCTTACTTCCCGGGTGGTCCCATTTAAATTTTATCTTTAATTAATTTTAATTTTAAATTTTTTAAAAACTCAACAATAAATTATATACTTTGTAGTGGCACAGGCATTTGAAATCAGTTTTTTAGGAAGAATTTTTTATTATAGATTATTTTAAGTTTCTGGCCGTGGCTTGAAACTCTATGGCCCACATGATGGCTGTGGAGAACACCAGAAAGTTTTTGAAAATATCTGCCAAGCTAAAGTTGACTAATATCCTCCTCTCCCCTCCAAATAAGCGGAAAGCTTGTGTTAAAATTCAAAAAAATTCAAAATTCAAAATTTTAGATTTCACATAGGCCAACCTGTGGCTCTTATGACAAGTCATGTATCTACCACCGGTTCGGAAAGCAGATTCTGCTGAGAAGAGCCAGCAAGAAACTCAGCAGTTGCTCTTTTCAAAATAATCATTTTACAATATTATTATGAAGCTATTATATTGTAATAAGTTTTTTATACTATCTTGTGGGCAGCTGGATGCCAAGCCGATTTGCTGATGCAACTTTGTTAGAATAAAAGATAATATTTCCACAATGAGGAGAAGTTCCAAAAATGTTTACAACAATAGTGCGACGGGTGGGGTTCGAACCTGCAACCTTTTCATTTTCAGCCCACACCTTTAACCATTATATACTTTGTAGTGGCACGGGCGTTTGTAGTCAGTTTTTTAGGAAAAATATTATATTTATACAATTATAGATTATTTTAAGTTTCTGGTTGTGGCTTGAAACTCTATGGCCCACATGATGGCTGTGGAGAAGCAACACCAGGAAGTTTTGGGCTATTGAGGCTTCAAGATAAGATAAGAGTAACCACCAAGTTTCTTGCCGGTTCTCCTCTGAACTGCATTCCAAACCAGTGTTAGATTCACTTGACAACTCAAAAGTACTGTGTAAGTTTATTTGATTCAAAAACTTATCTATACTAATATTATAAAGAGGAAATATGTTTTTGTTTGTTTGTTTGTACCAAATAGGCTCTGTAACTACTGGACCGATTTTAACAATTTTTTCACCAATAGAAAGCTAAGTTATCAGGAAGTAACATAGGCTATAATTTATTTTCAAAAAATAGAGATCCTTAAGAAAATTGCAATAATGTAACCCAAAGTAGCAAAATATTGCCTTTAAAATGCATTATTTGGCGTGTGCTGAGAAAACTATTGATGATACATAAAAATTATGTACTACATGATTAAAGTACTTACTTATTATTCTCTACAAAAAAGTCCATGTGGACGAAGTCGCAGGCTTCAGCTAGTCTATTATATTCTATAACTTATAGGTAGGTGGGTAGGTAAAATATATAAGTAACAGTAATGAAAGTTATAAATGTTTACATAGGTACATAGAATTAGATATTCTGCCTGATCTGAATCTGTCTACTTATAAGGTATTTCACTGACAATTTTCAAGTAAATTTTTGAAGTAAGTAACTGTATCATCATCATCATCATCATTAGCAACCCATCAATGGCTCACTACTGAGCGCAGGTCTCCTCTCAGAGAAGGGTTATAGGCCATAGTCCACCACGCTGGCCCAATGCGAATTGGCGGACTTCACACACCTTCGAGAACATTATGAAGAACTCTCAGGTGTGCAGGTTTCCTCACGATGTTTTCCTTCACCGTTGAAGCAAGTGATATTTAATTGCTTAAATGCACTTGACTTCGAAAAGTCAGACGTGCGTACCCGGGATCGAACCTGCGACCTCCTGAATAGGAGACCACAGTCCTAACCACTAGGCTATCATTGCTTCAGTAACTGTATACTTAGTTATTATTATAAATAAATAACTTATACTTATTTGAAAAATTGTACCTAAGTACCTAACATACGTAAATACCTAAGTACATAGTACTAAGGTCAGACCTACGGCCGAGGTCTCAAATGGGTCAATGTAAAATGTACATTCCTAGTAAACCTAAAAGGATACTCAAGTATACTTATGGTACACTTTGAAGGTAACCAGTTAATTACAGTTTATAGTAAATTTAATTAAAAAAAAAACTGCGTTAAATTCCAACAGCTGTTAATAGGTATAAAAATTTTAGAGAAAAGTCTACAGTAAGAATCTAGTTTACTGAACAAGGATATGCCTACCTTTCAACAGCGAAGAAGCATTATTGAGTAATTAAAACTTAATAATTTATACAAAAACAAAATTTTCGTAATTTTTTTGACATTTCCAAGAAGTCTGATGTGCAAGTGTCAAAATTCAGAAAATAGTGTTGCGCAAATGTTTAATCGATATCGACAGTGTGTATACGTAATATGTCAATTATTATGAAAGATTACTAATAACATCTTTTACGAAGTAATCATTATCTACTATGACTACGAACGTTGAATTACACCAGGTGTGCTCAGTGTTGTTATTGCGCAGTATGTAGAGACTAGAGATAGATAACTAATATTATATTATTAATATTATCTTGTACGGTTGTATACCACAGAGTTCTCAGCTATCTAAATATTAGCTCGAAACGTTATATGCCAATAATGCCATTCTATATTACAAAAGTTTATCTTTTAAAAAAATCTAATAAACTACTTATTTTAATCTTCGCGTGTTTCTCAATAAATAAAACTTATCCCTCACGCGATACAGAAGGCAAGTTTTATGAATACATAATGCATATAAGCAACAGGTTATCCTCATAATCCGACAAATACGAGACTAGGGATTTTCATCGCACTTTCGTTTGCATACGAGTTACGACCCAGAACAATCCGAGCATGCGCAATGATAAAGTAAAAAAGGTGGCAAAAACTAAAGATTTCTCCGCAAAATTGAATAGTACCGACCTTTTTCGGACTTGAGGAGGTACGTTTTGTGCTTGCGCTCGGCTTCCTCGTATCTGTTCTTCCACTTTTCCACGTAAGTGGACAGAGCGATGTTGGCCTCCTTGGTGTTGTGATGCGCGTCAGGCTGCGTCATCCTGGCGGCAGTGGCTCGCGGTATCCTCGTAGCGGCGCCGGGACAGAGCGAGACGGCACTCCGGCCGCCTTGACACTGATTGTTGCTCGACGCGATCGCAAATACATTATCACCGTTCCTTTTAATCATTTTTGCATTGGGTTTTTTTACGCTGCGACCTCTCGCATCGTCCCGTTTTCACATACGCACAGTTCACGTGTCTAGACCGACAGGCTGGTATATTTCGTCGTATTCCGGACGTAGGGAAGTGTTAAACGAATCCGCAAATAATATCCCTTTGTTCTCGCCGATGAGGAAAATACACACGCTCCCACTGAACCGTGTCAGCACTTCAGCAGTCACCGGTCGCGTACACTCATTAAAACAGCCTTGAATTAATATGATAACATAAAGTTTTATAGAATTAAATACAAAATACGTTACAGCGTTCTTATAAAAACGACAATTAGCTCGCGGTGTCAGATTGCAACTAACGTATGCTTGTGGTTGTGATATGATAATGAAAACTTCGTCATTGTGAGTCATTAGACTTCGATGTTTACGCTTTGTGTTTACGTTATAAACCGTCTGCTTGTGCATATGTTAGTGGATGTTACGTAGAAACTAGATAGGTAGAACATAGAATTTAGTAAGAGTTAGTCATGCATGTTTCTTTTGTAATTTGTAGATACCATCGATACTTTTGATAATGCGGTTAACTCCGCTTAATTGCGTTTCAATAAGTCGTTCTTAAGTCTGATTAAGTACCCACTTAGATGGTTATTGAATAAAATGTTGTAATAAGGTTTACAGATCGATTTGACCTTCATAATATCCAGCTTTTAATATTATATAACTTTATGGATAATCAATATAATGACTGATGAACTGACTCATTCTACCTGCATCTCCTTTTTTTAAGTGTTACATTCTATCTATATTATTATTCATCGTTTATAATTTTATCTTAATAACTTAGATACAATTAAAAAATGTAGTTTACAATCAATATTAAATACCTACAAATCTAGTTTTTTTGGTTTTTATTAGTATCAATTCTAAACTACACCTACTTTAGCAGAATTATTTTTTTATATTTAATTATATTTCAGAATTAATTTAGTTAATAATATTATGTTAATTTAATTAATAAATTAGGTCAGACTCCTTTGACTTCACATCCCAGGATAAAAAGTTTCTGTATGCACGAAACACTAAGCATTCTTGAAAGAAAATCGTTTTGAACAAAGACACTTTGATGCAGCACACTTAACAAAATTAGCATAATAACTTAAAACAAAACAATCAAAAACCACAACTTATATTATCTCTGTCGCACATCAAACTGAATGCATTTGGTCTGAGAACTACCGAACGGATATTCTAATTTTAACACGAGTTCCAGTGAAACGCACCGTCTTGTCTAAACTACGAAAGTAAACGACAGGACAAACGTGTGGGTAGACAAGCTTCGAGCTTGGTGCGACTACAAGCCTAACAAGTGATTTAATTGACTGCAATGTGCGGCATTAATTCGGTGTTAGCTGGACATCTGCAGCGTCCACCCAAGCCCACCCAGGAATATCTAACTTACAAGGAATTTAAGCTATATTTCGCTGGTTTGCTGCAACTGTGTTTTATCTCAAAAATCGCAATTTAAAAAAAATGCGTGAGTGTCGTGGAACACTCGGTTGGAACGAAGTTCCTTTTAATAATAAATTAATAATAAAAATAAAAAAATTAGGGAAAAATTCCACATGTAGAAATTATTTAAACTAAAATTGGAAATAGAAAATTCAGTCCGTCGAGCTGGGATTCGAACCATCGACCTTTATGCGACTGTAAAAACCACAAGGCTACGGAGATCTAATATTGTAGTGTGAAAATATTGAACACAATGCCAAATTCACATTCAAAAAAGTGTCGGTTCAATTTAGTCTTAATTTTTTCCGTCTAGCCCCCTTTCGCATCGCGCGATAAGGAACTACGTTCCAAAATTTAAAATCTTAGTTTTTAAAACATAGAACATGAAATGGAGATTTTTCTACATTACTAGTTAAAACCAATAAGTAGGTACTTTTTCGAGATAAAGCATTGTTGTAGGCTGCAGCCTGCAGCAAATGTGCGGTTTGTGTAACTTGGGTACTCTCTTTAAAATTAAGGATTCCGTTAAATTAAATTAAATAGCCTTCACTACACTTTTTCTTACAAAAAAAAGTACTTCATAGTGATGAGCTTTATAGAATTATCGATATTATTTAAATAATACTTTAACTAGATTGAAAATATGGTAGGGATCTCATTTCAAGTTTTTTTTTCAAATTTTCAGTACAGAACACAAACGCAAAAAACACAGAGAAAATAAATTGTCACTCATAAATAGAAGTTTTCTATTGCAAATTACCTAGACAACAAGTTACTTCAAATACTTTTTTGTTAAATAAGTAGGTATGTGTTAACTATAACTTAATTATCTAGAACTAGCTGTTGCCCGCGACATAGTCCGCGTGATTATAGTTTTAAAATCCCTCGGAATTTTAAAATAAAAGTAGCCTATGTCACTCTCCAGGCCCTCAGCTATACCCATGCAAAAAATCATGTCGATCCGTAGCTCTTTTGCAGCGTGATTGAAGGACAAACCAACAAATAAACACACTTTCATATTTAATAAATAAATAATAAATAATAAATCGTTTATTTCCATCATTATACAGAAACATCAATTTGATCTTGAACAAAACTTGATACCTATCTACAAAAATTGATGCCTACTACTAATTGAGAAGTTTACAATTATTGAGATATTTATAATAATAATTATTAAGGATTAGTATGATTAAACCACACCAAAAGGTAGTTACTACCTACATAATTATTTTAGTGAAACAAAGGAGACGTGATGCCTATTGTACAATGAATGACTTAACAGTTTTCTACTAAATGAAGACATTTAAAAATAATTAGGTGTACAACTTTTTGCACAACAACAATTAAAGTTTTATGCAATGTAAGTAACCTAGCGACCTCTATTTTATGCAAAAACGGTCAAAGAATCGAAGACGAGGTTATCGATAGTGAAAAAAATAATAGTTACTGAGCAATAAAAAGTGACTGTGTAGGGTTACCAGCTGTGAGATTGTCTAAAAATGATTGCTACAGTGCGACAATCGCAATCACCTCTAGTTGGCTGGTACTCTCCCTAATTTTTAAAGATTCTCTCAATCTATTCTTCTTCTTCTTCATCAACCGATAGACGTCCACTGCTGGACAAAGGTCTCTTGGCATGGACTTCCACAGCAATCCGTCGTGCGCCGCGGCGCCTGAATCCAGCGGCTCCCAGCGACTTGTTTGATGTCGTTGGTCCATCTAGTGGGGGGTCTGCTAACACTGCGCTTCCCGGTTCGGAGTCACCACTCCACCACCTTGGGACTCCAACGACAATCAGCTCTTTGAACTATGTGCCCGTACATTTCCACTTCAGTTTTGCGACTCGCTGAGCTATGTCCAATCCTCAAAGGGGTCCCATTTCTATGTTTGTAAAAACAGGTGCACTATCTTTTCCCTCACTCTCATAGGTCCAATGGTAGATGAGACGTAAATTCGACATTACTGGAGAGAAATCAGGCGCAGGACCGACGGCTTTTATAGAACAACTTCCTATATCCGGGCAAAATTGAGAATTTCTTAACAGAAAATCCCGATAGATTTTTGGCTCGAATCGAACCCGCAAACTTGTCATTCTCAGTCGAACATGCTAACCTAACTAATGAGGCAGTTCAGTCACTGGATACACAGTGCAAGCCTGCTGGTAACCCTAGCGAACGCTGGACGGCCTTACAAAACTTTTTCCATATTTAGGAAAGGAGGTCAAACGGAGACTTACCTCAAAGGGCTCCTCGGCAAGGCAATCCGATTACATCACAAATATGGTTGCTGTCAGTAAAATTAAAAAGTCGGGACAAAGTAGCAAGGATTTTGAATATTCTGGATGCTCAAAGCTTCGTGACATTTATTTTAAAACTAGCTGATGCCAGTGACTTCGTCCGCGTGGATTAAATCTCTCGGGAAATCTTTGATTTTCTGGGATAAAAATTAGCCTATGTCACTCTCCAGGTCCTCAACAGCTATACCCATGCAAAAAATCACGTCGATCCGTAGCCCTGTTGCAGCGTGATTGAAGGACAAACCAGCAAACCAACAAACCAAACACACTTTCGCATTTATAATATTAGTAAGAATTTCTCTATGCTTTTGAAACATGATGAAATTTGTTGTGTCTAGAAAACTGCCCCAACATTTTCTGCACAATTGTATTATTTGGACAATAGCTATTTAACTTCCTTACCTTAGCTTACCTTTTAATTTAGAATCTCTTAGTGCAAAAAGCGCTGTGATCTTAGGCTGAGATGTATAGATCGCACTCTGGCTCTGCTCAAGACTCAAGATAGAGTTACAATGAGACACAAATATACCCTGACATAAAACTGTCTTGCTTTAACTCACTCTTGAGTCTGAGCTGAGTGAAGAGAGTGCCAGTCTCTGTGCCAGTCTATAGATCCTTAGCCTAAGTGTGGTCTTGGGTTCGATTCCCCGCGGGAACAATTTCTGAAATATCTCTGATCTGTGGTTTTCTCTAAACTGATTGCATCATTGTAACGATAGCAATTACCGCTGATTGGTTGAATTTATGGTGTTCTTGCTGCATCAATGAATTTTAACCAGTTGCGGGAGAGCACCAGTCAAACAGAGGTCATTGCGATCGTTACACTGACGCACTCTATTTTTAACCGACTTCAAAAAAGTAGGAGGTTCTCAATTGGTCGGAATCTTTTTTTTTTAATGTATGTTCACCAATTACTCCAAGACGCCTGAACCGATTTGGAAAATTCTTTTTTGTTTGAAAGGAAATACTTTTAAAGTAGTCTTATTGAAGTTTTATCGAAATCGGTTGAGCGGTTTTTAAAAAATCAACAACAAATTATATACTTTGAAGTCGGTGTTTTAAAAAGAATTTTTTTACGTTAAATTATAGAGAATACCACAGCTGGTCTGTGGAAGGCTTTGACCGTGGCTAGTTACCACCATACCGTGATTGCCACAAAGCGATTTAGTATTCCGGAATGATGGCGTGTAGAAACCGATTAGGGGTACGAGTTTAATTAATACTGCCATAGGTACTCCCTTCTTCCAAGCTAATCCGTTATTAATAAACAAACAAAAAATCCAGAAAGGAACCTGTCCAATGAGACAGTTAGACATATGAATTCACACAAGATATTAGGGTTACATACGCGTAATAATATGTAAAACTCATTAGATACCTACTTAAAATTAGGGTCATGGGATATGTTTTAAACGGTTAAACAGAAAGGGTTAATGTTTTTATTTTATTGTAAGAAACATAATTATAATATTTACTCTGGCTTGAGTTTCTTGCTGGTTCTTCTCGGCAGGAAGGGCATTCCGAACCAGTGGTAGATTCATCGACTATTCAAAAGCACTTGTAAAAGTTTATTTGAATAAAAAATATTTCTATTCTATTCTATTCTATTCTTGAAACATTCGACACTTTGTACGCCTAATAAAATAATCATTATTTTATTTATTCAACTGAACGTCGCTTTTACTTATGTGAAGGTTTATGGGACCAATATTACTCGTAAATCTCATTTTATGGGACCTTTTGGTCAGTAAGGGATCCTTTAAAAGTGGTGAAACGGAAACTATCCCCTAACTGGCCCCTAAATATGCTAAGGGGTCCCATAAATCTTATGGGTCGTTGGTGAAAGTGGGCATTACTCTTTCAATCCTTAGTAAGGATTCCTTACTAATATTATAAATGCGAAAGTGTGTTAGTTTTTTGGTTTTTTGGTTTGTTGGTTTGTCCTTCAATCACGTCGCAACATGGCTATGGATCGACGTGATTTTTTTGCATGGGTTTAGTTGAGGACCTGGAGAGTGATATAGGCTACCTACTTTTTATCCCGGAAAATCAAAGAATTCCCGAGGCATTTTAAAAACTAAATCCTCGCGTACGAAGTCGCGGGATTCAGCTAGTAATTTATAACCTTTCGAACAATTTTTACAAGACTATAACTATGGTAAAGCCAAAAGGCTATGATTATTTTAGAAGTGTCTATTTTAGTATGATCCACCGTATAGTGCCTAAACTTCTGAGTCCATTTTGCTAAATGAGGTGTCAATCGATTCGATAAGGTTCCAAACCATACATCGATAGTTATGATGTTCCGGATGACATAGGCTACATATTATACGAACAAATAAATGATTATGACGGATATCACATCCATTTTTTCGCAGTCGGGTTCCAGTTGGAACGAAGTTCCTTAACGCGCGATGCGAAAGGGGGCTAGACGGAAAAAGTTAAGACTAAATTGAACCGACATTTTTTGAATGTGAATTTGGCATTGTGTTGAATATTTTCACACTATAATATTAGATCTCCGTAGCCTTGTGGTTTCTACAGTCGCGTAAAGGTCGATGGTTCGAATCCCAGCCATTCCCAGCTCGACAGACTGAATTTTCTATTTAGAATTTTTATTTTATAAAATTATTTTAATTTTAATATTTTATAAAATCGATATTTAGGCTTCCCTGGGGTCATTTTGATTTTTATCGATAAAAAAATCATGATAAAAAATGTATACCCGAATAATTATTTTCTTTATACCTCGAATAGAACTTGAAATTATTAATTTTATAGTAATAACTTCGTTCCTATCTGGTGTCCCACGACACCACATGACTTTTTTTTAAACTTTTTCTTGTTGATAAAAAGTAGATATAATTAAAAACGAAATGAATATTGGGAAACGATCTTTTCCAACAAAAATGTTAGTGAGTAAGAAATCAAACACCTACAGTCGCATTCTTGAACGCAATTGCCATACTCTGCAGTCAGCAGGATTCCAAAAAATTTTAATTGGACTCCGTTTATCACTTTGGAGAGTTTCCAAAAAAGTGTGCAGTCCGTGCGAATGCAAAAAAGTTGAATATATCCCACCACCATGTGCTTGGAACATTTATTACTTCCTGAAACTTGCGTCACATCTTTTAATTCGGTCTTATTATTTTTACGAGAGCCCTAAAGTCCTGGTCAGACACAACGCTGTATCGCAGCGATGCGTTGTAGCACCAATACAACAGGGTGTTATATTGAACACGTGATGGCATCAACTTGGTTGCCCTTGAATGCCCTTTTGGCTTCCGTTTTTCTAACTTACAACTTAAGGATGATTATACGGGGTCTGCCCGCGAAATTCAAATTTAATTTGGTTATTCGCAATTTGTAAACTAATACGACAAACTAGGCTAATGGCAGTCTAATTGCGCCAGTAGAATTATCATCTTCACAGGTTTACATAAAAATCTTTACTTGAAAGTGACCAGTTTAAGAAATTAATCAAAATACTGACTAATTTGTGAGTAACTCACGTCCAATTCGGTATTTTGATTAATTTCTTATAATTCTTTCGTATAATCCACCTTAAGTTGGTATCTTCAAACGTGCTTGAATAGGTATTTTCTAGGAAAGCGCGCTCCATTTTGGCTTCACTTACCATCAAGTGTGAAGCGCTTGTCTACGTCATCGTTTGTGCTGTCGCGGTTTGTGATGTGCTGATGCTGCTTCGCGTACTATCTGACCAGGGGCTTAGTGGGGTCATTCACCTCCCGGCTGCAACCTATTTTTGTAGCGTTGTTATCCTGCACGAAGATCATAAAATCTCTACATTACATAGACTTTACAGCTCGAATTGCGCCTCGTAAATGAAGTAATTGTTATAAATATAAATCCTGGAATAGGTTCGAGTGATAAATTGTAGTTTTGCTGTTGAGATGAGTAAAAATGTTTCACCAAAACCGGCTAAACGGCTTTTTAGAGGCACGTGTAAGACAATATAATCTTTGATATTTCGAACTGGACTTATAAAATAAACCTTAAACTCTTAATTTTGTATTACATAGATATATTATCAATTCGTAAAGCAAAAAAAAACTAATGATAATTTACGAGTTGAATAGTAAATATTTAGTACCTACTGAGTAAATTATCATTTGGACATTTTTCAACAAAATTTTATTTCCACCTTTTGTAAATATTCATAACTAGCTGATGCCCGCGACTTCGTCCGCGTGGATTCAGTTTTTAAAATCCTGAGGGTACTCTTTGATTTTCCGGGATGCTTTACACTCTACAGGTTCTCAACTATACCTATCCAAAAAAATCACGTCAATCCGTAGGTAGGTTTTTTGCAGCGTGATTGACGGACAAACCAACAAAGACAAAATTACGTTTAGCTGTCATTTACGTTTTGTTCTTCCACTGTCATTTTCGTTTTTTTATTCCATGTCAGATGCGTTTTTGTTATACCAGGTTTTATATTGACTTGACGGAAACGCGGTCGAACGGGATAAAAAGTATCCTATGTCCGTCTCCTGGTTCTAAGCTACCTCTCCACCAATTTTGAGCCAAATCGGTTCATCCGTTCTTGAGTTATAAATAGTGTAACTAACACCACTTTCTTTTATATATATAGATTATTTAATAATTATACTCTAATCGACTATTTCAATCACTAGTTGATCAACTAACATTTTAGTAAAGTGGGTCAACTAGTGACTAGAAAAGTCGATAAAAATTACAAACCCAAATAACACAAATTGTTTTCAATAAAGAATTGAAGTAAGTAATTATTTAATTGGACGCAGTAGGTAAGTATTTTTTGCAACGCGACCAATTAAAATCGTTTAGAAGCAATTCATTGGAGCTGTTCATAAAATTGTGTCACTTGATCCTTTATGCGTGGGAGTCAAGAATTGCGAAAGTTCGAGCTCGACTCAACGCGGTTTCTTTAGAGTTAGTGCACATCTCGACTACGTTTATCGATTCTGAGTACCTATCGCTACAAAATAATGTCAAACTAAAAAATAATAACTATCCAATCTTTATTCAGCAGCAGCAGCATTTGAAGCAGTGATAGCCTAGTGGTTAGGACTGTGATCTCCTATTCGGGGGTTTGCAGGTTCGACCCCAGGTCTCTGACTTTTCGGACTCAAGTACGTTTAAGCTTATATATAAGAAACCTGCACACCTGAGAGTTCTTCATAATGTTCTCGAAGGTGTGTGGAGTCCGCCAACTCGCATTGGGCCAGCGTGGTGGACTACGGCCTATAACCCTTCTCTGAGAGGAGACCTGCGCTCAGTAGTGAGCCGTTGATGGGTTGCTAATGATGAATAATGAATCCTTATTCATAATACTTTAAATGTAAATGTGTGTTGGTAGCAACGGAGGAGCAATGGTTCGACGTGATTTTTGCATGGTATACCCATGTTGAGGACTAGGAGAGTTACACAGCACAGGCCACCTTTTATAGCGGAAAAAATTTCAAATTCAAAATCTTTATTTCATGTAGGCCTTTGGCACTTACCTATTGACAAGTCGTGAATTTACCACCGGTAATATAGTCTTGTCTTGTCGGCTCCCTACGTGAAATAAAAAAAAATACGTGTGGCACTCGGGGACTGCCACGGTAAAGCTATTGTATAGCATTCGTCTAGTCGCACGCACACAAACACCGTGCCGAAGTCTGCCGAACTGAAACGACGGTGTTAGGTTTATTTTCATTACGGAATTTTTTGATTCGGTCGCTGCGCTCAAAGCCCGCGATAAAAGCTATGCAATAGCTTAATAATTTTTAAGGTTTTGAATTTTGGAATAATTACCTATGAATCTATGCCATACTTTTTCAATTTTCAAAGTCTATCAAGTATCAAAGTTATCGAGATTACAACTCGTACTAAGGTTACTTTGCTTCAATTAAGAGATTGGTGTTAGATCTATGTATTTAAACATACGTCAAGATTAGGAATATTATTACGTCATCATCTCTACCGATAGATGTCCACAGCTGGACATATTAAGTCTCTTGCAAGAATAGAATAGAATAGAATAGAAATGTTTTTTATTCAAATAAACTTTTACAAAGTAAGTACTTTTGAATCGTCAATGAGTCTAACACTGATTCGGAATGCCGTTCCTGCCGAGAAGAACCAGCAAAAAACTCGGCAGTTGCTCTTTTCAAAATACTTTTATAATATATAGGTACTTAATAGATATTATTCTATGTATGCAGAGTTTCCACAATGAGGGGAAGTTCCACAATAGCATAGGTAATTATTTCTAATTATAATTCAACACATGGACAGAAAGTAGCCCCATTGCCGCTGGTGGCACCCGTTCACGAGCATGACGCATGACCCAGCCATTGCTTCGCTCAACCATATTTGAGGGAACGTAACGAGGATCTGGTGGTGTCTTCTTGTGTATATCCACGAGTTCCAATACTGTTTGCGTTTTAATTTTTAACCAACTTCAAATAAAGGAGGAGGTTCTCAATTCAATGCGTATTTTTTTTTGGCGATACTCCAGTCTCCATAAAGCGAAGTCAAATCTGAAGCGATTTCAATAATATTTTTTTTCATTTGAAAGGGCATAGTACTGTCAGGTTGGTCCCATTTAAATTTGATGAAGATCTGATGAATATCTTCGGTGACGGAGGATGGAACTGCTCAATGAGTAAAAGCAAATCGCGAGCATTGTGTCAAAATGTGTAGATTACACTAAAAAGCTTAAAATAATAATAAAATATAAAATTTATTTTTGAAAAAATGACTTCAAACACATTTATTAATGTCTTTAATAATTTTAGTTTGTATACGTATGTAGAAGTCAGGCTACCATTGCGCATTGGCTTCATCGTTACTATTTAGGCCCGACCATCTTCAACATACGTGTACCAACTAAAATTATTTTATACTTTGTAGTGGCGTTTGAAGTCTTTTTTTAAAGAAGAGAAGTTTTTTGTTTTGTGACGGTTGTATTTCGTCCGTCTTAACATGAATTGAATTGTAGTTCCTACACTTTTTTTGGAACCTCACCTCATTGTGGAAATATTCTATTCTATTCTAACAAAGTTGCATGGTTTAAATCGGCTTGGCATCCAGCTGCCGACAAGATAGTGTAAAAAACTTATAACAATGTAATAGCTACATAATAATATTGTAACGTGATTATTTTGAAAAGAGCAACTGCTGAGTGTTTTGCCGGATCTTCTCAGCAGACTCCGCTTTCCGAACCGGCGCGGCGGTGGTAGAGTCATGACGTGTCATAAGAGCCACAGGTTGGCCTACGTTAAATAATTTTGAATTTTGAATTTTGAATATTATGAGCAATCAACTTGCAAGTCATTAGAACCTAATAGTAATTAAGCCAGTAACTTCCTTGAACGGTGATGGAAAACATCGTGACGTTACCCGCATGTAAAAATAAAATCAAGTCTTCATTCTTAGACCTAACAGGCAACGCCCAGATCTATTTATCGATAATAATATGAGATGATTTGCTACTTTTTATCGTAGATGCAAAAAATAGTATAACCGTATAGTGACATATATTTTAATATGTTTGCGACACTTTGTCACTACTTGTATTATCTCAGGTAGATCTTTCTTGGAAACTTTTAGCTACCTACCTGTTTGATTTGAAATATGTAGTTTTTTTGCTTGTCTTTTTAAATCTACATAACAGCATCTATACACACATATAGCATTTATCTGCGACTTCGTCTTCCTTTTCGTGCGAATTTATGATATGGGTACGAGTAGGTACCTATATAAATTGGAACGTAAGTTCCTTAACGCGCGGTGCGGAAGGGGGCTAGACGGAAAAAATTAAGGAACCGACACTCGACACATTTTTGAAACCGACACTTTTTTGTTGAATGTGAATTTTGCATTGTATTCGGTATTTTCGCGGTACAATTTTGGGTCTCCGTAGCCTAGTGGCTTCAGCAGTCGCATAACAGTCACAAGTCGATGGTTCGAATCCCAGCTCGACAGACTGAATTTTCTATTTTCTATTTTATTTTAAATAATTTCTACATGTGGAATTTTTCCCTAATTTTTTATTTTATAAATTGGATAAAATGTTATTGTACTACTAACGCCATCTGTTAAAAAACCAGGGTAACTCTTTGGTTTTGTAACATTGCTGCAATAGAAATAAACTAAGTAAATATAATTCATCGTAGTTAATCAATTTAATACTAGATGACACCACTAGTTTATTACAATTCCTTCACTAATTAATGGAAAGGAACTTCGTTCCATCCGGGTGTCCCTTGACACCTCTCAAGTTTTTTCTTAATAGCGGTAATAGTCTAGTGGTATTGACTTTGTGTTTGAGTGGTATTAGAAAGATTATAAACAGACACGTCGTTCTCAAAATTTGATATAATATATATAATATAATATTATGTATAAATATTATCTAATAAGAATTCATTAGTTTTGTAATGCTACCTGTCTAGTTCTTAGAAGTCTTAACGTTACGAAGTATTTATGTTTAATAACAGTTTTATCATGAAAGATCTAATATGTCAACTGTTTTGCTTATCTTTGTTTGGCTAAATTTTCCTTAATGCTTTACTAACGGCCTGATTCTCCATTGTTATTCACGTTTATCTAATTTTATGTCGATTACGTGGTAATGTATTATTATGTTCAAGTTTAGAGACTTAGGTAATTAGTTACCTCATTAAGATTGTGGCAAGATACCTAAACGGGAATTTTTTAAGTAACGTTCTACAAAGCATACTATCAATTTTTACCCGGTGGTCAAAAAAATTATTAGTGAATTTTATTCATTTATTCCTTTATAATTCAACGGTGAAAGGAAACATCGTAAGGAAACCTGCACGCCTGAGAGTTCTCCATAATGTTCTCAAAGGTATGAAGACCGCCAATTCGCATTGGGCCGCAGCGTGGTGGACTATGGCCCTTAGCACTTCTCTGAAAACAGATCTGTGCTCAGTAGTGAGCCGTTGATGGGTTGTTGATGATGATGTTCATGATCCATTAAACTCATTAGGTACTCAACCCATCGCTAGCCCACCTATAAAACACAAGACGTCTTTCTGCAGTTTAATTTACTAAGGTCCGCTTGCAGAAACGCCGGGTTATCCTTTTGACCCAGAGTTAGCTGCTGCTTTGACAGATTTCGTATAAAGCTGTTAAGGTGAAGACACAGTTCTGCCCGCGAAATTCAAATTTATTTTGGTTTTTCGCAATTTGTAAACTAATACGACAAAGTAGGCTTATGGCATTCTAATTGCGACAATGGCAGTATCACCTTCACAGGTTTACATAAAAATCTTTACTTGAAAGTGTCCAGTTTAAGAAATTAATCAAAATATCGACTAATTTGTGAGTAACTCACGTCCAACTCAGTATTTTGATTAATTTCTTAAACTGGTCACTTTCAAGTAAAGATTTTTATGTAAACCTGTGAAGATGATAATTCTACTGGCGCAATTAGAATGCCATTAGCCTAGTTTGTCGTATTAGTTTACAAATTGCGAAAAACCAAATTAAATTTGAATTTCGCGCCTAACCCGTCGTCGTCTCTGCAAGCGGGCCTCAGTGTAGTTACGTTTTAAATTAATGAGTTCATATATCTTTAATAATTCTCAGTTGCTATGGCCATGACCATTTATTCATAATTTCAATTTCTGCGCATCATGGTCGTCAGCACATATAAGGCTCAAAATCACCAAGGTGCAGAATTGGCTTTGCTAGCAATTTGACTTTATTGAGAAAATAAAATTAATAAAATACTACAACTAACCTGTTTTATGTGTACATCAAACAATGCAATTTAATAATGAAGTAAATTTTAAATTAAATCAATACACATGCATAGAAAGTCATTTCGGGAACGCGTCCTAATGTACGATCTTCCACAACAAGTCCAAAATATTAATGAAAAATTTAAGATATTTAACACCTGTCATTACTTAATATACCGTAAGTTTTATAAAAAAATCTAGTTTTAAAAAGGATACTAAAAGATTATTTATTTTTAATTTTAAAAATACAAAAATATTTTGTCCGATAGCGCACGCGTCATGTCAGTGAACGAATCGATAATCGAACAAAAATAATTTTAAGTGAACGCAGCGATTCGGTGTCAAACGTCAGCAGGGAAAGAAAACAATAACAAAGCCGGCTGTCAGTGTATTTATCGTCAAATAAATTTTAACTAAGTGGTAAGTACCTTTCAATTCATTATTCGTAGAGCGTACATCAATAGTCCGTCAATTCGTGAACGTGTTTATTACATTTAATTATTGATGAAATTCTTTTTTACGACACGAATTATCAAAGTAACGTCAAATATTTTAGTATTGTCAAAGTCAGATCGAATTTAAGATGGCTGTCGTATAATCAAAGCGCGTGCTTATTTGAAATCGTCATTTCGTGAACGGTCATTTCGGGAACGTTCCCGGACATGATACTCAAATTGTAAGAACTGATTAAAACTTTAAGGAGATATAACTATGATTAGAAGTTCCTCTAGACTGATTTATGAAAATGTTATAACTTATTTATAATAAGAATCTATTAATAGTAAGTGATTTTTCTTAAGTGCAAACAATATGGCAATATAAATAAATAACTTTGTTATTTAAAACGTTGTTTATAATTATAATATTTCCTAACTTATGCCTTATCATATCAATACCATCACTTCAGTAACATTTTTGTCATTCCGGGAACGGTTGATCGTTTCCGGGAACTAAATTTCAATAAAATACGCATAATTTTATCTATTTTTTTAGAAAAAACATATTTTATTACATTAAAAAACTTTCATTCTGTTCATGTAACGTTAATTCGATTATTAGAGTTTTGAATATTTTGAAATTTCTTAAATTTTATCCACGATAATAGCAACTTCTTTAATTTTTTGACGTATTTTACTTGTAGAAGATTTTGTACGTTTTGTTTTCATTATTGTTTATATAGTATAAATATATAATATACCCATGTTATTCAACAAAGCTTAAATTATGTACTTTGTTTTGTTTTTGTAAATTTTATCAAATTTAGAAAAACGTTCCCGAAATGATGATTTTCTGTAAGATATTCGCCAAAACGCAATATTACAAAAAAAGTATAGAACTCTGTGCGCTGCCCTGTTAAAATTTATTAATATACAAATTTTGCAACAGTATAAACCAAGAGTCATCATTATAGTTTGCATTTTTTTTTGTCATAAAACCAATCTTGATATTCGCAACCTTGGTGATTTTGAGCCATAAATAACTACAAAAGTAATTTTCTATTCCAAGTAAGTATTACTTGCGGTCTTATGAATAGGACAATTGGTAGTTCTTTGGGGTTTTGTGATGATTCAACCTCGTATTATGTATCGGATGATATAGTTAGGTTTGTGTGACTGTTAGCTTAGTCAGAAATTAATTCTAAACAGGCTCTCCTTTCTTTTCTAAGCAATGTTGCCCCTGGCCAAAATAGCGGACCTCTGGGTCCATTACAAATCATACTAATATTATTTAAAATGTGAAAGTGTGCTTGTTTGTTGGTTTGTCCTTTAATCATGCCGCTACAAAGCTACGGATCGACGTGATTTTTTGCTTGGGTATAGTTGAGCCCTGGAGATTGACATAGGCTACTTTTTATCTCGGAAAATCAAAAAGTTCCCGAGGGATTTTAAAAACTAAACCCACGCGGACGAAAGATCGGGCATCAGCTAGTATGAATATAAATATCAATGAATACAAGCAAATGATTAAATATCACTTGTTTTAACAGTGAAGGAAAACGTTGTGAGAAAACCTGCATGCGTTCTCCATTAGGAAAAACTCTCAGGCATGCAGTTTTCTTCAACAAAAGCATGTCAACAAAAATGGAAATAGGCCTCCTCCCTTAACTTACTGCTTGATGCGTTTAAAACAAAGCTTATGTTCATAAAGATCTAATTATAAACATGAATGAACCTATTTCCTGTGAACTCCGTTGTTCTAATTTATCAGTATAGTCTATTTCCATAAACTAGGTAGGTAGTACGAACTTCGCGTGGTTAGCACACTATATTAATAGAACTGTTTAAAGTTACCTACGCAGGTCCTTATTACAATGCGCAATGGAGTTATCCTGTACCGAGATGAGGTAATCTACTGACGGGAATTACACAGAAGTCAGAACTACATAATAATAGGTTCAGTAGTTTTTAAGGAATCAAAAAACAAAGAGTAAATTGAAAATTCAAAACTCCCGCGACATGTGAATGTATGGCCGGACTATGTACGATATACCTGACATCCGTTACCCAGTTCTCTGCTCCATCATCAGATCCTCCTCCTCGATCCTCGATCATCATCTATCTAACGCCTACTCATTAAGACCATTCTAATGATCTCAAATACACTACATACCTGCTGTAAGTTGCTGAGGAGTTGGGTATCCCGCAGACTCCTTGATGCTGCAGCATCAGCTCAAGGTTACCATGTCTTGGAAATAATCCGAAGTAACAGTTCACCCAAATCAATCGTACCCGTGAAAGCTTGTAAGACCCTTTAATCAAGTAGGAAATGAGCTGATGATCTAACGCCTGAGCAAATCTTCATAAATTATAGCTTAAATCTACCTCGATTACGTCAGCTTTCAAACAAAAAAACCGCATCAAAATCGGTCCATTGAGTAATCTGCAACGAGAGAACACACACAGACACACAGATAATTAGATACGCACATCAAATTTATAACAACCCTCTTTTTTGTTAAAGAAAAAATTTTTCACTAAAAACAATGTGCAGAAGCCTCAAACGCCCGCGCCATTACAAAGTATAATATAAGTAATTTATTGTTGATATTTTAAAAACCGCTCGACCGATTTCGGTAAAATTTCAATGGGACCACCTGGAAAGTATACCCTTTGAAACAATAAAAGAGTTTTCCAAATCGGTTCAGGCGTCTTCGAGTAATCAGTGAACATACAAAAAAAAAGATTCCGACGAATTGAGAACCTCCTCCTTTTTTGAAGTCGGTTAAAAATCTTTATTTAAACGATTTCGTGAAAATATAAATTATCCACAAAGAATACTAATAAATCCCAATACGTCAGTCACCTGTTACGGCAGGCCATGTGACTCATGTGTGAATGACCCCAAATGTTAATAGACAACGTAACTACAAAATAATGGTTACTAATTAGTTTGCTTGATCGATGTTTTTGTTTAGCATGCTACTGCGTGTGAACTGAATTAGCGAAGTTTTGGTGAAGGTGCCCTCTGTACCTACAAAAGTTCTCTATAATACCTAGTAATAAGTAGGCAGTAAAAAAGTTTCAAGAGATATAGGAAGAAACTATCGATATTATTACTAAAAAAAATACTTTTCCCATCCCTAATTTATTGTGTGCTAAGATTTGTACCTACAATGTAGGTTTATTTTTTCAATTGTTAATTAATCCTATAATTCAAAGTTCAGTTAGTTAAAGTTAAGAAATAATGTTATTAATTTATTTTTGTTGATTGTTAATGAATTGAGATTAATAAAAAAAGAAATAAATACAGAAAAGTCATAGTAAAATTAATAAATTTACTATCATATACTTATGTATATTAATCGACCGAGCGAAGCGAAGGTCTTTGAGTCTACTTGAGTGAATTTGCACTTGTCCGTCCGTCCGTCCGTCCGTCTGTCAGAGCCTTATAACTTCTGAATTACTGAACGTAATTACTTCAATTTTAGATATAATATGTAAACCGATGGCCTCCAGCCGAAAATGGCTTAAAAAGTTATAAAAATCTTTATTTCAGGGGGGCTCTCATAGAAGCGAATGCGAAGAAAAAAAAATTTTTTTGCTTTTCATAGGGTTACAGTACCTCATTTTAAAGATAATTTGGAACAGAGTACAAAAGTATTTTTTTTTAAATTTTTTTCCTAAAATTGACGAAATGGGGGGCTTCCAAAGTGGCGATTTAATACGCTCGCTTGAAGACGCTCTCTGGGAAAATTTTCTATATATTTTCAAGTTCTACTTATGTTTCTATGGGGGCTTTCAAAGTGGAGATTATATTTGACCTCACAACGGAATAACCATTGAAAGCTGGGGCTTGAAAGTTTTATAATTTTAGCGTAATATCATGTACTTGAATAACAAATACTAAAATTAGATAAATGTAATAAGGAAACTAAATTATTTAACTTTTAATGAGCAGCAACAACAGAACTTCACAATGATGTCAATAGATGGCGCTCTCATCTTATATAGCAAATGCAGCTATATGTAACATATTATTCAATTAAAATTATTATTTAGTCATTTAGCAAACATCAATAAAACTTCACGTTGCAGTTTGTTTTTACATGTTTTCTGATCGTGTCGATAGTTGACGCTGTGTACAAGTAATTTAATTTGAATGTTCCAAAAAACTATACCTAAGTTTGATTGAGGCCTTGAGGATTTCACTATAACAGTTCCCTAACCTTTACGGGCTACCTATGTTAAGTTAGTTGACACTTTCTGTCAACTTTGTTATTACGAACCTCTACGGGACAACTAAAGGTGAAAATGACATTGGGATGTTAGGATTGTATTTAGGGGCTACCTACGTAAAGAGACTTCTACAAAGGGGATGATTTAGGTATGGTTGGTGAAAACGGGCATAATAATAATGTCAATTTTGATCGTCATGTATCTATTGAATGAATAAGTAATTGTGGGAAACCGTTACCGCGAGGTCTCAGTTCGGGGCGAACCACTAGTATATTATATTCTTCTTCGTTTGTTTAGTGGCTCCGCGCGTCGAGCGTTTGAGCCATAGTCCATAGTTTTTCTGATCCTTTCCAAAATTCCGTTTCTTCAAATCCCAATTCCACCATTACAAAATAAGTTTCTCCGTTTCAAACAAAAATCCATTTCATTAGTTTAATAGCTTCTACAAAATGTGGTTTATTTTATCCATTTTAGGCATGTCAATCCTCTAAAATTATTCATATTGTAATCATGTATAAAATCCATAGCAAAAATATTTTCAGGGAATATGCATAAAATTTAAATTTGTCTCAAATATTTTTTTCTAGATTCTTTATTGCCTTAACATTATACTTAAAAGGTATTTTTTTTATTTAGTTATTATTTAAACCCAGAAAATATTATATAGAAAGTGAAAAATAAAGGAGGAAAATTCAAACTTACAAAACGCGTCGCCATTGGTCGAAACGAAATGTGACGTCATTTGACTTACGGTTGATTTACAGCGTCGATATTCATACAGTGTTTGTGAGAAAAATTGTTTAAAACTGTATTCCTGTGTGATTACTTGTGAATTTATATTTGTAGTCAATCTAGGTCGATGACTGAAACTGGTTTTGTCAAAGCACAATCGGATAATCTACCGAAAATAGATGCATTTATGATGTCAGCATATTTTGTATCAAATCTCGATTTTACGAGCGCAGAGATCAAAGGAGTGAAAGCTGCAATGTAATTATTATGTTACATGGTATATTTTAGTCCTTAACATAGATTTTTATTCTTATATGTTTAAATAATACTTAAAACAAAACATAACCTTTAAATAACCATCTGTGTACCTAAACTCCTAATTTACGTCTATATCATGATAATTTATACGTAATATTATGTTATTGAAGCTCACTCAAGTTTGATATGTTTATATACTTTTTGGTTCCGTACTCTAGAAGTAAAAGTGAAAGGATAATATCAAATTAATTTGTTTTCGCTAACTAAGGGCCTCATAAGTAGGCTCAGGACCGCTAAGCGGGCGATGGAGAGAGCTATGCTCGGAGTATCCCTGCGGGATCGAATCAGAAATGAGGAGATCCGTAGGAGAACCAGAGTCACCGACATAGCTCAGCGAGTCGCGATACTGAAGTGGAAATGGGCGGGGTATATAGTTCGAAGAGCTGATGGTCGTTGGGGTCCCAAGGTGTTGTAGTGGCGACCCCGCACCGGGAAGCGCAGTGTTGGCAGACCCCCCACCAGGTGGACCGACAACATCAAGCGAGTCGCAGGGAGCCGCTGGATTCAGGCGGCGCAAGACCGAGGCCTGTGGAAGTCCATGCAAGAGACCTTTGTCCAGCAGTGGACGTCTATCGCTTGATAAAGAAGAAGAAGATATACTTTTTGTAAATAAGTATTAGATAAATACGATATTCCGATTTACATGAACAATTTTCTTACACTTTTTTTACTACTTTTACTTTCACATCTCGTGGAATACGAAAAAACACTTTATCGGGTGTACCAATAATAGTATTTTTGTACTTAGGTACCATACAATACTTGTAAGAAGGTTTTTTAACTTCTTCCATGGTTTGTGTAGCAATTAAAACTGAAAATAAGTATGAAGTAACTGAAACGCTATAGTAAACAAACACGGGACATGTCGAATGACGTCATCAAAAGCGCGCGCTAATGGTGGCGTTTGAACGGCTCAAATTTATTGAATGTTTTAAATTTCACTTTGAAAAATTATTTGACTATTTTCAAACCTATTTATATTTTTTATATGTTATAAAGATGTAAATGATTAATTTAAGAAATTAAAAAAAATCATGCATATTCCCCATTATATGTATTTTTATTTTATTACATCTTTTGTAATTGTTGTACACTGCCATCTATGTGCTTACTATAAAACTACGTTATAAGCTAGCGTTCACCGTCGCGTTAGCGTAAGCGTTCACGATTTGGTTCTCAAACGTATTCAAAGATGGCGTTAGCAGTTTACTAAAAGTTTTTGTTTCCTAGGTAGTACTACTTTGCTGAACAAACGTGCGGTAAAATCAATAGCGAATTTGTAAAAGTTATTGAATACCTACCTACTTGAATAATAGACGAATTATATTTACTAAAGACTTGAATCATATTAGTACAGAACATAATAAATTATTGTTTGGGCCCAAGTCACATAGGACTTCTTTGTGCCATAGACCCCCACTAAGAAAAACATTTTCAGGAAATTCATCGGACGCGAAGACGAACGCGCGCCGGGTCGCCGGTCGAGTTAGCTTAGGTGTACACTAGTACTAATTTATTATATTCTGTGGCTTAGGAACGCGTATAACACAAAAAAAATCAGATTTCGCGATGAAATAAAACATAGCCGAAACTTCATGTGAGGCGCGACAAAAGAAAGCGTTTTGCGCGAAATAGGAGTGTAGTAAGCGCCAAATACTTTGTAACTCGTAAAATATTCATTTTCTTTTCAATTCACTAGGCTACTCCCTTGATAATATCAATCGGAATTTAATGTAAAAATTTTGGCTCTGTAATATGCAACACATTGAAAATAAATGAATATTGGTTAAAAATTAGACCTAACTTCGCGATTTTTTATTATCGAACAAATTTCATCATTTTATGTTTTTGCCCAAGCACGTCCCTTGGCAGTATGATGTAATTTTTGCGTGTTTTTTTTCGAATAGTTGAAACTTGATCTACTACTGTAAAAATCAAATCTGTTTACTGATAACGAACGTACACCACTCTTAAGGTAAGATCTATACTACAAGATCTATGTAGATAAGAGCCAGAGTAAGATGTATAGATCTCAGCCTTAGGGTAAGATCTATATAAATGGGACTTTCACTCAGCTCAGACTCAAGACTGAGTTAAAACGAGACAGATTTATGTCAGAACTTTGTGTCTCATTTTAACTCTATCTCAAGTCTTGAGCGGAGCCAGAGTACGATCTATATAGCCTTAGAGTTAGAAATTTTAAGAATGTAATATTTTCAAGAAAAAGTTTAAAAACTGTAATTCGACTAGGTACCTACGGAAAATTGGATATCACATCCGTTATCTTGATTTTATTCATATAAAATGCAGTCTATTTCACCCGGACTGTAATAAGAAATCAAATATGATAATATTTGCCGAAAAATGGCCGACTACATTGAGACTATTTATAGGTACAATGTATACCACTCATTGTAACATGTACTCAAGCAAATAGAGGAATTTGAATTTGATTGACACCTCATTCAATTCATCAAAATTGGCTCAGTAATTTAGGCACTGCGGTGAAATTTACATAAATAGATACACTGCTATGTAACTATTCATAACCATTTTTTTACAATGTTACTCTTTAACCCTGTTGAATCCTGAACCGATTTCAATATTTTAGAACGTAAGTTCCTTATCGCGCGGTACGGAAGGGGGCTAGACGGAAAAAATTAAGGAACCGACACTCGACATATTTTTGAAACCGACACCCCGGAATTTTTCCCTAATTTTTTATAACTTATAAGTTATAAAAAATTAGAAACATGTAGAAATTGTTTAAAATAAAATTGAAAATGGAAAATTAGGTCTGTCGAGCTGGGATCCGAACCATCGACTTTGAACTGTTAGGCGACTGCCGGAGCCACTAGGCTACGGAGACTCAATGTTGTACCGCGAAAATACCGAACACAATGTAATCGAAAGGAACTACGTTCCATCCGGGTGTCCCTTGACACCTCTCAAGTTTTTTTATTTGAAAGGATGTACCTACCGTCAGTTTGGACCTATTTTTTGGTGATGATCTGATGAATATCTTAAGTGATGGAGGACGGAACTCCTCAATGTAGGTATAAGAGCCAATCGCTCGCAACCAGATGGTTTGAAAGGAATTCTTATCCTAATACCATTTTAATATACTTTCATTTAACGTTATAATAACAATTAAAATCGTCAAAAAACTATAATATTATCATATGCCTACCCTGTTATTAGGCGACGTGTGTTTGGAAGGGTTGTACTCCCCCACGGTTAGGGGAAGGTTCGTCGTTTATATTATCTGAGTGCTCGGGCGTAATCCTTCCTTAGCGAATATTATCCGCGTCTGATAAATTGTTTACGTTTTTAAGATTTTGTAGAATTTTATATCATACTAGCTGATGCCCGCGACTTCGTCCGCGTGGATTTAGTTTTTGAACTCCCTTTGGTTTTCTGGGATAAAAAGTAGCTTAAGCCACCCTCCAGGTCCTCAACTATACCCATGCAAAAAATCAAGTCGATCCATATCTGTTTTAAATTATATACTCAAAGGTTTTAAAAGACAAACCAACAAACCACTTTCGCATTTATAATATTAGTATGATAGTATGATTACTGATTTTATTTTATTATAAATGACATATTATATTTCTGAACGAACAAACAATGACAACCATCAAAATATTCACAATTCAAATTACAATTCGAGTGGACCCGAGTCTACCGTACCGAAGCTAAGAGACGAACGTCAAACGTTTGACAGGAAAGTAGGTAGAACACTTTATATGGGAAAATGAAATTGTTGTTTTTACTATCTTCCTCGCAATTTTTCCATATTTTCTCACCGTTTAAACCTTCCCTGGACTACGACATACATTTCAAAACAAAAATCAGTTAAATCGGCCCAGCCGTTCTCGAGTTTTAGCGAGACTAACGAACAGCAATTGATTTTTATATATATAGAGACTTCATAGCTTCATACTAATATTTTATGCGAAAGTGTCATTGTTTCTTTGGTTTGTCCGTCAATCACGCCGCAACAGAGCTACGGATCGACGCGAATTTTTTGGATGGGTATATTTTAGGACGAGAGTGACAATACATAGGCTACTTTTTATCCCGGAAAATTAAAGTTTCTGAGGGATTTCAAAAACTACTTAAATCCACGCGGACGAAGTCGCGGGCATCAGCTAGTCACTTTATGTAACAGGAGCCGGTAACACTTAAGTTCCCGCATAATGTTTTCCTGATAAAGAAAAATACGTGTGGCACTCGGGGACTGCCGCGGTAAAGCTATTGCATAGCATTTTCTAGTCGCACGCACACAAACACCGTGCCGAAGTCTGCCGAACTGAAACGACGTTAGACGATGCACGGCTTTCAACGCCGCCCCGCTGAGTCGGTCGGAGTGGGGGGTGTTAGGTTTATTTTCGTTACGGAATTTCTTGATTCGGTCGCCGCGCTCAAAGCCCGCGATAAAAGCTATGCAATAGCTTAATAAGAATATTCAATTCGATACCTTAAAATGGGTAGCCTAACTAAGTATGTCACACATTTCTGTGGTGGTGTAGTGTGATGCGGGTTGTTACGTTCCCACAAATATGGTTGAGCGAAGCGATGGCTGGGTCATGCGTCATGCTCGTGAACGGGTGCCGCGGCGGGAATGGGTAAAACTTTTTGTCTTAACATGACTTGAATTGTAGTACCTACGCTTTCTCGGAACTTCCCCTCATTGTGGAAATATTATATCCTAATATTATATCCTATTAGGTATATCCTATTCTAACAAAGTTGCATGGGTTAGATCGGCTTGGCATCCAACTGCCCACAAGATAGTATAAAAAACTTATTACAATGTAATAGCTGCATAATAATATTGTAATATGATTATTTTGAAAAGAGCAACTGCTGAGTTTCTTGCCGGCTCTTCTCCGCAGAATCCGCTTTCCGAACCGGTGTTAGAGACATGACGTGTCATAAGAGCCACAGGTTGGCCTACGTGAAATAAATAATTTTGAATTTTGAATTTTTTTGAAAGTACGAATATATCTATCCGCGATGACGGCACATTTTTGCATTAAAAAATTATTTTTAAGCTATTGCATAGCTTTTATCGCGGGCTTTGAGCGCGGCGACCGTTCAAGAAATTCCATAACGAAAATAAACCTAACACCCCCCACTCCGACCGGCACAGCGGTGCAGCGTTGAAAGCCGTGCATCGTCTAACGTCGCAGTTCGGCAGACTTCGGCACGGTGTTTGTGTGCGTGCGACTAGAAAATGCTGTGCAATAGCTTTACCGCGGCAGTCCCCGAGTGGCACACGTTATTCTTTTTACATTTTTTTGGCTATTTAAATTATCGCATACCAAGCCCAGCAATACCAATACTTAAGGTTACGTTGCTATTTGTAAAAGTAAAATGTGATTTTAAGTGTACCTATTTCATAAAAACATATACTGCCTTTTATTCGTCAATTTCCGTCAACATTCGATAAATAGTTGCTAATATATATGAGTATTTTCTAATTTAACGGCGGCGATGCTACGGTTGGCGAGAATGGATTTTTTTCGAATAATTTAAATACTGATGTTTTGCCCCTTCTGTACATTGCTACCACGTGGGTAGAGGGGATTCAGTTAGGGACTGACTATCTTTTGAATAAATGTTTTCAGAATAGTATAATATATATAAAAGAGACACAAATAGGTATTTATACTTGTCTTAAGTGCCTGATTGTGTATACGTGGCTTATATGTGCATATCATGTATAATGTGACTCTTAGAATAGCGATGTCTCAGGAATAGGACCCAATATTGTACCGCGAAAATACCGAACACAATGCCAAATTCACATTCAAAAAAGTGTCGGTTAAAAAAAGTGTCGATCCGTCTAGCCCCCTTCCGTACCGCGCGATAAGGAACTACGTTCCAAAACTCAAATTTTGACCTTTGACCCCGAATAACTTTTGTAGCACACATAGGATCGATGGGAATTTTAAAACTTTATTTGTAATGGTAAACCCCAGCTCTCCACCAATATTTGGCTCTCCGGGAATTTTTATTATTTTAAATGTCTATAAGTATATTGACCGGACTATATACAAATACACATAAAACACATATAAAAATTCAAAAAAAAATCATAATTATATATTTCACGTAGGCCAACCTGTGGCTCTTATGACACGTCATGACTCTACCACCGGTTCGGAAAGCAGATTCTGCTGAGAGCTGGCAAGAAACTCAGCAGTTGCTGTTTTCAAAATAACATTTTACATTAGGTAGCTATTACATTGTAATAAGTTTTTTATACTATCTTGTAATCAGCTGGATGCCAAGCCGATTTATCCTATGCAACTTGTTAGAATAGAAAAGAATAGAATATTTCCACAATGAGTGGAAGTTCTAAAAATGCGTACTACAATTCAACAGACAGAAAGCAGCACCATTCCCGCCGATATACATATTATATACACATACATACATAGACTGCTAAAATAATAACCCTTCTTTTTCGCTTTGCCGTGGTGGAGAAAAAATTCCAGTAACATCCTGTAGAGGATTAGGTATAATATTATATGGTAGGGGAGTAAACTCAACTCTCAAGGGGCAGCGACTCAATAGTACTAGTGGTTCGCCCCGAACTGAGACCTCGCGGTATCCCATAATTCCCATAAGGTAGATTTAACTATATTATATTGTAATTAAAACGCGCCGAATCTGATGACGTCAATCGTCATCTGCTTTCGTGGATGGGATGCGTATTTACAATATTAAAGACAGCGCCATCTAGTAACAGTATAGTGAAGTTTTGTTAAAAACATTGATGCCCATTAAAACTCAAATAATTTCGTTTCTTTATAATATTTATCTAATCTTAGTATTTGTTGTTCAAGTACAGAATATAACTCAAATTATGTGTAAGTTTCAAGTTTTAAAACAAAGTGGTTTTAGAAATCTAGCCTCGAATACAATCTCCACTTTGAAAGCCCCCCATTTCGTATGGGAGCCCCCCTGAAATAAAGATTTTTATAACTTTTTAAGCCATTTTCGGCTGGAGGCCATCGGTTTACATATCATATCTAAAATTGAAGTAATTACGTTCAGTAATTCAGAAGTTATAAGGCTGTGACAGACGGACGGACGGACAAGTGCAAATCGCTCTAGTAAACTCAGAGACCTTCGCTTCGCTCGGTCGATTAAGAAAACTTACTGTGACCAAAACGATCGCTTCGAATGGGCGACTATTATGTTATAAAATCCAAAATGCTTCTTTTCAATTAAAAAAATTAAATATAGTCAGACTGAAAATTAATAGCTAGCCCAATCTTATAAACTGTACGAGTTACGACTATGAAAATAAATAATTTAATATAAATAAATCATTTTAAAAACCGACTTCAAACAACCGCGACACTACAAAGTATATAACTTATTGTTTGATTTTTTTAAAACCGCTCGACCGATTTCGATGAAATTTAAATGACGCCACCTGGAAAGTATTTAAAATAAAAATAGAATTTTGTAAATCGGTTCAGGCGTCTTCGAGTTATCAGTAAACATACATAAAAAAAAGATTCCGACGATTTGAGAACCTCCTCCTTTTTTGAAGTCGTTTAATAAAATGAATACACTTTATTGTACACCACATAAAAAATAACAAATCTTATAAGTACTTAAATTAATTAAAAAAATTCTTTTCAAAAAACCGACTTCAAACGCCACTACAAAGTATAAAAAATATACGCTCGCATTGAGATGACGCAATATGAGAGACTCGCTTCTTTAAGTCGAGCGAGCATCGCGAATCGGTTTCATCGTTTCTATTTAGGCCCGTCCGACTTCAACATACCTGTACAAACTAAAATTACTTATTAACCGACTTCAAAAAAAGGAGGAGGTTCTCAGTTCGACGCGTATTTTTTTTTGTCGATGTTACTCCATATCTCCATCAAATCTTAACTTATCGTCAGGTTGGTCTCATTTAAACTTGGTGAAGATTTGATGAATATCTTCGGAGATGGAGATATACTTTGATTTTCGTACTTATACTTTGTTTTAAGTCGGGTTTTTGAAAATATTTTGTATTTTAAGCTTTTCAACCGACTTCAAAAAAGGAAGAGGTTTTCAATTCGTCGTAATCTTTTTTTTATGTATATTCACCGATTACTCGAAGACGCCTGAACCGATTTCGATAATTCTTTTCTTGTTTCAAAGGGTATACTTTCCAGGTGGTCTCATTGAAATTTTATCAAAATCGATCGGACGGTTTTTAAAATATCAACAATAAACTATATACTTTGTAATGGCGCGGGCGTTTGAAGTCGGTTTTTTTAAAAGAATTTTTTATATTATTATGTTATTAAAATGTAACTTTTTTCTGCTCCTCTTCTTCCCTCCAACGCTACACGACTAATGTAAGTAACTACGTAGTCTATACTTAGTAGGTAGGTACGTATTTACATATCAATTCGTAATCGACATTTCCTAAATCTCGAATTATGCTGAATTGTGGTTGTCTAGATTGTGCTAAAATTTTGCATTACTGATATTAGAATAGATACGCGAATGTGTTTGTTTGTTGGTTTGTCCTTCAATCACATCGCAACAGAGCAATGGATTGATGCGATTTTGTGCATTGGTAATGGGTGTAGTAGTGGGTCCTCAGGCCGGGAGAGCTACTTTTTATCTCGGATAATCAAAGAGTTCCCGCGGGATTTTTATAAACTAAATCCATGCGGAGGAAGTCGCGGGCACCAGCTAGTAATTACAATAATTTCTAAGCAGGCGGCTTTAGTCGTAGCTAGATTATCACAAAATCTGCTCCTGAGAGTCATTTTCTACGAGTATAATATTACTAGCTGATGCCCGCGACTTCGTCCGCGTGGATTTAGTTTTTAAAATCCCTCGGGAACTCTTTGATTTTCCGGGATAAAAAGTTGCCTACGTCACTCTCCAGGTCCTCAAGTATACCCATGCATAAAATCACGTCGATCCATAGCCCTGTTGCGGCGTGATTGAAGGACAAACCAACAAACAATCACACTTTCGCATTTATAATATTAGTAAGGATTATTTTCCTAGTAAATAAGTAATCTTATATACCTACGTCAGGTAGGTATGTATAGTATTCATACCCATGACTATATTACGTGTAGCGTAGAAATATATATTCGACGTAGCCGTAGCGCCGTAGCGCCGTAGCGGGCGGGGTCTACGCGCTACGCGGGGCGGCGACCGGTGTTGCCATAATGGTAATGCTTTATTTCCCTATTTCACGTTTTAGTTACTAGCTCATGCCCGCAATTTCATTCTCTTGGATTGAAGATTTTTAATAATTCCGTGTCTTTTTAATGTTTTTGATTTCCCGGGATAAAAAGATAGCCTATAAACAGTACTAGCTGATGCCCGCGACTTCGTCCACGTGGATTTAGGTTTTAAAATCCCTCGGTAACTCTTTGATTTTCCGGGATAAAAGTAGCCTATGTCACTCTCTAGGTCTTCAACTATAGGTACTCATGAAAAAAATCACGTCGATCCGTAGCTCTGTTGCGGCGTCATTGAAGGACAAACCAACAAACCAACAAATAAACATATTACAACAAACTTTCGCATTTATAATATTAATGATGAGTATGATGCAAGCTATAGTCTGTGCAATATTTTGTCAGGATTGGTTTAACGATGATGCCGTAAAAATTTATGAACTCAGGTAACTATAATATGCATTTTTTAATAATATTAATAGTACATTGTTCTACGAGGGGTGAAAGTGACCCATTACTTACGAGGGCGTCATTTGAGACACGAGGCGAAGCCGAGTGTACCAATACGCCCGAGTAAGGAATGGCACTTTCTCCCGAGTGATACATAGTGCTTTATACTACACCTACGAGGAAAATAACTGGCACATTTTTTAATTATTGAAGTTTACTTTAGAGGTACGCCGCGTCTACTTTAGAGGTACGCAGGCTACTTTGGTGGTACGCAGGCTACTTAGAAGGTACACAGCCTACTTTGGAGGTACGCAGGCTACTTTGGTGATACACAGGCTACTTTTAAGGTACGCCAGCTACTTTAGAGGTACGCCGGCTACTTATGAGGTACGCCGTCTACTTTAGAGGTACGCAGCCTACTTTGGAGGTACCCAGGCTACTTTTAAGATACGACAGCTACTTTAGAGGTACGCCGAGTACTTTAGAGGTACGCAGGCTACTTTGGAGGTACGCAGGCTACCTGCGTACCTCTAAAGTAGCCTGCGTACCTTTAAAGTAGACGGCGTACCTCTAAAGTAGACTGCGTACCTCTAAAGTAGCCTGCGTACCTCCAAAGTAGCCTGCGTACCTTAAAAGTAGCCTGTGTACCTCTAAAGTAGTCACCATAGAGGTACTTTGGTGGTACCCAGGCTACTTTTAAGATACGACAGCTACTTTAGAGGTACGCAGGCTACTTTTAAGGTACGCAGGCTACTTTTAAGGTACGCAGGCTACTTTGGAGGTACGCAGGCTACTTTTAAGGTACGACAGCTACTTTAGAGGTACGCCAGCTACTTTAGAGGTACGCCGAGTACTTTAGAGGTACGCAGGCTACTTTGGAGGTACGCAGGCTACTTTTAAGGTACGCTAGCTACTTTAGAGGTACGCCGACTACTTTAGAGGTACGCAGGTAGCCTGCGTACAACCAAAGTAGCCTGCGTACCTTTAAAGTAGACGGCGTACCTCTAAAGTAGACTGCGTACCTCTAAAGT
The DNA here is from genome assembly GCA_029955525.1 of Oeneis ivallda. Classification (NCBI taxonomy): domain Eukaryota; kingdom Metazoa; phylum Arthropoda; class Insecta; order Lepidoptera; family Nymphalidae; genus Oeneis; species Oeneis ivallda. Next base: position 2,060,893 of record JARPMR010000025.1, on the reverse strand, counting down.
AGCCTGCGTACCTCCAAAGTTGCCTGCGTACCTTAAAAGTAGCCTGTGTACCTCTAAAGTAGTCACCATAGAGGTACGCCCACTACTTTAGAGGTACGCGGGCTACTTTTAAGGTACGACAGCTACTTTAGAGGTACTTCGGCTACTTTAGAGGTACGCAGGTGGCCTGCGTACCTCCAAAGTAGCCTGCGTACCTCTAAAATAGACGGCGTACCTCTAAAGTAGCCGGCGTACCTCTTAAGTAGTCGGCGTACCTCTAAAGTAGCCGGCGTACCTCTAAAGTAGTCACCATAGAGGTACGCCCACTACTTTAGAGGTACGCAGGCTACTTTTAAGGTACGACAGCTACTTTAGAGGTACGCAGGTAGCCTGCGTACCTCCAAAGTAGCCTGCGTAAAACCAAAGCAGCCTGCGTACCTCTAAAATAGACGGCGTACCTCTAAAGTAGCCGGCGTACCTCTAAAGTAGCTGTCGTACCTTAAAAGTAGCCTGCGTACCTCTAAAGTAGACGGAGAACCTCTAAAGTAGCCGGCGTACCTCTAAAGTAGCTGGCGTACCTTAAAAGTAGCCTGCTAAGCCTGCTTACCACCATTTTTTTAAGTATTTGTATTACTGTACTAATTTAGTCAAAAATTAAAAAAAAAAAACAACCACGTATGTAATGGATTTTCATACAACTTTTCAGCCCGCTAAAGCACGTAAGTAATGAAATTTCATACATTTTTTCAGCCCGCAGATTTGTCTCCACGTAAAGACGCATTTTCTTTCTCGCTCTTTCTCGATATGACACAAATCAGAAGGTACTTTCCGAGCAGGTGTAGTATAAAAGTTATAAATATACGCAAGAACTGGTATATTTTCGGGGTGTTCTATTATAGCCTATTTCACTCTCCAAATCCTCAACTATAACCATGAAAAAATATCGTTGATCCGTTGCTTCATTGCTGCGTGGTTCAAGGACAAACCAACGGACAAACAAATACACTTTTGCATTTATAATATTATACTAGCCTGCGGCTTCGCTCATGTTATGTTCTATTTTTCAAACCCCTATTTTAGCTCCTTAAGGGTTGAATTTTATTAAAAATCCTTTCTTAGCGGATTTCTACGTCATAATAGCTATCGGTATGCCAAATTTAAGTGCTTAGAGCTGTGCGTAGTTATATCAGTTAGTCAGTCAGTCACCTGTTCCTTTTTAATATATTTAGATATTAGTAAGGATATCAGCTGTTTGAGATAACTTCTAAGTTTGCTTTTTAGTATCCAAAGCTGCTGAATTTCCCGAAAATGAGGCGAAATTATAATCAGACCACCCTTTGCCCTTATACGCCAGTTCCAACCAAGCCGCCCGGCGGCCCGCGCGCGTACCTCCCATCGTAACCATCACAAGTATACATCAAAAAAACCTTATTATTAAACCCCTTTTAGTTTTTTTTAAAACCACCTATTTGTCATGTCTTCGAAACTTAAAAAAAAAAAAAAGTTTGTAAACTGTGTACGGAATGTAAACGTAAAATCCGATATTGACTACGTTCAAGATTGATTTTTTCGTGTCATTTAGCATGTTGCGGTTTCAGAGGTTCCGAGGCATGGTTCGAGCTTTGATATTCGAATTTAGAATCGAACAAAGGATGCCATTTTAGTCTTTTTTTTTTAATCAGAATTAGATTCTTCACATGTTGTATTCCCATTTTTCTATTCGAAAATATTGGTTCTGGTTTTTCTTCTTTTAAAATGTAGACACTAATTTTGCTTTCAAATCAGAATAATATATGTGCGTGTTATGTGTGAGAGTAGAATAAAAATTTTTTTAAAACTAATTATTAGCGGTATAAACTGGTATAGTTGGATTTTTCGCAAAAAAAAAACAGCGTTAACCCTATATTTTTCACTTAATTTTTTTCGTTACATGTATTACAAACCTAACTACATACTTGTGAAATTTTCATATTGATTTTTTCCGAAATTTTAGCCATAATATACACCAACATCGATGATATTAATATTTATAACAGCAGCATAAATAAAATAGTGATAAAATATACTAATCTATTTTTTCAATAGTTCAGTAATGTACTTTCAAATAAAATAGGTGCAACTCTAGCATGCATTTTAAATCTGCACACATTTATTCGACATAACCAAAATGGCGGTTTTAAATAACAAGGATTTACAAATCTGTGGATTAATTAATGTAAATCTCTTTTAATCCAAATGAAAATCAACGAGGTACATATAACAATCTACACTAGTCACTAGGTATTTCAAAACAAAGGGTACTTTTAGTGTCAATAGAAAAGTTTTTGTTAATTTTAATTTAAGTACAAATAGATTTTATCTGCATAAAAGCATACATACCGACATAATAATAATTAAAGTAAATAAATCTTTTTTAAAGCAGTGATAGCCTTGTGGTTACGACTGTGGTCTCCTATTCAGGGGGTCGCAGGTTCGATCCCCGGTACGCACCTCTGACTTTTCGAAGTTTGAAGTGCGTTTAAGAATTTAGGTAAATATCACATGCTTTAACGGTGAAGGAAAACATCGTGAGGAAACCTGCACACCTGAGAGTTCTCCATAATGTTCTCGAAGGTGTGTGAAGTCCGTTAATTCGCATTGGGCCAGCGTGGTGGACTATGGCTTATAACCCTTCTCTGAGAGGAGGCCTCGCTCAGTAGTGAGCCGATGATGGGTTGATAATGATGATGTTGAATCTTTTTTAAAACCCGATTTCTAACGCCACTACAAAGTATAAAATATAATTTTAATGTACATGTATGTTGAAGTCGGGCTGGTCTTAAATTCTTTTTAGATGAAACCGAATCGCGTCGCTAGCCCGACTTCAACATACTTGTACAAATTAAAATTACTTTATACTTTGTAGTAGCGTTTGAAGTCATTTTTAGGGTTCCGTACCCAAAGGGTACCAACGGGACCCTATTACTAAGCCTACGCTGTCCGTCCGTCCGTCCGTCCGTCCGTCCGTCCGTCCGTCTGTCAGCGGGCTGTATCTCGTAAACCGTAATAGATAGACAGATGAAATTTTCACAAATTATGTATTTCTATTGCCGCTACAACAACAAATAATAAAAATTAAATTAAATAAAAAAAATTACATTAATATATTGCCATGGGTACATGGAAATATTTTTATTTAATTTTTTTAACGGAACCCTAAAAGAACGAGGCCCGACTCGCACTTGGCCGATTTTTTAAAAACAATTTTTATTTTATTTAAAAGACAATTCGACTTTATAAAAGTTGGGCTTTATGAAGGAGACATACATACATCTTTCCCCGCCTCTCTTTGCACCGATACACGAGTAATGAATCATGCTTGTGTAAGTAGGCCACATCATAATCAAAGTGACATATTTTATTTATAAAAAAAGTACATGCAACTGATAAACGAGAGCCCGTACTAATGAGTATCTTTTAGTTCATTTTATTTCATACAATTACTCATTCACAAACGTTACCTACTGCCTACATAATATTATCTGCCTACGCTAAAGTTACTCTATTTTAAAACATATACGCTTTCAACCTCTATTTAACCCCCTTAGGGATGGAATTAAGAAAAATCCGTTCATAGTAGGTGTACTACGTTATAAAAAGAATCTACTGTCACCAGTTTCTAACCCCAGTGGTTTAATAAATAAATAAATAAATAAAATAAAAATATTTTATTTCGACCAACTGGGATCATAGTGTGTTAGTAACAATAAACTTAAACCTATATTATGTTAGTAACACTAAAACCTAAAACTTACCTATGACGGCACCGATTTGTCAGCACATGAACCATGCAACAGTGGTTCAAGTACTGACAATCGATCCTGTCAGCAAATGCCCTCAGGACGCTATTAGAGCTGGCCCGGACTCTACGCAACAGGGATGTGCACCGCTTTCGCATAGTGGTGTAGAAGCAGTCTACACGAGCGTCGGCGAACATCCCTGACGCGCTGCAGAATCGAGGCAGTCCCAACAGCATCCTGAACGCATTATTATTAGTTTAGACTTTAGACTGTGCGTTGGTAGATCAGTCAGTCAGTCAGGACAAGCCTGTTCACCCGACTGCGCGACGCAAAGGGGTGGTAATTATTTTGTTTATCAGTCTATGTATGTATGTTTGTATGTTTCTTTGTTCCTTTGTGGCACTCTAGAGACCAAACGCGTGGGCCGAATTTGATAAGTGGCACGTCGTTATCGCCATCCCAGCGCGAGTGTCAACGAGAACATAAAATTTGAAAAATTCAAAATGGCGGATTTTGGACGCTATAATGTTGGGTTCAAAAACATTGTTTTTTTTTCAAATCCTATTGAGTGGGGTATCAAATGAAAGGGTTTGAAAAGGCGATCACGAAAATATAATTTTCATTTTTTTTCTCATAAATGTGATGATTGATATTTTCATTGATATATTTAAATCAGTCGGGTTTTTTATTCTTTTTTGGAGTTCCGTACCAAAATGGTAAAAATGGAACCCTTATGGTGCGACTTTCTCCGTCCGTCCGTCCGTCACAGTCGATTATTTTTGTAACTATTAAAGCTATCGACATGAAATTTGGAATAGTTGTGTATCATTACAATATACAAACATTAACAATAAACAATATACAAATACAATACACAAGATAGTACAATACACAAGATAGTACAATACACAAGATAGTACAATACACAAGATAGTAGCTACGTAATAATATTGTAAAACAAATATAATATTCTTGCATTCATAATAATAGTAGGGATAAATGCTTTCCCCTTTTCACTCCCTTTTCAGGGAATTTTTTAGTGAAATCCCTTTCCATGCTTAATATCTTCAGCTATTAAACTTCGAAAGGGATTTCAATCGCATTTTGTGCTTAGTGCGTGGGCGGACTTGACGTGCGAAGGCTCTATTTTAAGCTTAAAGGTCAGTACTCACTTACGTGCTATCGCTCCCACACGGCACCCGCAAGCCTCCACCTCAAATCGAAGTGAACGCTAGGTGTCCACGCGTCGATAACTAGAAGATAAAGCTTGGTGTCTTGGTTGCGACGGCTACCACTAAGGTCGCTGTCCACGCGTGGTCGGTGTATAGGCTACTGTTACCCTTTCAACCATGCACTTTAGATACGTCATTCGAGATTCTCAAGTGACCCACGCGTGGGCCGCTGGCCTACATGTCCCTAATAGGAAAACTGGGCTTTGCATCGCTGGTATAGTTCTTGCAATTCACGAGGGCGACTGACTTATGGTTGTGTGTGTGTCGTATCTGTATAAGTGTGAGCGAGCGCAATGCTCGCGCCTGCCCGCTCCCACCTAAGCTTTGACAGGCACGCACACTTATGCAATGTGCATGTACACGAAGTAACCGCGAGTACCTAAAGCTCACTCGCCTTCGTGAATTGCAAAAACTGTAACACCAATTTGTCGGTTGAACACCAGTCAGTTGCAGTAGGTTATCGGAGACCATCTTGAAAGGACTCCTCCGCTAGCACCTTACGTACCCTTAGGAAGTTGGCGGTGTATTTCTCCCTTGCCTCGGAGAGTACGTAAAGCCGTCGTTTCTGCGACTGATCTCTCTCCGGTCGTTTCGGATTTCCATCCCATTGGATTATGAGAGTGAAGGAATAGAGACTGCACCTGTGTTTGCGCACACACTTGTGCACTATAATATCTCCTGCACAGATGGCTAATCTCTGAGGTTGGCTGCCTTGACCGGATTCGATCGGGAGTAAATAATAATATTTTATGTGGTCACTGTAAAGTACAGAGCATAACCTAATAATAAATATAATTTCTTAAATTAAAGTCCATATTTGAATGTGCATTCTTATTACGTGCGGGAGCGGTATCGCATAAGTGAGCTGAGGCCTTAATTTTTTTTAAGAGTTCCGCACCAAAATGTTAAAAAAGAACCCTTATTTCAGTCACAGCTAACCTTTTAACCTTCGCTTATTCACTCACTTTTATCTTTTAAGCATGACCTTTGGCTGCTAAATGAGTCTGTTGGAGGCATCGCGTGGGCGACTTGAGCTCACAGACGAATTTGCTGCAGATTTCATTTTATCTTTCAACCTACGCTAAATTACCTATTGTCTCTTTTTTATTATCATGAAGATTTGCTCTTGTATTATCACAGTGTTCGGAAAAAGAAATAGGTATCCCATCAAAAACATAACATGCACAAAAACTTATCTCATGTACAAAAATGCAAGTCTCGCAAATCAGTTCTTAACGAAAAAAGTTGTAAGTTCTAATGTAAAATAAAGTTGGTTAATTTATTCAGGCTTTGCCATAAATTGTTACCTAATAAGTTAACTTACAACATTCATCCCCTATTTAAAGCTTTTGGGGGTAGAAGAGAAGAAGTAGAACTTCCAAAAACTGTGAAATACGTGATTCTTTATTCTAAATCGAAAGCCCAAATACCTAACAAGGTTGATGGATATAACTTGAAAAGTGACGGACTTTCGTGCAAACTTCAACCCCCTATTTAATCCCCTTAGGGGTGGAATTTCAAAAAATCCTTTCTAAGCGAGTACCTACGTCATAGAAGGTATTTATTGTCATTTCAAGTTTCTAACGTTGATATATCAGTCAGCCAATTAAGACTTTTAGGGCCTGTATCACCACAAGGCTGATAATGTGCCTGATAGCCTATCCACAACTTGTCTGACAGATAGCGTTCTGTCTGTTTCACTAGTGTCCGTTAACTATCTAGCATATAAACTCTAAGAAATGTCAAACAGATTTATCTGTTAGATATATATCAGACACTTTAACGGATAGTGGTGAAACATGCCATTGCCCTGAATTTTATATCTACAGAAGACTACTGGAATGTGTAGCTAGATACTAGCAGATGCCCGATAACCTTCTACCCATCTGATAATCCTCAAAAATTAGGCTATCAAATGCAAAAATAATTTTTCTAATCCGAGTGGTAGTTGCACAGATTAGCGCGTTCAAACAAACAAACAAACTCTTCCGCTTTATTAGATTAGTGCAGATATAGAATAGATAGATAGATTGGTTAAAGGTTAGCCTTGCTTGCGCTGCAGTCATTAGTGAGAAAACTATAATAGTAGTATTGACCTTTGCAAGAACATTGAGTCAGTAATGAGCGTGCGTTGTGACTGGGCGAGCCGGCTTCACCAGCAGTAGTATAGAATAGGGTATGCTTCTTTCCTTTTATTTCCTTTTACTTTCCTTTTGTTTTTAAAATTTGTTCCGTCCTTTTTGAAAAAACGTGTGAGAATTTTTCGTCACGACCCTTGTTGCCTTTGTTTATTATACACGTTCTATCAAAGCTTTGATGGGCAGCGGTTAAACGAAGGAGTGAAACTATCGTCTTGGGGGTTCGAATCCTGACTTCATGATCATTATCTTTGTTCTTTTTAGGGTTCCGTAGTACACAAGGAACCCTTATAATTTCGACAGATCCGTCCGTCCGCGGTTTAGCTCAGAGACTATTGGTACTAGAAATCTGTAATTTGACAAGGGTATAAATATCAATCACGCCGACAAAGTGGTGAAATAAAATTGTGAAAAATATTTTTTTTTAGGTTACCTCCCCTACATGTAAAGTGGGGATGTATTTTTTTTCTCATGTTCCCACACCCACAATATTTTTGAAAGACAACAACGACACTCCTCGCTATGGGATAGACGAGAAAAAAAAATTCATCCCCTCATTACATGTAGGGGAGGTACCCTAAAAAAAAATATTTTTCGCAATTTTATATCACCACATTGTTAGCGCGATTAATATTTATACCCTTGTCAAATTACAGATTTCTAGTACCAATAGTCTCAAAACTAAACCGCGGACGGACTATAACGAAACGGCGAAACTATAAGGGGGTTCCTTGTTTACTACGGAACCCTAAAAAGTGATTTTATCGCTTAGGCCTGATTGCAGAATCGCCGGGTTATCCTTTTAACCCAGAGTTAGCTGCTGCTTTGACAGATTTCGTATAAAGCTTCTGTCAACATTACAACTTTATTCCTGGATTAAACCTAACCCGCCGTCTCTGCAAGCGGGCCAAGACGCTTGCTTATATAGAGCTATCTCTTAAGTAGGTATGCTTGAGTGTTCGTATGACTTTATTTGAATTATGCACATAATATAAATAAACGCTTGCAAAAACAATTTTTTGCTACTACTTTTCTGCAGTTTTCATAAACTATGTTCGATGTTTTCATAAACTATGTTCGATATAATTTTCAAATGCTAACAGGCACAGTTAGACAGTATCTTTCAATTCTTCCAATTTCAAACACAAAAAAAAAATATTATCAAACAGCTATTAGCATTGGATTTTATCAAATTTCCTGAACGAAAAACTACGAAAACTCGCAATATAGGAATATTTACACACTTAAGTGCATATTTAAAAATTTTGTTTGTCCTATATGTAGTATAAATTAAATATTGATCTTTATTTAGTGCATGAACTAAGAGTTTGTTGATAAAGTTCAAGGCAGAAACATACTTTACACATGTCACGTGCGCCGATGGAACGCGAGATGATCCAAAATCTATAAAAGAAATCTACTAAATCTACTAAATGTACTAAAATTAATCCGAAATTGCATCTGTTACCTTATCACAGCTCAATCCTATCTTGACGTTCGCGTTTGGCACAATTATGGGTTGCATTACAGAAACGGTCATAGGATATTATTACACATAGATTTTTACGCCGGAAATCCAAAAAGATTGGGCTCCCAAGTTGCTGTAGTGACGACCCCGCACTGGGAAGCGTAGTGTTGGTAGACCCCCCACTAGTTTGACCGACGACATCAAACGAGTCGCAGGGAGCCGCTGGATTCAGGCGGCGCAAGACCGAAGCCTGTGGAAGTCCATGCAGGAGATCATTGTCCAGTAGTGGACGTCTATTGGTTGATAATAATGTTGATGATGATCAATGGACTGACTGTCTCTATACAATTGACACTTGACATCTTAAACTTAATGGATCCATTTGAAGCGCCATATTTGCGCCATATAAGCGCCATTTTTAGGGTTCCATACCAAAATGGTAAAAATGGAACCCTTATGGTGAGACTTTCTCCGTCCGTCTGTCCGTCCGTCTGTCCGTCCGTCTGTCACAGTCGATTATTTCAGTAACTATTAAAGCTATCGACATGAACTTTGGCATAGTTGTGTATAATAGTGGCCCAAAAGCATTGAAATAATGAAAAGTCGAAAATTATTTTTAGTTTTATTAAAAAAAGGGGGAAAGTAATTAGAAAAATAAGATAATATAGAAAAGGAAAATAGTTATTTTACTTTTAAATTTCAAACCCCTTATAACTTTATATCGAGTGGGGTATCATATGAAAGGCCTTTACTTGTGCATTCTAAAACAGATTTTTATTTATTTCTATATATAATAGTTTTAGTTTAGTTAGTTTTTGAGTAATCGGCCAAAATGTCGAAAAAAATACCGTTCCCCCCCCCCCCCCTTATCTCCGAAGTTTACCAATCGAAAAATCTGAAATAATTATGGTCAATAGAGGTTTATGTATATTTTACAGGAAAAATAAAACCAACGCTCTAACTAGCATAGTTTTTTTTATATTAACAATAAACATCTACAAACAAAGTTAACGATGATTATGCAAATTAATATAATATTATCGTTTTACTTTTACTTTTGGAGTATGGAACCCTCGGTGCGCGAGTCCGACTCGCACTTGACCGGTTTTTTTTACGACACACTAGTGTCGTTGAAACTAGATAATATAGGGGTGCAGAAGCTATCAAAAAACATTTACTACCTATTAGTTGTCAACTAGTGCCCTCACTAATTTTAGTCCCTTGGACACTCGTAACTGCTTCTTCTTCTTCTTCTTCTTTATAAACCTATAGACGTCCACTGCTGTACAAAGGTCTCCTGCATGGACTTCCACAGGCTTCGGTCTAGCGCCGCTTGAATCCAGCGGCTCCCTGCGACTCGTTTGATGTCGTCGGTCCACCTGGGGGGGGTCTGCCAACACTGCGTTCCCGGTGCGGGGTCGCCACTCCAACACCTTGGGACCCCAACGACCATCAGCTGATAGAACTATGCGCCCCGCCCATTTCCACTTCAGTTTCGCGACACGCTGAGCTATGTCGGTGACTTTGGTTCTCGTACGAATCTCCTCATTTCTGATTTGATCTCGCAGGGATATACCGAGCTCTCTCCATCGCTCGCTGAGTGACCCTGAGCCTTCTTATGAGGCCCATAGGTGTAATTGCTTACAGCGCTAAAATGGAGTCCAACAAGTAGGTCCAAATAATATGACAGCGACCTGTCCAGTGCTACTCATAGATTGATTAATTATAGAGGTCAGTGGGTTGTATTGGACATTGTTGTGAATCGTACTGTAGCACCATCTAGTACCATCGTTGTTTTTGATTGCTTCAATAGCCACAATCGTCTTAAATATCTAGGCATTTCAAGGGCGTGTCAAAAGTATGTTTCTATCTTAACTTGCGGGTACCTAGTTATGGATATGGTAGAACCTTAATGCCTTTAGCACATCTCTATCTAGAAAGCGTAGCAGCGGAACTAAAGAATAGAAGCATACTACCCACAGTTTTTTTTCACAAGTCAGTCACAAGTAACGTAACAAATTTTGTACCATATTGTTGAAATCATTAGGTTTTTTAAAGGTTTCGTTTTGCAAACCAAATGTAACATAAAACTGATATTACTACTACTACTACTACAAAAAAAAAAGTGTGTGTGTCAGCTCCGACACACGACTGGAGTTTACTCCTTAAAACGTCGTAATGCATTCGCGGCGCCGCTCCGACCCGATCGGTACGCGCTCGGCTTCCCGAAGCGAAAGCGCTTTCGCGTTCGACAACTCAAGCGAAAACCAACCTTATTTACTCAACGTTAGGGTAGAAATTTGCATCGTTGTGAAAAACGTAACGAGTTCATTCAAAGTAGATTTTACTCCTCGAATTTTTCTCATACCGGGCGCCTAAAATCGATTCTTAAGGAGTAAACTCCAAAAATTATATGCTTTCAAAAGGGGTTATTCCTTTCTGTCCCCCTGATTTGTCCCCTTAGGGGGACATATAGGAATAAAAACTCCGATCTGTCCCCCTATTAGCGGCATGGTGACAGATTGAGCTTCTTTGGTATATTTGTAAATCGCACTCTATTACGGTAGTAAATATAATAAGTCTATGCACTCTATTAATACAACGAAAGAATCCAAAATCGGGAATCAACGAAAAACTACGTTTACTACGACTACGAGTAGTATATGACATTACTTTTCTTAGGCAGCTATAGAATCGAACCTATCATTTACCTAATACCTTATTACCTAAGAAAAAGAGGTGTTTTGTCTTACCTAGAGCCTGTTATTTTAGGTCGGCACTTAACTAAAACTCAGTTTGCCAAAGTTTCCTATTCGTTTGTTGTTGTTAGTTTGCCGTAGATGTGACGATGTGGGCATCTAACCTTGCTCCGCTGCTAAATTCGCGGCGGAGATGTCCTAGAGGTCTAAGCAAAATAGCCTTGACTCATCGCGTATGTTGCAAAATGGTACAGCGAGTGAACTATCGTTTATTACAAGGCTGTATGTCTGTTTGTGTACACGTGTAAGTAGGTACTGACACTAAAAAGAAAACAATTTCTGTTTTTTTTTCGTTAGGTTATGTTTATTTATTTACGTAAGAGGATTTTATGATTTTGTAAGAAATTATTCAAAATAAAATCAGCTAGCTTCGATAGCTTCTCTCTATTAGAGCAATTCAATGGATCGTACCTACCTAGGCTAGGCACATACGTAATATATTTATTTTATTTTTTACAGCCAAAACTGACAATAATTCAATTAAAACAATAAATTAAACAATTATATTACTTATAAGACTGTCTTTGAAATGTCAACAATAATACTAATAATAATTAAAGTAAATATAAAAACTTAGTGATAAGACATTAAACGGTGAATAAGTGAAAGGAGTGGTGATCTAACCATGTGAAAAAGTGAAAGTGAAGAGTTGAACAGTTCGCGTAACATAACAGCTCCGAGCGGTAGGTACAATATCTCTGTAACAATAGAACAAAATCGCACAATCTATAATAAAAGCATAGAAACAAAAAAGTTTAACAAAATAATAACAAAAATCTTAAAAAATGAAAACACACGTGAACTTTGCCTGAAATCCAAAAAATACATAAAACCAGTGATTCAAAAGTTCTCCGCTAAGGAATTAATAATACAACAAGCAATTCAAGGAAGTAAGAAAGCTCAAGGTTGTATCCCATCCATAGAGTACAGAGCTTTGGAGTTCTGAAACCAAAGAGGTTATAATAATAATATCATTCGAAGTGAAACCCTGTTATAAGTGGAGTTTGAAACCAAGGAGGTAACCTTCTGAATTAAAATAAAATGTATTGGAGGTTAGATATAAAAGAGTTTGTAACCAAGGAGGTTCTGTATTAAAAAAACTGTGACCACAGAGTTATAGCTTTTTTAGAACAAGGAGGTTGAGAAGAGTTTGTTAGAGGTTATACATACTGAGATTAAAAAAAAGGAACTGACCACAGAGTAATAACTTTATAGAGCAAGGAGTTTCCACACAAGAAGTAAAAGGCCCGGAGTCAGGCAACCATAGTTTGGGAGCAAGGAGGTTTTGTCGGAGGTTGTATATTATTATATCGCCCGCCGCCCCCGGCAGTCGTCCAATGGGGTGTAGGGTGCCGCCCCCGCGCGGCGCTCTGCCGCACTTCTGTGCCATACTGCTTGTCCTGAACGCGGGTAAGTCGATTTTATTTGTCTATTTATTTGAACTCTACATTCTAGAATTCAATTTGGGAGTAGTTTGACTCAGCACTCGATGTTTGACCAATGTTTGTCACTTGTATCTAACGAGTAGGTATAATCTACTTACAGTACCCGGCGATATATATTGCACATCGGCTTTTGGAATAAAACGCTATTTAAGGTAATTGTATCTTCGAATAATGCAACTCATATAATCACGATCGAACCTCACAAGTTCGATTGATCATAATATGATTATATTCTATTGCAAGGAAAGCTAGCCAGAAATTCACGTAGTAATTACTGAAAAATCTGCACAATCGGCGAGCACATCACGTAACATATATAAAAAAAATGCAATCGAACTGTGAATAGAATAGAATAGCGTTTTATTCCAAAGGCCGATGTGCAATATATACCGCCGGGTACTGTAGATACTCTCTACTAAGTACTAGCTGATCCCCGCGACTTCGTCCGCGTGGATTTCGTTTTTAAAATCCTTCGAGAGCTCTTTGATTTTCCGGGACAAGAAGTCGCCTATGTCACTCTCCGCCCTCCGGGTGCTTAACTAGGTATACCCATGCAAAACGTCACGTCGATTCGTAGCTTTATTGCGGCGTGATTGAAGGACAAACCACCAAACAAACACACTTTCGCATAGGTGTGATCTAGTTTCAAATCTAGGTAAAGGTAATCTACTTATATACATGTCATGAATTAAGTTATACATATCTATATTTTATCCTTCTTATTGATATCATATAGGTATGCGAAAGTGTTTGTCCGTTTGTCCTGCAATTTAAGTTGAATTTAATTTAATGAAAATTAGTGTTTGGCCATTCGTTTTAAGATGAAGAAACGCGTGTTCGATTTCTGTAAATTTAACCCCAACACGATTAGATAAGGGAAGTTCATATGAAAATCGAGAATTTTTCAAATTATCTCCATGAAAATTATTTTTATGATGAATCATCCTTATTTAAATCCACGCGGACGAAGTCGCGAGCAGAGCTAGTGATTTATAAAATCGTTTGATATTGCTGTAGGTAATTGTTACCTAACTGATCATTGATATAAATAATAATATCATGTAGTCTACTCTGTAAATAATGTCATGGCTGACTACTAGGTTTGATCAGGCTTTATACAATAGTTTTAGCTGGGTTTTATTTACGATTGTGTTTATTTAATAATGATAATACATATATTTAGACGTTTTTTTGATGATCTGCGGGTCGTTAGGGTCCCAATTCTAAAGGTGCGACCCCGCACCGGGAAGCGCAGTGTTAGCAGACCCCCCACTAGGTGGACCGACGACATAAAACGAGTCGCAGGGAGCCGCTGGATTCAGGCGGCGCAAGACCGAATCTCGTGGAAGCCTATGCAAAAGACCATTGTCCAGCAGTGTATCGGTTGAAAATAAGAATAAGTAGATGTTTTTCTTGACATTATTTCGGCCAAGACATGACATTATTTGTGGGGACAAGGTAATTACGCAGGAGATATTCTAGTGCGCATGTGTGGACTTAAAAACAGGATGCAGTCTACATAATAATAATATTCCCTCGCTAAAATGGTCAACACACTCAGGCGCGACACACGTCAACACATTCTGGAGGGATGTGGGTTCGATCCCCGCTGACCTTGCAATTATTTTTTAATTAAATGTACTTATTTGAAACGTTCAAGTATAGGCTTGTAAGCATTTTAATAAAAATAAATTTATTTTTTTATATAAAAAAATTTATGTATGATGAATTTAATGTAAAAAAATTCTTTTAAAAAACTGACTTCAAACGCCCGCGCCAATACAAAATATATAATTTATTATTGATATTTTAAAAACCGGTCGACCGATTGCGATAAAATTTCAATAGGACCCCCTGGGAAGTGTACCCTTTGAAACAAAAAAGAACTTTCCAAATCCATTCAGGCGTCTTCGAGTAATCGGTGAACATACTTACATAAAAATAAATAAAAAAAAAAAGATTCCGATGAATTGATAACCTCCTCCTTTTTTGAAGTAGGTTAAAAATCTGAATGAAAAGGGAAGTTTTATATTATGGCCTGGCCCAAAAATGCTAAATACCCTCATTTTGAAGTCTGAATGCCGCTAACGACGCGGTGTGGTTGCATAAGGGCGAGGTCAAGGAAATGAATAACTCTTAGACATTAGGCCGTATTCACAGATACAGCTTAGCTTATGTAAGATTTTCGTAACAGATCTTAAGGTGGAAAACAAGGGTCTGCCCGCGAAATTCAAATTTAATTTGGTGTTTCGCAATTTGTAAACTAATACGACAAAGTAGGCTTATGGCCTTCTAATTGCGGTCAGTGGAATTATCATCTTCACAGGTTTACATAAAAATCTGTACTTGAAAGTGACCAGTTTAAGAAATTAATCAAAATACTGAGTTGGACGAGTTCTCACAAATTAGTCGATATTTTGATTAATTTCTTAAACTAGACACTTTCAAGTAAAATTTTTTATCTAAACCTGTGAAGATGATACTGCCATTGTCGCAATTAGAATGCCATAAGCCTACTTTGTCGTATTAGTTTACAAATTGCGAAAAACCAAATTAAATTTGAATTTCGCGGGCAGACCCTTGTCTTCAACCTTAAGGGAACAGCGGTAACCTAGGAATTAGGATTGTGGTCTGAGGTCTCCTTTTCGAGCAGTCGCGGGTTCGATTCCGGGCACGCACCTCAGTCTTCTGACTTTTCGGAGTTAGGTGAACAATGTAGGTATTATCACAGAATATATAATAGTTGGTATTTTGGAGAACTCTTAGGCGTGCAGGTTTCCTCACGATGTTTGTCTTCACCGTTGAAGCCTGTGATATTTAATTTCTTAACTCCGAAAAGTCAGATATGTGTCACTCGCGCCATATACTACAACTAGGTACTTAATTAATCTATATATATATATATATATATATATATATATATATATATATATATATATATATATATATATATATATATATATATATATATATATATATATATATATATATATATATATATATATATATTATTTTATATAAATAAAAATGAATGTTGGTAAGCGCATAACTCAAGAATGGATGGACCAATTCGGTTAATTTATTTTTTTGTATGTTCCTTAAGGTCCACCGAAGGTTTTAATGAAAAAAAAAATTTTTACTTTTAACTTTTGACAGAACGAAGTCTGTCCGGGCAGCTAGTAATATTCTTTTTAAAAACCGATTTCGATCGCCACTAAGTATACAAAGTATAAATTTTTTTAGTTTGTACAGGTATGTTGAAGTCGGACGGGCCTCAATAGAAACGATGAAACCGCATTGCTAGCCCGACTTCAACATACCTGAACAAACTATTATTATATTCTCTGATCGCGAGCTATTTGCTTTTATTCATTGAGGACTTCCATCCTCCATCACCGAAGATATTCATCAGATCTTCACCAAATTTAAACCTGACGGTATGAACTTTCAAATAAAAAATAATAATATTGAAATCGGTTCAGATTTGACGGAGTTATGGAGTAACATCGCCAAAAAATATATACGCGTCGAATTGATAACCACCTCCTTTTTTTTAAAGTCGGTTAAAAACTATAATGTTGCAAGATGCAAAGCACGAGTGGAAACAAAAAAATAATATTGAAATCGGTTCAGATTTGACGGAGTTATGGAGTAACATCGCCAAAAAATATATACGCGTCGAATTGATAACCACCTCCTTTTTTTTAAAGTCGGTTAAAAACTATAATGTTGCAAGATGCAAAGCACCAGTAGAAACAAAGCCAGTGAAGCGCATTATGTCGTAACTCCCGAGAGTTAGGTAACCCACACAACTAAGTATCAACCGAATTAAAACTATAGTTGACATCGCTCGTGGAAACGGAGTCGTTGTGATTTTGTAAGCATTGTTACCTAAGGAACGACGGATAATTCAATTTTATTTATTTACTAACTTACGCTACTTCGGTATCATCAATTCAATTCAATTCAATTCAAAATTATTTATTTCACGTAGGCCAACCTGTGGCTCTTATGACAAGTCATGATTCTACCACCGTTTCGGAAAGCGGATTGTGCTGAGAAGAGCCGGCAAGAAACTCAGCAGTTGCTCTTTTCAAAATAATCATTTTACATTCATCAATCATTTTACAATATTATTATGAAGCTATTACATTGTAATAAATTTTTTATACTACCTTATGGGCAGCTGGATACCAAGCCGATTTAACCTATGCAACTTTGTTAGAATAAAATATAATATTTCCCCAATGAGGGGAAGTTCAAAAAAAAAAAAAAAGAAAAGTACTACAATAATTCAATTCATGTTAAGGTGGAAGACAAGGGTCTGCCCGCGAAATTCAAATTTAATTTGGTTTTTCGCAATTTGTAAACTAAAAACTATAACTAATACGACAAAGTAGGCTTATGGCCTTCTAATTGCGCCAGTGGAATGCACATAAAAGTAAAAACCCTCGTTTGCCTCCAATAAGATAATTGTTTTCGCCGTTTAGGGAGGGGAGATCTCTAATCCTGTAAAGTGTAATCTGTAAAATGTAATCTTTCTGAAACTACGCGAAAGCGGTAATACACTTATTGGTTCTTGAACCAGAATAGCAATTTTTTAAAGAGGAAAATATTTCTCTCTAAGTTTTTAACCGACTTCAAAAAAGGAGGAGGTTCTCAATTCGTGGGAATCTTTTTTTTATGTATGTTCACCGATTACTCGAAGACGCCTGAACCTATTTTTTTGTTTCATAGGGTATACCTCTCAGGTGGTCCCATATAAATTTTATTGAAATCGGTCGAGCGGTTTTAAAAATATCAGCAATAAATTGTATACATTGTAAAGTGAAGCGGGAGTTTGAAGTTTGGATTTTTTATTCATGACACGATAGTCCTTGACTGCAATCTTATTTGTTGGTAACTAAGTGACGATGCATTCTAAGGTGGTAGCGATAACTTGTAAGGGAGTATGACAGCTTTTGACTTAAATGCATGGGAGTTAATTAAAGGGGGTCTTCATTAAGGGTGACGACTGTCAGTAATGAGTTGACAGTCGTCACTCTTTTTAACCGACTTCAAAAAGGCGCCTAGCTCTGTTCTAATGAAGGACATTAGCTATCTATACTTCTTCATCTGATCCCTGGCATTGCCTTAAATCTAAGGGTATTGCTTACTTATATTATTTATTGTTTTCTTATGGTATACTTTACTCACTTTTTTTTCTTTTTAGGGTTCCGTACCCAAAGGGTACCAACGGGACCCTATCACTAAGCCTACGCTGTCCGTCCGTCCGTCCGTCCGTCCGTCTGTCAGCGGGCTGTATCTCGTAAACCGTAATAGATAGACAGATGAAATTTTCACATATTATGTATTTCTATTGCCGCTATAACAACAAATAATAAAAATTAAATTAAATTAAAAATATTAAATAAAAATATTTCCATGGGTACATGAAAATATTTTAATTTCATTTTTTTTTGAACGGAACCCTAAAAGAGCGAGGCCCGACTCGCACTTGTTTAAGAATAATAAGAATAATTTATTTTATAAAAAACATAAAATTAAACAAAACTAAGTTAATTACAAACTTTTCATGAGGGCGGGGTACCCCATGAATATAATGTTTAATTACACACAAATTGCGTCTGAAGCTAAACTAGGAGGCCCTGTGCTTCAGCTTCAGTGCCTACTCCCCTGGACGTTATCTTAATATATATATTTCTTGTGTGCGTGCGTATGTCACTGAACTCCTCCTAGACGGCTGGACCGATTTTGATGAAATTTTTTGTGTTCAACGGGATTCGAGGATGGTTTAAATTCACAATTTGGTCCACTGGAAACTGGTTCATTAAATCTGGTCCACTGGTTTATTAACTAATTTTTCATTTATAAGTAGTGGCGGTACGAAGTTCGCTGGGTCAGCTAGTAAGTATGTATACCTAATAACTATGTATTATTATATAAATCTAAACTACAGGTTAAATTTAATGAAAAAAAAGAATACTTATAAAATTGTAATAATTTTTCATTCATTAACTTTACTTTCATTCATTAATTCATTCAGCGTTGCAACTCAAAGACTCGGCATTAAAGTATCCGTAAGCGATTAAACCCTGAATTTAAACACAAACTATGTTTTTCCAATAAAGTAATATTGTTTCCCCGGCGCGGCGCGACGGCCGGGGGATGCGAGGGGGTGAGGCGGGGGGAGGGGTGGGGGAGGGGTGGGGGAGGGGGAGGGGGCTAATCCCATAATCTTGGTAAAGCACTCCTCCGCGGTA
Organism: Oeneis ivallda; assembly: GCA_029955525.1. NCBI lineage: Eukaryota > Metazoa > Arthropoda > Insecta > Lepidoptera > Nymphalidae > Oeneis > Oeneis ivallda. Next base: position 2,041,830 of record JARPMR010000025.1, on the reverse strand, counting down.
CGGTTGTAACACTCATTGTTTATCATTGTGGAGTGTTGCTATTTTATAAACAAAACGGCGATTGCTACGTTACTGCGTGATTGAAGGACAAACCAACTAAGACACACACTCGCATTTATAACTAGCAGATGCCCACGATCTCGCTCGAGTGGATTAAGGTTTTTTCAAATTTTTTCATTTATTCATTTTTTTGCCCTCATATTGGGTTATTACATTATTGGGTAAACATCAAACATGAGACCCAGTGAGGGTATTGCAAATGTTACAATGATTGTTAATATTACATATTAAAGCTCTTATATTAAATAATTAATAAAAATAAAATAGTTCAATTATTGAGTCAAAATTAACATCAAAATTAAAGTTAAAGTTTAAGGTTTTTTTACAATTATATTAATAAAAATTATGTTAAATTAAAATTATTATAATTAAAATTGAAATGAATGATATGGACGATATGGATTTTCCGGAATATAAAGTAGCCTATGGGTTATCCAGGGTATAATCTACCTATCTCTCCATTTCCAGCCAAAACTGTTTCAGCCAATAGCCAGAGTAACACAAATACACACATACAAACTTACGCTATTATAATCACGGAATATTCCGTATTTATGATAATATTAGTGTGATATAGGTACCATAGGTAATATTAGTGTGTAGGGACTAGATAATTATCTGCGCGTATCAAGCAGTGATAGCCGAGTGGTTAGGACTGTGGTCTCCTATTCGGGGGGTCGCAGGTTCGATCCTGGGTACGCACCTCTGACTTTTCGGAGTCAAGTGCGTTTAAGCAATTAAATATCACTTGCTTCAACGGTGAAGGAAAACATCGTGAGTAAACCTGCACACCTGAGAGTTCTTCATAATGTTCTTGAAGGTGTGTGGAGTCCGCCAATTCGCATTGGGCCAGCGTGGTGGACTATGGCCTGTAACCCTTCTCTGAGAGGAGACCTGCGCTCAGTAGTGAGCCGTTGATGGGTTGTTAATGATGATGATGATGATGATGATGATGATTAATATTTTTTTAGAAATACCGTGGGAACTATTTTAATTTCCGAGGTAAAGACTAACTAATCTATAAAGTCATTTTAATTTCTGGATTGTCTCTATTCTATTCTGGTCTGGTGGGAGGCTTCGGCCGTGGCTAGTTACCACCCTACCGTCAAAGACGTGCCGCCAAGCGATTTAGCGTTCCGGCACGAATGGCGTGTAGTAACCGTTTAGGTGTACGTACCTAGGTATGGGTTGAATAATCACTGCCATACTCCATCCAAGTTAACCCGCTACCATTTTAGACCGCATCGTCACTTACCATCAGGTGAGGTTGCAGGCAAGGACTATATCTTGTCATCGAATAAAAATTTAACAAAATTATAATTATTATTTTCATAATTTAAAATTAAAAATTGTTTTTAAAACTCTCGCGCCACTGTACAAAGTATAATATAATTTATTGTTGATATTTTAAAAACTGCTGGACTGATTTCGATAAAATTTATATGGGAACACCTGGTATAACTTTTCAAACAAAAAAAGAATTTTCCAAATCGTTTCAGGCGTTTTCGAGTAATCGGTGGACATACATAAAAAAAAAGTTGGCAGTCATAGGGACTGCCGATAGAAGTGAAAACTAGATTTGCTAATAATTAAAAACAAATAAGAAGAGCGCACTGTCACGATTTTGTGAGTGAAATTCATAACTGCGATATCATACAGTAGGTAGTAAATATCATTCGTCTATGCATACAGTAAAAGGTAAGGAAGGCGGCTGCTTGCCCGCTGCGCTGTACAGGGTAGCTTGGGAACTTCTAAAATATTGAAAGCTTACTGAAATCTCCAGGTGAAGGTGACACGAAATGCATGTTTTTTGCTCACCCAAAAAGGTGCTCAACGCGCCTAAAGAAGCTTTCACTTCAAAAAGATTCCGACGAATTGATAACCTCCTCCTTTTTTGAAGTCGGTTAAAAATCTTTAGTTAATCCCATACGAAAGTGTAATTTTACTGTCATCGATAGAAAAACAATGTAATATCATCGTCGACGTCATAAGAGTGAGGCCCGGTGTATTGGAGCGGCGTCAGACAACCCTCCCATTGTTCGCGCCCTCCGTACTCTTCACTGAGCACGTCATGGCAACGCGTTGTACCTATCTAAGCGGATGGGCTATACTTGCTGGTGTTGCTTGGAAAGGAAGTTATAACAATAACATCAACGACTAATTAATATTTCCGAGGATAAAACTATAGATTTTAGAAAAGACTAAACGTTGAAGCAGTGATAGCCTAGTGGTTAGGACTGTGGCCTCATATTCGGAGGGTCGCAGGTTCGATCTCGGGTACGCACCTCTGACTTTTCGGATTCAAGTGCGTTTAAGCAATTAAATATCACTTGCTTCAACGGTGAAGGAAAACATCGTGAGGAAACCTGCACACCTGAGAGCTCTTCATAATGTTCTTGAAGGTGTGTGAGGTCCACCAATTCGCATTGGGCCAGCGTGGTGGACTATGGCCTATAACCCACCTCTGAGAGGAGACCTGCGTTCAGTAGTGAGCCGTTGATTGGTTGCTGGTGATGAAACGTTGTAGGAAAAACCAAAGATATTAGAAAAGAATAAACGTTGTAGGAAAAACTTAAGATTTTAGACAGCTCCAACTAAAACATTCAACGTGGGACGCACATACTCGTATTATATCAAGATCATCATCATCAGCAACCCATCAATGTCTCACTACTGAGCGCAGGTCTCCTCTCAGAGAAGGGCTATAGGCCATAGTCCAATTGGTAGACTTCACACACCTTTGAAAACGTTATGAACAACTCTCAGGTGTGCAGGTTTCCTCACTATGTTTTCCTTCACCGTTGAAGCTTGGTATATTTAATTTCTTAAACGCACTTAACTTAGAAAAGCCAGAGGTGCGTGCGCGGTATCGAACCTGCGACCCCCCCGAATACGAGACCGCAGCCATAACCACTAGGCTATCACTACTATCAATAATATCATATACTTCACTACAAATTATAAAACAAAGTCCCCCACCGCGTCTGTCTGTCTGTCTGTTCGCGATAAACTCAAAAACTACCAAATGGATTTTCATGCGGTTTTCACCAATAGATAGGGTGATTCATGAGGAAGGTTTTAGTGTATAATTTGTTAAGGTTTTGTGTAAATTAGTTGAAATATATGACGATAATTGTTGGCGATGACCGGACTCGCTCACGTGATGCGACCAGTGAACACCCCCGCGCGCGCCGCGTTGTTGCTATATTATAAGCCGAACGATACTTCTTTTATAAGCCTATACGTACTGTTCAATATAAATTACGGATCATTTCAAGGAGTTTGCAAAGCATAGGCGTAATTTGCTCTACTACCCGTGTGAAGCCGGGGTGGGTCGCTAGTAATACATATGACATATTTAACCAAAAAACTGGATCCGAAAAGAGGCTCATGTCTTTAACCATAGATAAAAAAAAAACCAAAGGCTATCATGACTCCGATTATTATTATTCTTATTTGGTGTAAAAATGCATATACTTCTTTTTGTTTCGCGAATTCTCGAGTCATTATGTAAATGGGGCTGGTACCCCCCAGCCGGTTAGAGATAAATCTGAAGGGTGCATATTCAATGGGACTCGGTTAGGATGCTGCGCGTTGGACCATGGCGAGTCTAGAGCTTTTATGCTATAAATTTCCAAGATTAAGAAGTATCTATTTTACTCTTAAATCCTTGCTAATATAATAAGTGCGAAAGGGTGTTTTTTTTCTTGGTTTGTCCTTGAATCACGCAGTAACGGAGCTCCGGATGGAAGTGATTTTTGCATTGGTATAGTTGAGGACCTGAGGCTTATACCTACGTCATTTTTTTTGAAAAAGAATAGAGGGTTCTCTTGGGATTTTTAAATACTAACTCCAAGCGGACGAAGTCGCGGGCAAATTATGAGTATAACATCAATTATTATATCATCAGGTGGGATCACAGTCAAGACCTGTCTCGTCTAAATAAAAGGTGACTGACTGACTATCATACAGTTTTACATCGGTAGGTAGATTTCCATCGGTACAGTTTTTAATCCTTGTTCATCTGTATAGTAAATAGCTAAATATTTGACGTGATAACGTCTTATAAATCAATGAACACCGGCTGCACGCACGAAAAAGTGTCACGTTCCGCCTAAGCCTGAGCGTGCAAGCGAGAACGCGGAACAAGCGATAGAGAGGCACGATTGGCCCAAGCGTTGGCTTGTGCCGCCCGCCAGTCATCGTCAATGTTTCTTTATGACGTTATCACGTAAAACTATCGTCCGTAAACCGACTTTACAGACAACCAATTTTTTTGAAAGAAAGAAATTATCTTTCTTTTCTGTTCTCTAATAGGAAAATCTCTAAACGGATCTCTTTTCATTAGGATAATGGCTTCCCCAATCAGCCGGTGACGTATCGCAGGGTGTAACAGACTGGGGTGAAACTTTGGAGGGATCCTGAATGATTACAAAATGTCCCCTTTGCGAAAGATTCGATTCTCAGTATTTAGTGAGAGATCTAGTTGTCTCTGTTGTGCAATTAAAAATCCTTACTATCCTATACTAATTCCTATTAATATTATAAATGCGAAAGTTTGTGAGGATTGAAGTATGAATATCCATTCACACTTATAAGTATGAATATATTCATTCACACAAACATCCGGATGAGGGATGGATGTTTGTTACTCTTTAACGCGACAACGAATGAACCGAATTGTTTGTGAAGATAGCCCATAATCAGCACACAGGCTACATTTTATCCCGGAAAATTATAGAGTTCGCCGCGACAATTAAAAACCTCAATCCACGCTGACGGAGTCGCATCATCTAGTAGATAATAAGTCATTGATTTAAAACGAAAACGTCATCAATAATAGTCTATTAAAAGGTATTTCCTTCAAGCGTCGCACCCCATAACATCCGCCACGGTTGACAATCTTTAAAGGGGTCCCGCGTACTCCCATATCTCAAGTTAAATCCCCATCGATTATCTACATTCTACACCCACAACTGTTCCCTGTGTGAGGAACGTTAAAGGATTTCTGAGTTCTCATGGAAAAAATAAACGGCCAAGTAAATGTCGGGCTATACGCATTGCGCATTGTAGGGTTGCTTACGTAGTTGCCCGTCAAATTATGCGTACTTAGAAGGTATAATTATGGAGTTTTCATCATAAAATTATTAAGTATTTTTTTAAATATTGTTGCACCTAGTTTAAATTTACTAGGTTATACCCGCGATGTTCATCCGCGCGGATGGTTGGTTAATTCCCGCGAAAACTCTTTAATTTTCCGGGATAAAATGTAACTAACCTGTGTTAATCCTGGGTATGAGCTATCTTCAACTTAAATTTCAGCTCAATTGGTTCATTCGTTGTCTTGATAAAGAGTAACAACATCCATACATCATCCGGATGTTTGTATGAATGAACATTCATACTTCCATCCTCACAAACTTTCGCATTTATAATATTAGTAGGAAGTGGGATAGGATAGTAAGTATTTTAAATTCCACGGCAGAGACAACTAAAGCTCTCACTAAATACTGAGAATCGAATCTAATCGCAAAGGGGACATTTTGTCTCTATTCAAAATTTCATCCAAATCGGTTCACTCGTTGTCGCGTGAAGGAGTAACAAATATTCCTCCATCCATTAATCCTCACAAAACGCCATCGAAGTCATTAAATAAAGTCTACAAAATTTTTACATACTTTTAAAAATTAGTCGACATATATCTTATTATTATTTAATGTTAGAAAACTTTCAACTTTTTTAATAGATTTATGATGGTTCCTAAAACTTTAATTATTATAGTTATCTTTAATCTTCCTTAGGAAATTATTTCAAAAGCTGCTCCATAAATAATATTATAGTTTAAATCGGAAACACTACTTACCTAGGTTTTGTGTAGATAATATTTTTTTCGTACCACTTGCTCAAAAAAGTGACATTCTGTGCCACAAAAAGCGAACATAACAATAGTCATTTTTAATCTGTTAAAAACAGGGAAAGAAAATTGTACTGAATTTCATTCATCCTCTAGGGGGAGAATGTGATTTAAATTTGGAATACTTACCGATACTGAACTCTTTGAGTAATAAACCAATACTCAAAGACTGAACTACATCTGTGTTTACACCATTGAGTTTGTATATAAAGCATTATACATCTTTTTGAAAAAGGAATACGCATTTATTATGCAGTTATGATTATTAAATAAATAAAATTACGAAAACCGACGAGGCCGTATGAGCTTGATGCCTTTGCTTTTCCGACAAAAAAATATTATTCTAGGAATTTGCCGCGTTTTTGTTTTCTTCAAATACATAAACGTTAAGTTTATTTTAATTTATTTTTATAAATAAGTAAATGTTCTAAAAATACGTTACGATGTTAAATCAAAGCGACAGTGACAGTGAATTGTCGGATTCCATCAGTGCAAATGCTCAGACGCAAGAACAGAGAAATACTCAAATCAACTCATCAACAATAAATGTACCAAACAAAAATGTAACTCTCTCTATCAATAATAATTGGACCAATGTTTCGAATGTTAACTTTTACTTTTAATTGTCATTATTTTTAATAAATGCTTATCTCATATTATTATTGTGTTAATTTTTTCGCAAATGGTACGAAAAGTAGAGTATTTTCCTCGGTGATAAAGCTGTCTTAGTCTTGGGTGAACTTAAATCCCTCGCTACACTCAGGACTCGTCTTAAATCCCTCGCTTCGCTCGTGATTTAAGTTTTTACCACCCTCGCTACGCTCGGGAGTAAACCTCGAGTCCTTCGTTACGCTCGCGATTTAAATCGTCACCCGCGACAGAAGACACTGCTTTATCCCCTTGGTTAATAATCTACTATTATTTGTGTACATATTTAATTAAGTACCTATACCAACAATTTCCAAATCGCCTTAATTTTTTCCGCCCTTAACTGCGATTCTACCAGATGGTAAGTGACGATGCAGCCTACGAGTCTTTAAGATAAGATAATGGTATCTTGGGAGAGTAATCAACTAAGTATAATATTGTCGCTATCTAAAAAGTGCTTCAATCCACATTTTCTTCTTTAGAAACATAGAAGGTAGTTTGTAAAAGACGCACATGCACAATGTTTTTATCACTTCTTTGTCGGCTTCGGATTATTGATTGACGTTTTAAGTTATTGAGGGTCGCGGTATAAACATTTATAGCTGACTTAATGTCTTGAGACTGCCCTATGTCCGATCTCTTTCATGAACTGATCTAAAATATCATCATCATCATCAAAATTCAAAAAATTCAAAATTCAAAATTATTTATTTCATGTAGGCCAACCTGTGGCTCTTATGACACGTCAAGACTCTACCACCGGTGCGGAAAGCGGATTCTGCTGAGAAGAGCCGGCAAGAAACTCAGCAGTTGGTCTTTTCATAATAATCAATTTACAATATTAATAATTAGCTATTACATTGTAAAATAAGTTTTTATACTATCTTGTGGGCAGCTGGATGCCAAGCTGATTTAACCCGTGCATCTTTGTTAGAATAGAATATGACATTTCCACAAAACGTACTACAATTCAATTCATGTCAAAGACGGGCCGACAGAAAGTAGCCCCATTCCCGCCGGCGGCACCCGTTCATCATCATTAGCAACTCATCAACGGCTCACTACTGAGCGCAGGTCTCCTTTCAGAGAAGGATTATAGGCCATAGTCCACCACGCTGGCCCAATGCGAATTGGCGGACTTCACACACCTTCGAGAACATTATGAAGAACTCTGAGGTGTGCAGGTTTCCTCACGATGTTTTCCTTCACCGTTGAAGCAAGTGATATTTAATTGCTTAAACGCACTTGACTCCGAAACACTAGTCAGAGGTGCGTACCCCGGATTGAACCTGCGAACCCCCGAATAGGAGACCACTGTCCTAACCTATCACTGCTTCATATTGATCTAAAATATAGTATATAAAAACATTTTTTTAGCTTGCAGTTTTTAAAAATTTCGCGGGAACCATGCAAAAATGCTTAATGTCAGTCTCATGTCCGTTTTTATAATCCACACCTAGAAATGATCCCCTTCCTAGGAATATCTTTACGTAGGTAGCCCCTAAATACAATCTCTTACCCAATCCCTAACTTCGATCACAGAAAAAACTGATAGAAAACGTCACTCAACTTAGCTTGGGGTAGCTTGTAAAAATAGAACAGAGTAAATAATTTTTTATTCAAATAAACTTTTACAAACTTCTTTGAAATCGTCCCAAATGAATCTACAACTGCTGGTTCGGAATGCCGTTGCAGTTGGTGAAGACGGTCACTCTCTAGATCCCCTAGCCAAATTATTTAAAGTTTATGTGTCGTATCTATACTCTTTCTATGGTCGTTAACGCTTTAGAGCAGGGCTTCCCAAAGTTTTTTTTATCACGCCTCCCTTCTGAAATGATAGGAGGCGTGATAAAAACTTTGCGAACTCATGCTTTAGAGGAAGCGTGTATTCGTGTGGTTAAGCGTGTAAGTAACCGTGTATTAGAATTCATTCAATTCACGGTATAGATACCGTGGAGCGACTGAGCGATCGAGAGCGTTGTTTCATCTTGGCTACCAATTACTCGTTTCTAAGATCGATTCCTCTAAAGCAGGGTTCCCAGTTTTTTATCGCCTCCTATCCTCTCAGAAGGGAGGCGTGAAAAAAAAACTTTTGAAACCCCTGCTCTCAAGCGTTAACGATCATAGAAAGAGAATAGATACGACAATAGCTGATAATATTATGTCATTTGGCTAGTGGGGCAGGTCCTCAACTATACCTATCCATGAATGAAATTTATTCTAACAAAGTTGCATAGGTTAAATTGTCTTGGCATCCAGCTGCCCATAAGATAGTATAAAAAACCGATTACAATGTAATAGCTTCATGATAATATTGTAAAATGATTATTTTGAAAAGAGCAACTGCTGCTTTCTTGCTGGCTCTTCTCAGCAGAATCCGCTTTCCGAACCGGTGGTAGAGTCATGACTTGTCATAAGAGCCACAGTTTGGCCTACGTGAAATAAATCATTTTGAATTTTGAATGTTCCTGAATGCACATCGTTCCTGAATGCCCATCGTCAGATTCCTTTCCTTCAGCCCAAGCTGAAGCAAATACCTACCTACTTAATTAATTTATTATTGTCGAAATGAATAGGTATTGACAATCTTTATTTCGCCCAAAAACACGCCATCCTAAATCCTTACTAATATTATAAATGCGAAAGTGTGTTTGTTTGTTGGTTTGTTGGTTTGTCCATCAATCACGCCGTAACAGGGCTACGGATTAGCCGATACGGCTAAGCGGCTACGGATCGGACGTGATTTTTTGCATGGGTATAGATTTGGACCTGGAGAGTGACATAGGCTACTTTTTATCCCGGAAAATCAAAGAGTTCCCGAGGGATCTTAAAAACTAAATCCACACGGACGAAATCGCGGGCATCAGCTAGTTGCTTATATGAGCATCTCAATTCGCAGCAGACCAATAGCTTGATAATTTAAAGTTGTTTACGTGTCGGATAATTCGAGTGAGGGAATAGATAGTGCAGCTGTGTTTTGTGCAGTTTACATACATATACATACTAGTACACTATAATATCTACTATGTATCTACTGCATAGTTAGCTAATCTCCATGTTTATAATCTTCTAAATATATAAAAGGCAGTGGTGACTGACTGACTGACTGACTGACTGGTCTATCAACGCACAGCTCTAACCACTGGACGGATCGGGCTGAAATTTTGCACACAGATAGTTATTATGACGTAGACGTCCGCTAAGAAAGGATTTTTGAAAATTCCAACCCCAAGAGGGTTAAATGGGGGTTGAAAGTTTGTATAAAAGTCCGTCATTTATCAAATTATTTTTCATGTAGGTATTTTTCATGTTCCTAATATCCATGAAACTATAATGTTTGGGCTTTCGATAAAAAAATAAGAAATACGTGTTTCGCAAATTTTGAAAATTCCACCCCCAAAGACTTCAAATAGGGAATGAAAATTTGTATAAAACACTTGAGGTGTCAAGGGACACCCGGATGGAACGTAGTTCCTTTCGATTAATTAATTTGGCATATTGTGTTCGATATTTTCGCGGTACAATAATGGGTCTCCGTAGCCTTGTGGCTTCTGCAGTCGCCTAACAGCCAAAGGTCGATGGTTCGAATCCCAGCTCGACAGACCGAATTTTCTATATATAGTAGTAGTACAATTATATTTTTATATATATAAATATACAGTATATATCGCCGGGTACTGTACGCGTTTGACAGTTTTTAGGGTTCCGTACCAAAATGGTAAAAATAGAACCCTTATGGTGAGATTTTCTCTTTCCGTCCGTCCGTCCGTCCGTCCGTCTGTCACAGTCGATTATTTCAGTAACTATTAAAGCTATCGACATGAAATTTGGCATAGTTGTGTATAATAGTGGCCCAACATCATTGGAATAAAGAAAAATCGAAAATTATTTTTAGTTTTATTAAAAAAGGGGGAAAATAAGGAGATAAGGGGGGGGGGGGAACGGTATTTTTTTCGACATTTTGGCCGATTACTCAAAAACTATTATATATAGAAATAAATAAAAAATTGTTTTAGAATGCACAAGTAAAGGCCTTTCATATGATACCCCACTCGGTATAATTATCTTACTTTGAAATTTCAAACCCCTGATTTTTCCCCTTTTTTAATTAAACTAAAATAATTTTCGCGTTGATTTTATTTTTCCTGTAAAATATACATAAACCTCTATTAACCATCATTATTTCAGATTTTTCGATTGGTAAACTTCGGAGATAAGGGTATTTTTTTCGACATTTTGGCCGATTAATCAGAAACTATTATATCTAGAAATAAATAAAAAACTGTTTTAGAATGCACAAGTAAAGGCCTTTCATATGATACCCCACTCGGTATAGTTATTTTACTTTGAAATTTCAAACCCCCGATGTTTGAAATTTCAAAGTAAAATAACTATACCGAGTGGGGTATCATATGAAAGGCCTTTACTTGTGCATTCTAAAACAGTTTTTTATTTACTTCTATATATAATAGTTTTTGAGTAATCGGCCAAAATGTCGAAAAAAATACCGTCCCCCCCCCCCCCCCCTTATCTCCGAAGTTTACCAATCGAAAAATCTGAAATAATTATGGTCAATAGAGGTTTATATATATTTTACAGGAAAAATAAAATCAACGCGAAAATTATTTTAGTTTGATTAAAAAAGGAGGAAAATCGAGGGTTTGAAATTTCAAAGTAAGATAATTATACCGAGTGGGGTATCATATGAAAGGCCTTTACTTGTGCATTCTAAAACAGTTTTTTATTTATTTCTGTATATAATAGTTTTTGAGTAATCGGCCAAAATGTCGAAAATATTACCGTTCCCCCCCCCCCCCTATCTCCGAAGTTTACAAATCGAAAAATCTGAAATAATTATGGTTAATAGAGGTTTATGTATATTTTACAGGAAAAATAAAATCAACGCGAAAATTATTTTAGTTTAATTAAAAAAGGGGGAAAATCAGAGGTTTGAAATTCCAAAGTAAGATAATTATACCGAGTGGGGTATCATATGAAAGGCCTTTACTTGTGCATTCTAAAACAGTTTTTTATTTACTTCTATATATAATAGTTTATATATTTATATATATAAATGTTGAAAAAAATACCGTTTCCCCCCCCCCCCCCTTATCTCCGAAGTTTACCAATCGAAAAATCTGAAATAATTATGGTCAATAGAAGTTTATGTATATTTTACAGGAAAAATAAAACCAACGCTCTAACTAGCATAGTTTTTTTTATATTAACAATAAACCTCTACAAACAAAGTTAACGATAAATAAGCAAATCAATATAATATTATCGTTTTACTTTAACTTTTGGAGTACGGAACCCTCGGTGCGCGAGTCCGACTCGCACTTGGCCGGCTTTTATTAAATGTTCAACTCCCAATGGAGTTAAATAGAGGGTGAATGATTGTTATTAAGTCTGTCGTTTTTCAACTTAGGTATAACCATGAAACTTGGTATGTTGGCTTTTTACGGAGATACGAATCGCGTTAGGTTGGATTTTAATTACCAATAAAAATCTAACTTAACGTGAGCTAACCAACCGCTAAGAAACCATTTTTGAAAATTCAACCTCTAAGGGGGTAAAATAGGGGTTTGAAAAATCGAACTTAACATGAGCGAAGCCGCGGGCAAAAGCTAGTTTAATTTAAAAGTTCTTTTAAAAAGCGACATCAAACGCCGGCGCCACTACAAAGTAGGTATAATATAATTTATTGTTGATTTTTAAAAACCGCTCGATCGATTTCGATAACATTTAAATGGAATCCTGCAAAGTATAGGGTATAACTTCCCAGGTGGCTCAAACAAAAAATAATTTTCCCAATCGGTACAGGCGTCTTCGACTAATCGATGAACATACCTACATTAAAAAAAAGATTCCGATGATTTGAGAACCTCCTCTTAATTTGAAGTCGGTTAAAAATTGACCGCAGTGGCCGAAATTCGGTCGGGAGGACATTTTTTTTACATTATTCTTTAAACGAACATAATTTAATTGGCGGAATTCCATCAAATTCCATTTGCCGTTATGATAGAGGGCGACGAGGAACGTGACTGCTGTGAAGAATAAATTCCGCCAATTCCGCCTCGCGCGAGGGTAGAATACTAATTCATGAGGAATAGAGAAATTTTGACACAAATTGTATTAAATATATGGCCTAAGACGCTGCTGTTTAACTGAGATGGTTCAAGTAGTTTAAGCCTCAATAGCCCAACGCAACGGTTAAAGGTGCGGACTGAAAACTGAAAAGTCGTAGTCGTAGGTTCGAATCCCACCCGTTGCACTATTGTCGTACCCTAATACAAGCTTGACGCTTATTTGGAGGGGATAGGAGGATATAAGTCAACTTCAACTTGGCTAATATTCTTTAAAAAAAAAAAGTAGTAACTCCGTGGAACGGGAGGTTTTCGCCAACTGACATCTCTATCTACCTATCATGGATCTTGAGATACAGCCCGCTGACAGACAGACGGACGAACCGACGGACGGACGGACAGCGGAGGCATAGTATCACAGTATAGGGTCTCGTTTACACTCTTTGGGTACGGAACCCTAAAAAGGTTTTTAATCTAGGCATAGCATACCTTGGCTAAGTATTTTATTTACTACATTGCGTCGCCCACGTTTTCGAGAATAAGCGTAGAGGTGGGACGCTTTGTTCATGCAATATCAAACCTAAAAATAAACTTATGAGATAAGTAAGTACCTGCTTTAATGTTTAAACATGATTGAATTTAATTTTATTTTGGGTTTCAAAATAAATCATACGTGTTTATTTTGAGGTTATTTTGGTTCGATCCCAGGCTCTGACCTTGACCTCTGACTTTTCGGAGCTACCTATGTGCATTTAAGCAATAATTAAATATCACAAGCTTCAACGGTGAAGGCAAAGCGTGTGTGCGTGTGTGTGTGTGCGTGTTTGTGTGTGTGTGTGTGTGTGTGTGTGTGTGCGTGTGTGTGTGTGTAAGTACCTTACAAATGAGTATCGAAATGCGAACACAAAACTGTATTAAGTGTACGTGCTGGGGCGAGGGTGCTGTGTAGGGCTAGGGGCTAGCAGGGTTGTCGCATCGCGAGAAAATAAAGACACAATAATAATACGCCCAACAACAAAAATAACGTGTGCCACCGGCGGAAATGGGGCTACTTTAAGATATATTGCATTGTTAGTAGGTATGCATTTTGCAAGCAGTGATAGCCTAGTGGTTAGGACTGTGGTCTCCTATTCGGGAGGTCGCAGGTTCGATCCCGGGTACGCACCACTGACTTTTCGGAGTCAAGTGCGTTTAAGCAATTAAATATCACTTGCTTCAACGGTGAAGGAAAACATCGTGAGGAAACCTGCACACCTGAGAGTTCTTCATAATGTTCTCGAAGCTGTGTGAAGTCCGCCAATTCGCATTGAGCCTGCGTGGTGGACTATGGCCTATAATAACCCTTCTCTGAAAGGAGACCTGGCTCAGTAGTGAGCCGTTGATGGGTTGTTAATGATGATGCATTTTTGGAACTTCCCCTCACTGTGGAAACACTGCATACATAGCATAGTATCTATTGTATTGTAAACATGTTTTGAAAAGAGCAACCGCCGATATTCTTGCTGGTTCTTCTCGGCAGGAAGGGCATTCCGAATCAGTGGTAGAGTCAGACGATTCAAAAGCACGTGTAAAAAGTTTATTTGAACAAAAAAATTGGTTGTCTGTAAAGTCTGTTTACGGACGATAATTTTACGTGATAACGTCATAAAGAAACATTGATGAATAAATGTGACACAAGCCAATGCTTGGGCCGATCGTGCCTCTCTATCGCTTGGTCCGCGCTCTCGCTTGCACGCGCAGGCGCAGGGGGAACATGACACTTTTTCGTGCGTGCAGCCGGTGTTCATCGATTTATAAGACGTTACCGCTTACGACGCGGTGATAAGCTATTTTAGTAAGCCTTAAAAAGGCCTACTACGCAGTATCGTTGCGTTAAATACGAAGAGAAAATTATGAAAAATGTTTAGGCGCAGGATGGCCTACATCATGAGATGTTTCCGCTGTAGCAGGTTTAATGCCGGGCACGCACCTCTGACTATTCGAATTTATATGCGTTTAAGCAATTACATATCACAAGCTTCAACGGTGAAGGAAAACATCGTGAGTAAACCTGCACGCCTGAGAATTCTCCATAGTGCTCACATACGTGTGTGAAGTCTACAATTCGCATTGTGCCAGCTTGGTGGAGTATCGCCTGTAACCTGTAGCTGTAACCCTTCTCTGAGAAGAGACCTGCGCTCAGTATTTCAGTAGTGAGACGTTAATGGGTTGCTCATGATGATGAATTATGTATTATTTTTTTTTCTTATAGTGCGTTGCAAGTGGCAGCCCTAATAACACCCTAACGCAGCAAAATCTCAGGGGCCCGGCGCGGCATGTCAATCAAAGTGTCCCTTAACGGCGGGCCCGGGAGTTATTAGATAAATACGTAATCATAATGCGAGCTCGCACGCCTTGGCGATCATCATCGCAATCATTTTACCGGGATTACTTCCCTTTTTTCCGGGTAAAATGTAATATCCCGGGGGGCCGGCCATAATATAAGTGAGGAGTTAATAATATCACTAATATTATGTGGTACTTACACGAAACTATTTAAACGTTATTAACCTACTGTAGTACGTCACGACGTATTCTAAGTAAGTAGGTACATATACAGGTTGTAACAAGTGTAAATTAAATATTTTATTTTTAAATACAAGTTTTTAGTAGCTACATCATTAGACTCTAGATATCATCTAGGATCAGAGTTCTTGTCATGACGAATCAAACGAGCCCAAACTCGATGGGGTTACGTCGTTTTATTACAGAATTCCGATAGCCATCTTCCGTCTCCATCACCAGATCAGCTCCATGTCACAATGATATTGCATTGCCATCCGATTTACACATACATGCAAAATTTCAGCTCCATCGGAAACCGGGAAATGGTTCTAATTCATCTTGCAAGATTTAACCCAAACAAATAAATAAACTGGTCAAGCTAAATAAAAGCTTGTAAAAAATATGCTAAAGAAAACTTTGAAGAGGTTATAGGGCCTGTTTTACCACCTTCAAGTAAATTTTATCCAATACAATAATATTATAAATGCGAATGTGTGTTTGTTTGTTGGTTTGTCCTTCAACCACGCCGTAACAGAGCTACGCTGTGAAAAACGTACCTATACCTTATTGTTTTTAATAAAAGCCAAAATACCAAGTTTCATATACATTCCTTAAAAATGGCGGACTATCGTACAAACTATCAACCCCTATTTTACCCCTTTGGGGTTAGAATTTTCAAAAACTGTGAAAGATGTACTTTTTTGTTTCTAATCGAAAGCCCAAGTACAAAGTTTCATAGATAAAACTTAAAAAATGACGGATTTTCATACAAAATATCAACCCCTATTTTACACCTTTGGGGGTAGAATTTTCAAAAATGTAAAACACGTACTTCTTTATTTTTAACCAAGAGCCAAAGTACTAAGTTTCTTGGATATAACTTGAAAAAAAAAACCTTGCAAAATGAGACTGTCATACAAATTTCAACCCCTATTTAACCCCTTTGGGGGTAGGATTTTCAAAAACTGTGAAACACGTCATTCTTTATTTTTAATTTAAAGCTTAAATACAGAGTTTCATGGGTATAACCTGAAAAATGACGGACTTTCATACAAATTTTAAACCCCCCTTTAACCCCCTTGGGAGTGCAATTTCAAAAAATCCTTTCTTAGTGCTCGCCTACGTCATATAAGGAACCTACTGTCAACATTTCAAGTTTCTAGCTTCAGTGGTTTAGGCTGTGCGTTAGTAGATCAGTCAGTCAGTCAGGACAAGTTTTTTTATATAAGTAAGAAAGATTGTAAAATGAAAAATCGGTCAAGTGCGAGTCGGGCCTCGCTCTTTTAGGGTTCCGTTAAAAAAAAATTAAATTAAAAGATTTCCATCTACCCACCTACCCATTTTAATTTAATTTTTTTAATTTAATTTAATTTTTATTATTTGTTGTTATAGCGGCAATAGAAATACATAATATGTGAAAATTTCATCTGTCTATCTATTACGGTTTACGAGATACGATACAGCCCGCTGACAGACGGACGGACGGACGGACGGACGGACGGACGGACGGACAGCGTAGGCTTAGTAATAGGGTCCCGTTGGTACCCTTTGGGTACGGAACCCTAATAGACGGGATGCTTTTTGATTTTAAATCCAGGTAATTTTAAGTTAGTGTGTACGGTTAGGTCAGGGAACGATGGGGCTGGCATTGTTTTTTTTTCAAGAAAAGTCTTTAAAAACATTTAGATAAAACATGATCAGTGCTCTGAGCCGTTTCTCCGTTGCCCGCAGCGCTGATGGAGGCGCGGCGCCCGGAGCCCTACTTCGGGCGCATCATCGGGCGGCTGACGCACTACGCGCACGGCATCCGCGGCACCGTGTACGCGGTGGACGAGAGCACGGTGTTCGTGCGCGGCTTCGCGTACGACGGCACCGCGCCCGACGTCTTCTTCTGGGTCGGCGACACGCACCAGCCCTCGCCCGAGGGCACGCTGGTGCCCTACCCGGAGGACTACACCACTCGGTGAGTACTGACTACCTTCAACATTCACACGGCTGACGCACTACGCGCACGGCATCCGCGGCACCGTGTACGCGGTGGACGAGAGCACGGTGTTCGTGCGCGGCTTCGCGTACGACGGCACCGCGCCCGACGTCTTCTTCTGGGTCGGCGACACGCACCAGCCCTCGCCCGAGGGCACGCTGGTGCCCTACCCGGAGGACTACACCACTCGGTGAGTACTGACTACCTTCAACATTCACACGGCTGACGCACTACGCGCACGGCATCCGCGGCACCGTGTACGCGGTGGACGAGAGCACGGTGTTCGTGCGCGGCTTCGCGTACGACGGCACCGCGCCCGACGTCTTCTTCTGGGTCGGCGACACGCACCAGCCCTCGCCCGAGGGCACGCTGGTGCCCTACCCGGAGGACTACACCACTCGGTGAGTACTGACTACCTTCAACATTCACACGGCTGACGCACTACGCGCACGGCATCCGCGGCACCGTGTACGCGGTGGACGAGACGGTGGATAAGTTGAAGCATATTGTGCATAGGTCCGAAAAGTCAGAGGTCGCGGGATCGAACCTGAGACCTCCCAAATAGGAGACCACAACTGACCTAACCTAACCATTAGGCTATCACTGCATAAGTTTTCTTTTGTGATTATACTTTTATTAGATTCCAGGGAGAGATGCTAAATAAAGAAGTGCCCAAAGCAAATCGTTTAGGGAGTATGTTTAATTTACCATCAGTCACGCTGTCCGTTTGTTTGGAATCAGATAACAAAAGGAACGTCGTTCTAATTATATTTTTCTCTCGTCTAAATTGGTTCTCTTTGAATTTAAACTACTTTGTCTTTTCTCATTTTGTTCTCAAATAAATACCAGAATTAATATAGGTTCCTACTTCCTACATTAAAAAATTACGTCTCGGAGGGTCTAATGTTATTCCCCAAAGTCCAATATTATAATTATTATAGAAGTAGGTAGGTACCTAAATCCGTATAACTAAGATATAACTTTCATATGATTCGTACAATAAAATGGTTAATCTGTCAGTAAATGGAATATTAAAATTAATATCCTTTGTAACGCGATGTTATACATTTTTAAAGGCTAATGGATTTCGTCCGTGTAATTATTGTGTGTTTTATATTTTATGGATTTTATTAACATGTCACACGTCAGGTTATATCATGATTGAAAATATGTCATGAAAATTTTCATGAACATTATTTAATTTTTAACCGATTTCCAAAAAGGAGCATGTCTTCAATTCGGTCGGTAAGTATCTTTTTTTACTGTATCCGGCTTTCGAGCTTTGAAGGGATACAGTGCCACCTATATCTGTTCAGCCCTGCGATTGTCGAAAGTTATACCACTGATCGTTATCGTATTCCGTACTTTGATTCCGTATAACTAAGATATAACTTTCATATGATTCGTACAATAAAATGGTTAATCTGTCAGTAAATGGAATATTAAAATTAATAGCCTTTGTCACGCGATGCTTCATGCTGTACATTTTTAAAGGCTAATGGATTTCGTCCGTGTCAATTATTTGAACGTAGTTCCTTATCGCGCGGTGCGGAACTCGGAAGGGGGCTAGACGGATCGACACTTTTTTGAAACTGACACTTTTTTGAATGTGAATTTGGCATTGTCTTCGGTATTTTCGCGGTACAATATTGGGTCTCCGTAGCCTTGTGGTTTCTGCAGTCGATTAACAGTTAAAAGTCGATGGTTCGAATGCCAGCTCGACAGACTGAATTTTCTATTTTAAATTTTATTTTAAATAATTTCTACATGTGGAATTTTTCCTTAATTTTTAAGTTCTAAAAAATTAGGGAAAGGACCCAATATTGTACCGCGAAAATACCGAACACACTGCCAAATTAATTAATCGAAAGGAACTTCGTTCCATCCGGGTGTCCCTTGACACCTCTCAAGTTTTTGTGTGTTTTATATTTTATGGATTTTATTAACATGTCACACGCCAGGTCTTAAAACATGATTGAAAATATTTCATGAAAATTTTAATGAATGTTATTAATTTTTGCAGTAGAAATACAGGGAGACTCCTAACTGTATATTATTACAATAAAATAATTAGTGAGGTAACACCTGACGCAAGGTTATGGGCCCAGTGGTAGTTTCACTTGACGATTCGGAAGCGCTTTCTATTCCTATTTGTATAAAATGTCGTCGTCCCCCGCAGCGACCCGCCCGTGCTGACCGCGCACACCAACTCAGACATCCTGCTGCGGCTGCCCGGCGGGAAGAGGCTCCGGGATATCCGGTGGATCAGCGTGTGGTGCCGCCGGTTCACGGTACGTATCATCATCATCCTCATAAGCAGTGATAGCCTAGTGGTTACGACTGTGGTCTCCTATTCGGGGGTCGCAGGTTCGATCCCGGGCACGCACCTCTAACTTTTCGGAGTCAAGTGCGTTGCGAAAATTTTTACGAAAATTAACCGTCTTAATTCGCCCTAAGGGTGAATTTTCTACGGTTAATTTTTCGAAATTTTTGCTTTCACTTTCGAAGGTCATCGGTGAGCCATCCGTCTAAATTCGCCCTTAGGGCAAAGGGCCTTAGGGTTCATTTTCGCAAAAAATATTCGCAAAAATGAACGAGCGATGAACTATATCGTCTAATTTCAGCCTAAGCAGTGATAGCCTAGTGGCTAGGACTGTGGTCTCCTTATTGGAGGGTAACAGGTTCGATCCCAGACACCCCAGACTTTTCGGAGTTATGTGCGTTTAAGCAATTAAATATCACACGCTTTAACGGTGAAGGAAAACATCGTGAGGAAACCTGCACGCCTGAGAGTAGTCCATAATGTTCTCGAAGGTTTGTGAAGTCTGCCAATTCATATTGGGCCAGCGTGGTAGAGTATGGCCTATAACCCTTCTCTGAGAGGAGACCTCGCTCAGTAGTGAGCCGATGATAGGTTGATAATGATGATGATGATGATCATCATCATCATCCCATCAACGGCTCACTACTGAGCGCAGGTCTCCTCTCAGACAAGGGTCATAGTCCACCACGCTAGCCCAATGTGAATTGGCAGACTTCACACACCGTCGAGGATATTATGGAGAACTCTCAGGCTCGCAGGTTTCCTCACGATGTTTTCCTTCACTACTAAAGCATGTGATAAATATTTAATTGCATAAACGCACATACTTAACTCTGAAAAGTCAGAGTTGCCCGGGATTGAAATTGCGACACCCCAATAAGGAGACCAAAGTCCCTAGCCAATAGGCTATCAGCCTATCAATGCTTAGGCTGAAATTAGACGATGTAGTTCATCGTTCATTTTTGCGAATATTTTTTGCGAAAATGAACCCTTAGGCCCTTTGCCCCAAGGGTGAATTTAGACTGATCGCTCACTGATGACCATCCCAACTAATATTATAAATGCGAAAGTAACTCTGTCTGTCTGTCTGTCTGTTACGCTTTCCCGCTTAAACCTCGCAACCGATTTTGATGAAATTTGGTACAGACAATCTTTAGACCCTGAGACAGAACATAGGCTACTTTTTATTTCGAAAAAAAGGGATGAAGGGGTTGAAATAGAGGTTGAAAGTTTGTATGGGATTTCTTAATTTTAAAAGATAAAACCATGAAACTTTATATTTAAGCACTTGATAAGAAATCATTAAACATTTGTTCTAGCATTTTTGAAATTTCGACCAGCTAAGGGGTGAAATAAGGGTTGAAAGTTAGTATGCAAGTTCGTCAAATATCACGTCATAAGAAACAAAAAATCGTTTGTTCTAGCATTTTGAAATTTTTACCAGTTTGGGGGTGAAATAGGGGTTGAATTGAAGATAAGACCATGAATCTTGGTACGTAGGTCTCAAAGGATGTGCAGAATTTTTCTACAAACGGAATTCCCGAAATTCGAACGGAACGGATTCGGAACTGGAACTACAAAGCCAAACTTTTTGTATACGAAATCTTAATCACTGAACCTAGGAACATGTAATTTAGAAGTTTTGGGTGTATCAAGTTACAAAAAAGTTCGTTTTTGAAGTTTTAATTCCTTTTAACGAATACTCTGCATCGCCGCCGCTGCCGTCGGTCGTCGTCGCGCACATTCGCCGAAGTGTGGCGGCATCTGCGGCAGGCAACGGCGCGGCGCTGTCGTGTGGTGGGGGAGCGCACGAATCTAACTATGCCTACCCGAACGGGCAGACACGTGAGGGCAGACGTCGTTGTCGGACGCATGCGATTAGAGAAATTTGCGCTATAGAGAATTACATTTTTCGATCCAGTAAAATTATTTTTTTTGTTTCGTATAACTTTTTAAGTGTTTTTTATTAATTAGGTCCTGTAAATTAATTTTGTACATACTTGATATTTCTTTTAGTTCATAGTTAAAAGTAGGTAAGATAGTTTCCGTTACTTTAAAAAAATCCGATTTGCTTTTATTTCCTTTTTTTAATTAATCTAAGAGGTCGTAGTAGGTGTAAAACTAACCTAAGCTACTAACCTCCTACTTTTTTATGCATTGGTTGTTACTTTTTTTCCATTTAAACGTGACGGACGATGTGTTTAATTGACATCGCCGTGGGATGAGCGCATCATTTTTACCGAGTAGGTGCTTATTAAAGGTTTTTTTTAATATAATAAATCTTAATCTGTACATCTGTTTTGTTCGATTCATTTCATTTTTGTTTTTCTACGATGCCTCGCAAACGAAAGTCCAATTTAGCTAATAGCTCTAGCAGAGCTCGGGCTGCTAAACTTGCTAGATCACTGGAATCAGAAGAGGATTCACAGATCCGTCGGACTTTAGATGCCGAGCGTCACGCAGCTCAAAGGGCTGCTGAAACTTTTGAGCACACGCAGACCCGTCATAATTTAGACGCTGATCGTCATGCTGCACAAAGGGCTGCAGAGACCCCTCAGCAGACCCAAGCTCGCCAAGTCATTGATGCCGAGCGTCACGCGGCTCAAAGAGCTGCTGAGACCTCTCAGCAGACCCAAGCTCGCCAGGTCATTGATGCCGAGCGTCACGCGGCTCAAAGAGCTGCTGAGACCTCTCAGCAGACCCAAGCTCGCCAAATCTTAGATGCTGAGCGTCAAGCTTCGTACATAGCCGCAGAGACCTCCGAAGAAACACGTAGACGACGTTTAATTAATTCCGAGCGGCAAGCAGAAAGGAGACGTACGTTTACGATGAATACGTGGGAGGCATTTGCCGATGCTGCTTTTGATTATGATCCGTTAATTGATTACTTTAATCATCGATTAGTCCTCATAGGTAGAATGGCCAATAAATGCAGACACTGTGATGCACTCAAGTGGAAGGAAGAGACCCCAGGTATGTGCTGTTCTGGAGGCAAAGTATCAGTACCAACGCTTGGTGACCCCGAGGAGCCACTCAAATCCTTACTTCTATATGACAGCAATGAATCTCGGCGATTTTTAAACAGAATAAGAAAGTACAATTCTTGCTTTCAGATGACATCATTTGGTGTGGGTAATGAGGTCATCATGCCTGGATTCTCACCCACATTTACGGTACAAGGGCAAGTTTATCATAGGATTGGTTCTTTGCTTCCCACAAACAATGATCAACCAAAATTTCTACAGATTTATTTTATGGGAGACGAAAACAGCGAGGTTGACCGCAGATGTCAAAATATTGAAGGAGTTGAGAGGGACATTGTTTTAAAAATTCAAAGAATGTTGCACGAACATAATAACCTCATTAACACCTTCAAAACAGCCTTAGAAAGAATGCCAGGGGAAAATTACAAATTAGTAATACACCCAGATCGTACGCCAAGCGGGGAACATGAAAGACGTTATAATGCACCCTTAATAAACGAAGTCGCCGCCATGGTGTGTGGTGAACAGTTCGCATCGCGTGATATTGTTTTACAAACCCGTGACAATACATTGACCAGGGTGCCGGACACACACAAGTTTTATGACGCATTACAATACCCGCTTATGTTTAGCAAGGGGCAAGAGGGGTACCATTTTCAAATTCCACAAGTCAATCCAGTAACCAAGCTCCCCTTGCCCAACAAAAAAGTATCGAGCATGGACTTTTATGCCTATCATATGATGATACGCGAAGACGATTTTAACGTAATACAACGATGCAAACAGCTCGCTAACCAGTTTTATGTTGATATGTACGTGAAGGTTGAAAGCGAAAGATTGCGATACATATCTTTAAATCAAACAAAACTAAGAGCCGAAAATTATATTCATCTCCAAGATGCTGTATCGAATGATGCCAACGTGAACCCTAATAATATAGGTAAAATGGTGATTCTGCCCTCTTCGTTTGTGAACAGTCCCCGATACTTACACGAGTATACTCAAGACGCATTTGCCTATGTGCGTACGTATGGTCGACCTGATTTATTTGTAACCTTCACCTGCAATCCATCTTGGTCTGAAATAGTTGACGAATTAATGCCAGGTCAAAGCGCCAACGATAGGCACGATGTCATTGCCAGAGTGTTTAGGTTAAAAGTTAAAAAGCTTATGACTGTAATTACTAAAGGAAGGGTTTTTGGAGAAGTGCAATGCTTTATGTATTCCATTGAGTGGCAGAAGCGAGGACTCCCACATGCCCACATTTTGCTTTGGTTAAAAGATAAATTGCGACCTGACCAAATCGATAAAATTATAAGCGCTGAAATACCAGATCCTAACAATGACAAGGCACTTTATGATATTGTTATGAAAAACATGATCCATGGTCCATGCGGGGCTGAAAACCCTCAGTGCCCGTGCATGAAAGACCGTAAATGTACAAAAAAATTTCCTCGCAACCTACTGAAAGAGACTCTCCATAATGAGAACGGCTACCCGATGTATCGTAGAAGAGCACCAGAAGACGGAGGCCGGACGGCATCTGTTAAACTCCGAAATGGTAGTCAAGTTTCTGTCGACAATAGTTGGGTAGTACCATATTCGCCTGTCCTATTAAAAACTTTTAACGCCCATATAAATGTAGAAGCTTGCGGTTCCGTACGTGCAATCAAATACATCTGCAAATATATTAATAAAGGCAGCGATCAAGCTATTTTTAATTTCAGAAGCTCAGAGTCCTCAAACCCAGTAGACGAAGTACAAACGTTTCAGTCTGGTCGCTATGTCAGCAGCAACGAAGCTGTATGGCGCCTGTTAGGGTTTCCTTTGCATGAAAGGCATCCTACTGTTACGCACCTCAGTGTGCATCTAGAGAATGGTGAACGAATTTATTTTAATGAAAATAATTTTCACCAGCGAGTGACAACACCACCAAAAACCACTTTGACCGCCTTTTTTGACCTTTGCAGATCAGATGAATTTGCAAAAACACTTTTGTACGTTCAAGTACCTCGGTATTACACGTGGGATGCAGGTAGAAAATGTTGGAAACGCCGAATTCAAGGATCTGCTGTTCTGGATTGGCCTGGCGTTAAATCTGGGGATGCATTAGGACGGGTCTACACTGTCCACGTTAGCAACATTGAATGCTTTTGTTTGAGACTACTGCTACACCACGTGCGTGGGCCAACTTCGTTCAATGATCTCAAGAACTACAACGGTCAAACGTTTGTTACCTTCCGAGAAGCCTGTGAAACTAGAGGATTGTTAGAGAATGACAATCATTGGGACTCGACATTAGAAGAGGCAGCACAATGTAGATCAGCAGCTAAGGTGAGAGATCTTTTTGCCATTCTCATAGCGACGTGTGGTCTTTCAAATCCTCAGATATTATGGGAAAAGTACCAAAATGATATGTCTGACGATATTTTGCACAGACTACAACAAAATAATCCCAATATCACATATAATGATTTAGTATATAACGAGGCGCTAACTAAGATTGAAGACCAAGTGATGGCTATATCTGGGAAGACATTATCAGATTTTGGAATGAACCGGCCACAAAGAATCGGAGAAGTCAGTGGTGATTTAATAAGAGAACTGGACTACAATGTCTCTTCTTTACAGCAACAAATATCAGAGTCAGTTCCTCGATTAAACACGGAACAAAAATTAGTCTTTGATATTGTTGTGCAAAGAATCTATAATGGTGAGGGTGGATTGTTTTTCTTAGATGCGCCAGGAGGCACTGGAAAAACTTTTTTATTAAATTTACTTTTAGCCCAAATTCGCAAAGACAAAGGAATAGCTGTTGCTGTAGCTTCCTCTGGAATTGCAGCGACGCTGCTCGATGGTGGCCGCACGGCACATTCAGTACTTAAACTCCCATTAAATTTACATCATGAGGAAATTCCAGTGTGTAACATCACAAAAAACAGCGATCGTGGCCGAATGCTACAGCAATGCAAGCTGTTGGTGTGGGATGAGTGCACAATGTCGCATAAAAAAGCGATCGAGGCGCTCAATCGGACTCTGAAAGATATCAGAAGTAACCCGAGTTTAATGGGTGGGATGGTAGTGCTGCTTGCTGGTGATTTTCGACAGACACTACCTGTCATTACTAGAGGCACTCCAGCAGATGAGATAAATGCATGTTTGAAAGCGTCTACATTATGGGTGCATGTAAAAAAATTTTGTCTCACTAAAAACATGCGAGTACAACTACATAATGATACGCAATCGGGGCAATATGCAGCTGCTCTATTGAAAATCGGTGAAGGTCGAATGACTACGGACGCTAACGGCATGATTACATTAAATCAAGAATTTTGTAATGCAGTCCAAAACTTGGAAGATCTTAAAAACAACGTCTATCCCGGTTTAGAATATAACATGAGGAATAGAGAATGGCTGTGTGAAAGGGCAATATTAGCACCGACCAATGAAATCGTGGGAAAGATCAATGAAAGAATGATGTCACATGTGCAAGGCGATGTTGTCGAATATTTGTCAGTAGATATTGTCATGGACAGTGAACAGGTGACGTCTTATCCTACCGAGTTTCTAAACTCTTTAGAGCTGTCAGGAGTGCCGTCTCATAAGCTGAGACTGAAAGTTGGGGTTCCAGTTTTATTAATGAGAAATCTCGAAGCGCCGAGACTATGCAACGGGACTCGATTGCAAATTACGCAGCTAGGACGCAATATTATTGGAGCAATTATAATGACAGGTATAGCTAAAGATGAAGAAGTTTTGATTCCACGCATACCCATGATCCCTACAGATTTACCGTTTCAGTTTAAAAGAATCCAGTTTCCCCTCAAACCAGCCTTCGCAATGACCATTAACAAAGCGCAAGGGCAAACACTTAAAGTAGCAGGTGTCCATTTAGAGAAAAACTGTTTTTCGCATGGACAACTGTACGTGGCCTGCTCGCGAGTGTCGAGTCCAAACAATCTCCACATTTTAACAAATGATAACAAAACAGCAAACGTTGTGTACAAAAATGTTTTAAATTAGGTCATTTAAAAATATTTTTGTACACAACGTGAGGCTGGCCCCTGTAAGAGTCTCTTAGACATAAAGGACCAGGATTGACAAAAACTAATTTCACGCGGGCGAAGCCGCGGGCGGAAGCTAGTCGAATATAAAAGTAAAAATCTCGAAAAATTTACCGTAGAAAATTCACCCTTAGGGCGAATTAAGACGGTTCATTTTCGTAAAAATTTTCGCAACGATGAACGATGAACGAGGCGCGTCTAATTTGGGCCCAACTAAAATGCAAATATCACGTAGTGTGATTTATCATTTTTTTTAAAAGAATATCAGCCAAGTTGAAGTTTACTCATATCCTTCTCTCCCCTCCAAATAAGCGGAAATTTTGGTACTTACAAGTTTTCGCGAAAATCTGCCCGTATCTTTTTATCATGTTGACTCAGGACCTTGATTTTTATACATCTAATAGGGACTAAAGACTTCAGTATCTGTTATAAATTTCAACTTGCTAGGTCCACCCGTTCCTGAGAAAATCGGTGGTGACACACGGACGGACGGACAAGAGAGTGATCTTATAAGGGTTCCTTTTTACCTTTTGAGGTACGGAACCCTAAAAATGCCACACATTCATGGAGTTGTTAGGATGCAAGTACCTCAAGACAAGTCAGGAGTGGGTACGACAATAGTGCAACGGGTGGGATTCGAACCTGCGACCTTTCAGTTTTCAGTCCGCACCTTTAACCGTTGGGCTATTGAGTCTTCATATTTAACACAAATGAAGCCTTCAACCGAGGTTTTGTTGACACGTCGCGCTCATCAGCTAGATAATGGTCTCAGGCCGGATCCCGTCGTCCTTGGCCGTGAAACACAAACAAAAGGGGCAGTCGCGGAAACGACGCTCCAATTACGGGCAGACAAGCCGAGTCACGATTTATAAAGTTATTGCAGCGTATTCTTGGTAATGGCATACTATCTAACGATAAATAAACTGGAATTGTGAATGGATATCTTCTAGGAATTTGAAGAAAAATTAATATTCCTTCGCTATAATCCACCAAACAGAATAAGAGAAAGAAATAAGAAAGAAAGAAAAAGCATTTATTTTTAAAAATTCATGACATCACTGTACCCTAAGGTAATTACCGCGGCGCTTCCACTAAAAATTTATTATTTAGCTAAAAATGAATCCCAAGCCGCCAATCCCGTCAAATCCAACTCGGCTGGGCAGCGTTCGGGAAGCTCCGAGATGGCTTCTCGTCCAAAATCCCTCAGTGCTTGCAGACTGAAGTCTTCGAACAGTGCGTGTTGCCAGTGATGACTTACGGATCCGAGACATGGTCGCTAACTGTGGGCCTCATAAGAAGGCTTAGGTTCACTCAGCGAGCGATGGAGAGAGCTATGCTCGGTATGTCCCTGCGAGATCAAATCAGAAATGAGGAGATCCGCAGGAGAACCAAAGTCACCGACATAGCTCAGCGTGTCGCGAGACTGAAGTGGAAATGGGCGGGGCACATAGTTCGATAGAGCTGATGGTCGTTGGGGTCCTCCCAAGGTGCTGGAGTGGCGACCCCGCACCGGGAAACGCAGTGTTGGCAGACCCCCCACCAGGTGGACCGACGACATCAAACGAGTCGCAGGGAGCCGCTGGATTGAAGCGCAAGACCGAGGCCTGTGGAAGTCTATGCAGGAGACCTTTGTCCAGCAGTGTTGTTGATAAACAAGAAGAAGAAATCCCAAGAAACAGAAGCGCCGGGCTAACATAATAAATGTCATGTGATGCACAACCCGAAAAAAAGGTCCAAGCTCGGCAATAAGCTATACCTTTATAAGAAGTTTACACAGCGCTAATTTTCAGCCAGAACCCAGATTCGGCTGACGCCACAGAAGCAATTAAAACTATTAAATTAACTATACTACTATCAACTAATAAATCTTTTAACATATGTTTGGCTCCGAAACCGCAACATCGCCAAGAGAAGTTGACTCCACAATGCACAATTGCGAAGTGACGATCAATGGGGCAATTCATAGTACGCCTGAACTGGCGTACCCACATATTCACGTAGCAAGCAATGTTAGACGTTTTAAAGCAAACTATGATTAAAACATTGCCGCATTTATGAAGCTAGTAACGACTAAGCTACCGATCCTAAATCTATGATTATTTCATGGGTTCAAAATGTTTTTCAGGTCAATTTCGGAGATGTGTTCATACCACCAGGCCTTGACCCCCCTCGGCCTCGAGTGTTGCCAGAATTCAAACGCCTGGCTCACGGCCTGCGATCTGGCAACATCAGTGTTCTCGACGCGAAGACGTTCTACATCCCCAACTTGCACTATGACGGCGCGGGCCCCGACGCTTACTTCTGGGTCGGGAACGGGAGCGAACCTAATCCTTTTGGGACTAAAGTAAGTATGACTACACAATTAACCAATAATTAAATGTATTATCCGTTTTAAAAACGAAATCTTCTAAAAACTGTAACTAGACTATGGAAATCGGATGTAATATCGGTGCAATTGATTTTGTTGTTTTATAATGTAACCTGAGGGGGTGTGCGCTCGTTAACAGTAAACAGATTTGATTTTTACAGTAGTAGATCAAGTTTCAATTATCCGAAAAAAACACGCAAGAATTACATCATACCGCCAAGGGACGTGTTTGGGCAAAAACATAAAATGATGAAATTTGTTCGATAATAAAAAATCGCGAAGTTAGGTCTAATTTTTAACCAATATTCATTTATTTTCAATGTGTTGCATATTACAGAGCCAAAATTTTTACATTAAATTCCGATTGATATTATCAAGAGAGTAGCCTAGCGAATTGAAAAGAAAATGAATATTTTACGAGTTACAAAGTATTTTGGCGCTTACTACACTCCTATTCCGCGCAAAACGCTTTCTTTTGTCGCGCCTCACATGAGGTTGTGGCTATGTTTTATCTCATCACAAAATCTGATTTTTTTGGGGTTACACGCGCTCTTATGTCACCCGGGCCATCTGAATCGATTGACCAAACTCGGCTTAGGCGTTACGGTGGATATCTAGACTAAATAATAACACTTCCTGTGGGCTTTGTCGTATTTGTGTAATAAGCGTTTAAAGTAAGGTTCTTACTGCAACATCAGATCAGGGTCAAAGGCGATGTTACTAAACTACGAGACAAACGATTCCTCTGTCTCTATTGTGGTGATCTCGGCATCGAGGCATGTGGTGGACTCCACATCGAGGCATGTGGTGGACTCCACATCGAGGCATGTGGTGGACTTCACACCGAGGCCTGTGGTGGACTCCACATCGAGGCATGTGGTGGACTCCACATCGACGCATGTGGTGGACTTCACATCGAGGCCTGTGGTGGACTCCACATCGAGGCATGTGGTGGACTCCACATCGAGGAATGTGGTGGACTCCACATCGAGGTATGTGGTGGACTCCACATCGAGGCATGTGGTGGACTCCACATTGAGGCATGTGGTGAACTCCACATCGAGGTATGTTGTGGACTCCACATCGTTAAGTTTTTGTGAAGTCTCATTGTGACACGCCGCGGGATTGTCTTTAAGCCGGTCTACACGGCACAAATAAGTTTGTGCCAACTATTTGTGCAAACGGAAGTGGACGTGAAATTTTCAGTTTGCACAAAGGTTTGCGCTTGTTTGTGTCTTGTGTCAATATGTCGCCGCAAACATATTTTTTTGCGCTTACTACTTACGTCCACACGTTTCGTTTACGTGTGGACCGACTCTTAAAATGATTGTTAAAAAAATTGGTTGTCTGTAAAGCCAGTTTACGGACGCTAGTTTTACGTGATAACGTCATAAAGAAACATTGGCGATGTCTGGCGGACGGCGGCGTGGTCACAAGCCAACGCTTGCGCCGATTGTGCCTCTCTATCGCTTGTTCCGCGCTCTCCCTTGCACGCTGAGGCTTAGGCGGAACGTGACACTTTTTCGTGCGTGCAGCCGGTGTTCATCGATTTATACGACGTTATCACGTCAAAAATTTTGTTAATTGATATACCTAGATAATTTTAAATTGGTGTGACGATCTGAGGTGCGATTGTCTAAAAGTTGCCGATCAAAATCTTATTCATTTCATGGCATTAGCGTCAAAGTAAAATAAACCATGAGAGAGAGTATCTGTCTCTCACTATTGCAGCCATAGATAATACATATTGTTAGCTGAGGGTAGATTTTTATAATAACTACCGAGTGCGCCGTTCGTCAATTCCATAAAAGCCAACATGTATCGACGTCAAGCGCCATTCTGCTTTGAGTTATTACGCCGGTCGGGTCTCCTTATACCTACTTGTGTTGTATTGATTATTCAATTATTGTGTAACGGATGTTTGCTGGATGAAGAATTCCTTACTTTGTATTTTTTTTTGTAAAAGTAATAAGGGTCCGCCAATATCAGGCGTGGGATTGAATGCCTCTTACCGTTCGATTTCCATCTCTGATTTTGGAAATTTAAGGTTCTGGTAAATTTCCCATTGTAGTTGCGTGAGTGTACTTCATGTAAGAGCATGAAGCTTCAAGTGCTTCATAAGTCACGAGCGGCTTTGATGATGTGTGGTGTGAATAGCATCGGGTCACGTGACGACCCGGTGGGTGAGGCATGTTACTGCCTGTCGCAGCGCTTGTTACCAGCGCCTATCGGTGCTGGAAGGCGCCAGTCTACGCATTGCCTGTTGGTGCGATGGTGTTCACTTCGCTAAGCGCCACGGTGACTGTACGCGCTTTTATGTGGTGCGAGCTACCGCTGCGCCGACCGGTGCAAGCGGGTATGAGCGTAACGCCGTTATGGGGCGACGAGAAAAATGTACAAGTAAGACGTTTCCAATATCCTTTTGAGTGGAATCCCTAAGTTGAGTGGGTACTTGAGTATCCTTGAATCGCGATGTGAGCAGTTACAAAAACGGGTTAAAGAATAAAGTGTAGTGCCCGTGTTCAGGGTATAATAGCAGTCTCTTTATCAAAGGTCGTGTTGTAAATTGAATAAACTTTCCGCGATGTAAATATTACGTTGTGCAAATGACGGTAAAAACTAAATTCGTGAAATAGTTCATTTTCTGAGCATTTTGCTGATGTTTTCAAAATTGTCTGATAAAAACAATTTCGACAAGTTAGTTCTTACGCGGTAACGAATATCAAACCTTTTGTTACATTTGTAATTGCTATAAAAGTGAATAGTATTCCTTCGATGTTTTTCTGACGTGTTAATAAGCCTTTTAAAAATGTGCGGTTACGTACTTTGTTTTATTTGCCGGTGTTACCTATTTGTTGAATAGAAAAGTTGTCGCATATAGGTATATGCGAACCGGTGATATGGGTTATTGGTCTGTTGGATTTGTTAGCAATAAAATGTAACGACCTACGCGGGTAGATTGAAATCCTTTGCTTCCGATCAAGTAAAGTAACGATTTTGCGTAATATGTGACTGCGCATTTCATGATGTAACAAGATGCTCGGTAGTAGTGCAATAGCACTAACTAGAAGTTAGATCCGATGCAAATGTCCTTGTGTTTACGTGTGACGTATACTTGTTATCACTGACGTACATAATTGAATCGCTCATTAGAATCATTAGATAAGGTCAGGTGTGACCGAGCCATTATTTGATCAATGCTTTGACTAGTCAAGTATATTGATTGTCCTTAAACCTTTACGTTAATTCTGAATTTTTGGTATGTACCTATGTGGTTACTTAATTGAACGTATCCTGCATTCCTACTTAATTTAAAGTTGTTGTCATGGATCCCGTGTAACGGACTTGTTTGTCTAGTGTTCCTATACTTAGTGGTTAAATTGATAATGAGCTACCTACCGAATTTTATTACCGATGTGGAATCAATAACTTACTATTGTAAGTGTTAATTGGTTTACCTGCTGTTCTGTCTAGCTGCTGTTTTGGTTAGCTGCTGATTTGGTTTAGCTGCTGTTCTGTTTAGCTGCTGTTTTGATTTAGCTGCTGATTTGGTTTAGCTGCTGTTCTGTTGAGCTGCTGTTATGTTTAGCTGCTGTTTTGATTTAGCTGCTGATTTGGTTTAGCTGCTGTTCTGTTTAGCTGCTGTTTTGATTTAGCTGCTGATTTGGTTTAGCTGCTGTTCTGTTTAGCTGCTCTTTTGGTTAGCTGCTGATTTGGTTTATCTGCTGTTCTGGTTAGCTGCCGTTTTGGTTAGCTGCTGTTATGGTTAGCTACTGCTAACTGCTGCTGTGGTTGACAGCTTCTGCTGTGATCGAGAGCTGCTGCTGTGGTCAACAGTTTTTGCTGTGTTCGAGAGCTTCTGCTGTGATCGACAGCTGTTGTTGTGGTTGAGAGCTGCTTTTGTTTTTGAGAGCTGCAACTGTGGTTGAGAGCTACTGCTGTGGTCGAGAGCTGCTGCTGTGGTTAAGAGCTTCTGCTGTGATCTAGAGCTGCTGTTGTGGTCGAATGTTGCTGCTGTAGTCGAGAGCTGCTGTTTTGATGGCTGAGCAGCTGTTACAGTAGTTGAGCAGCTGTTTTGATGGCTGAGCAGCTGTTACGGTAGTTGAGCAGCTGTTATATATAGTGTTTAGCAGACATTTTCGGTGGTTGAGCTGCAGTTTTGGAGTTAGAGCTGGTAGTTCTAGTAAGTTACTTTTAAATTGGTTGTTACCAAGTACCATCTCCGATATATTCAATGCGTGAGCAGAACGCAAAAGAGTTGAAAAGTTTTAGGAGGTGAATGATGTTCTGAGAGTTACGCTGCATTTTTGAAGTTATGTTCAACCCAACATTTAAATGTTTCTTTTATGTTATAGTAGCACGTTATATGTGCTTGCGAGCGTGTTGGTGTGAGGCAAGTTGCCTTGATGGGTGTGTGGCTAGTATAGCCCAGATGCAGCGTGCTCCTGAGGCACGACATGAAGTGGCTGGTCCTGGTTCATTCGATACCGATGGTAAACGTATGCAACACTGATGTATGTATAGCACTTCATGTTTTGTTAACTGGGATATTGCGAACTGAGTGCCTATGTCCTGTAGATGTAGTTTTGAGAGGGGGATATGCGAACTGAGTGCCTATGTCCTGTAGATGTAGTTTTGAGAGGGGGATATGCGAACTGAGTGCCTATGTCCTGTAGATGTAGTTTTGAGAGGGGGATATGCGAACTGAGTGCCTATGTCCTGTAGATGTAGTTTTGAGAGGGGATATGCGAACTGAGTGCCTATGTCCGGTGGATGAAGTTGTGAGAGGGGGATATTGCGAACTGAGTGCCTATGTCCTGTAGATGTAGTTTTGAGAGGGGATATGCGAACTGAGTGCCTATGTCCGGTGGATGAAGTTGTGAGAGGGGGATATTGCGAACTGAGTGCCTATGTCCTGTAGATGTAGTTTTGAGAGGGGGATATGCGAACTGAGTGCCTATGTCCTGTAGATGTAGTTTTGAGAGGGGATATGCGAACTGAGTGCCTATGTCCGGTGGATGAAGTTGTGAGAGGGGGATATTGCGAACTGAGTGCCTATGTCCTGTAGATGTAGTTTTGAGAGGGGATATACGAACTGAGTGCCTATGTCCTGTAGATGTAGTTTGAGAGGGGGATATATATGCGAACTGAGTGCCTATGTCCTGTAGATGTAGTTTTGTGAGGGGATATGCGAACTGAGTGCCTATGTCCTGTAGATATAGTTTTGAGAAGGGATATGCGAACTTGGTGCCTATGTCCAATGTACATTATGTCCCGTAGTTTCTGTATTGAACAGATGCTCCTAATGTCCAATGTACATTATTCGTCAAACTGTTGTGCGAAGAGCTTTAAGTTCCGCTATTTGGACTGTCTAAAAGAGTGATTTACTTATCTTCAGGATGCTGAAGATAGACAAAGTCTGCATAGTTGCAGCGACAGCAATAAAAATGTGGTCGGGACGACCACAGGTCAGGAGAGGCCGTGTTAGCTGAGGGTAGATTTTTATAATAACTACCGAGTGCGCCGTTCGTCAATTCCATAAAAGCCAACATGTATCGACGTCAGGCGCCATTCTGCTTTGAGTTTACGCCGGTCGGGTCTCCTTATACCTACTTGTGTTGTATTGATTATTCAATTATTGAGTAACGGATGTTTGCTGGATGAAGAATTCCTTAGGGTAGACCGGGTACAATAGTAACACGGGGCAATAGTAACATCGTCGATATTTCGACAACTACGTAAAAAAAAGCTTGTGTTAGTGCATGCTTACGTGCCTCGAGCGGTTCTCAACCTGCTCACCAGTCGGCGACTTGATACGGTGAGAGATGGATGAGCTATTCAACAATTTTTGTTTACGAGTGTCCCCAGTAAAAATTTGCGCTTTATGTATTGGCTCATTATTCAATAAAAATACTTTTAATGCTAGATCGTAATTAATATTGTATCCACTAAATATCAACGCTTCAATTGTGTAGTAGTTTGAAGGTCAGCTTCATTTAAAACGGAAGTTATTTTAACTTTTCTGGTTTTGGTCACTTTGGCACAATTGTAACAGCACATTCGGGGTCATTTGAAACGTTACATTTGACCTCACGGTACAAATGACCCCGAGCCATATTTTCATATAATGAATTTTATCTGTTACTAGCTGACCCGGCGAACTTCGTACCGCCAACTTATCTATATTATAAATAAAAAAAATAACTATTTAAACTATCTTTCAAGTTGGACCAAATTACAGATAGTTACGAAGTTTGATCAAAATCGGTTAAGTAGTTTAGGAGTCCATCGCGGACAAACAACGTGACACGTAATTTATATATATTAAGATTTAATTAAAATGAATTTGATCCATGTATCTACATACTATGTTCTCCTAACAAAACCTAATGTACCTAATTACTACAATTGGAAGTCATTATATAATATTATACCTATCATGGAATAATTTCGAAATCGAATCTGGTACCTATTTTGATTTACAAAATCTTTAAACTAAAATTTATTTGATCGGTATAAAATAGTAAACAACTTCGCCAGAAGGAGGAATATTTTGAAAATGATTATTTTTAGACGTCAAATTTTTTTAAATTTTTTATTATTTTTATTGAATAATATTAGAGATCCTTAAGAAAATTTCATATATACAATACTATATTAAACCTAAATTTAATTCTAAAATTAAAACTAAAATATAAACTAATTAAAATCTAAAACCCCATCCAAGCCACCGCAGTGTGGCATAGTACCCAAGATGCTGGTAGGATAAGGTAGCTGCCAGCTCTTGGATCCCCGGTAGACTCGATCACTCTTAATTAAATTACTTTAATTTAGAGACCAGTCAAATTACTTTAATTTAGAGATTTTGTAACTTCGAATAGGCACCAATGCTGAACTGGAGCTTGCATTCTATTGAGTTTAAAAATTATGGTTTAAAGGAGGGAAATTTAAGTTTGTTATATTTCTTACTTTCGTTTGGACGCAATGACGTAGGTAGTTGAAAAGAACTTTAAAGAATTATAACTTATAAGTGTGGAACGGGGTTAATAGTACCAGGGGTCAATTGTAACTCCATACAAAATGTGTTTTTTGAAAAAAGTGATCTCTTTTTAGTTTTTAATACAAATAGCTTACAAAAAGAAATGCGAAAGTAATGTTCTTTAGCTATATTATTTATAACAAGTTACTTACTTCCGTAACAAGCTAAAATAATTATATTCTTCGTCGTTAAACTTAAAAAAGTTATAATATTCATTATAATGTTAATTCTGTGACTTATGACTGATGTAACTTATCAGACCGATTAGGTTTAAGGAATAATAATAAAACTATTTTGATTAAATCATACATAAGGCTTTAATTAACTTCCAAAGTTGTGGTACAATTGACCCGTACTTGGGGTCAATTGTAACAGTGGGTATCCCTCGACAAAAATTCGATTTATACAATGTTCTGCAATAATTAATAAAATCAGACACTACAAAAGCATAGAGCATAAAGCTGAGTATGCTATGTTTAAACCGTGTTCAGTAGAAACTTGTAGATTCTGAACTACAAGCCGTTGTTTAAAAAATGTTACTATCGTCCCCGGTCTACCCTACTTTGTATTTTTTTTGTAAAAGTAATAAGGGTCCGCCAATAATATATATTGCAGTTTTTCCGCAATCGATGAATTCTGGTCTCTAAGGCTGAGATCTGTAGATCGTACTGTGGCTCTGCTCGTTACTCAAGATAGAGTTAAAATGAGACGCAAATATAGCAAGAAAAGGTTAGAATTATTTTCCTATAATCCGCCAACAGAAAAGGATCTGTATGATCAAACATACGCAATATATGCTCAATTAAACGCAAATATGTTCGACATAAATCTGTCTCGTTTAAACTTAGTCTTGAGTCTGAGCTGAGTGAGAGTGCCGTCTATAGATCTCACTCTATTTTTTTTTGATTTCATATTTCAAACTTCAAACCTTCAACACGCTGCAAAACCGGACCGTAACATAAAAAAAATTAAAAAAAGTAACAAAAAAATCAAGACAAGATACCTGAAACCTCGCACCGATTCTGTGACCGTGATTCTTGAAACCAAGACAGACAAAATGCCTTGCTATCCTTGCTGTAGCCCCTGCTACTCCTGCTGCGGGCCTTGCTACCCTTGCTGCGCGCCGTGCTACGGTTGCTGCTGGTATGGCTGCTGTTAAGCACTGAGCTGCCACCACGCGATCTGCTTCGGAAGGAGCAAACGGCTTCGGAGCAGAAGAATCGCTTGTGCAGAGCCAAAAACTCGCCTCATTTAGAGTTGGAACGAAGCATTCTCAGTGATGAAGAGTTAGTTGCTGCGTTCAAGAGTTGTGCTCCTCAAACGAGTAGGACAAAGCTGAGCTCTTGTTGACGTTCAAGCCGACGTCGGATGTCAAGTATTGGGAGTTCCAAAGTGCTTTGTCGAGCAATACGCTCCTCGGGAGAGTTGCCGGCGATCTCGGGACGTTGAGCTGGTCTCCGTCCGACTTCCGGAGTTCGGGAGAGTTCCCTTGGTTTGCTGACGGCTGGGCCAGAAGCCTGGCTTGATGATACGGCTTGGTGATGGGGCTCGCGTGGTCTGGTGGAACTGATAATAATAGCCAATGTTGTCGCGGTCGACCAGTTTTGATATTGAACAGTGTTTATTTTTGTGGTTGGATGTTTAATAAAATATACGTACTCTTAGGACCCTAAAATCGTTGTTCTAGGTACCAAACGAGATGAACTCCCTGCATCCACTTCGAGGCTACCAAGGCGAAGACATCGAGATCGTCCTCCCCGGGAAGCTGACAGCCTACGACGTGGACTGGCTGGCGGTGTGGTGCGTCGAGTACCGGCACAACTTCGGCCACGTGTACATCCCCAAGGATCTGGACGTGCCACCCGCTCTGGGGCAGACGAAGATCACTGTAAGTCTTGTAACTAGGGGGCGCTGTTCACCGCTTCAGTGGACACCGTTCAGTTGCCAACGAGAACTGTCAAACACGGAATAGTATGAAGAAATTGTAGGTTTAATAATTTCATATAAAAATTAAGTGGTACTCAGGGACTACCGCGGTAAAGCTATTGCATAGCATTTTTTATCAACTTATGCAATTATAATATTTATGCAATATTTTTTTTTTGCATAATAAAAATTATGCAAAAAATAATTAAAAAACAAAGAAACAAGAAAAGCGCACTGTCACTACTTCGCGAGTAAGATTCGAACCTGCGACATCATACAAGAAAGCGGCCGCTCGCCCACTGCGCCAAACAGAGCTACTTGTGAAGCTCTAAAATGTTGAACGCTTATTGAACGACGGTGTTAGGTTTATTTTCGTTACGGAATTTCTTGATTCGGTCGCCGAGCTCAAACTGTTTGTCCTAGTTCAAAACCCGCGATAAAAGCTATGCAAAGCTTAAAAATTCTTTTTAAAAAACCGACGTCAAACTCCCACCCCACTATACAAAATATATAATCTATTGTTAAAAACCGCTCGACCGATTTCGATGAAATTTATATAGGACTAGCTGTTGCCCTCGCGACTTCATCCGCGTGGAATTAGGTTTTTTGAAAATCCCGTGGGAACTCCTGGTTTTATCGAGATAAAAGTAAGCTGTAACACTGCACTCTGGAGCCAAAATATCAAGTTTCGTGGATATAACTTAAAAATTACGGACTTTCATACAAACTTCCATCCCCTATTCCAACCCCTTTGGGGGTAGAATTTAAACACGTAGGTAATTCTTTACATTTGCTCAAGAGCCGAAATACCAAGTTTCTCATACATAATTTGAAAAATAACTATAAGAATAAAGGACTGTCATAAAAATTATCATCCCCTATTTTATGCATTTGAGGATAGAATTTTCAGAAATTCTGAAATACGTGCTTGCGTGCGTGCTTCATGGGTATAACTTGAAAAATGACGGACTTTCATACAAACTAACAACCCCTATTTTACCCCTTCGGGGGTATAATTTTCAATAAATGTAAAATACGTACTTCTTTATTTTTAATAAAGAGCCAAAATACCAAGTTTCGTGGATACAACTTGAAAAATAACTTGATAAATGAAA
This sequence comes from Oeneis ivallda, assembly GCA_029955525.1. NCBI lineage: Eukaryota > Metazoa > Arthropoda > Insecta > Lepidoptera > Nymphalidae > Oeneis > Oeneis ivallda. The sequence continues at coordinate 2,002,775 of JARPMR010000025.1, read as the reverse complement.
AACCATCACATAAACATTTAACCCCTATTTAACCCCTTTGGGGGTAGAATTTTCAAAAACTGTGAAACACCTAATTTTTTATTTTATATTTAAAGCCCAAATACATAGTTTCATGGGTACAACTTGAAAAATGACGGACTTTCATACAAACTTTAACCCCCCATTTAACCCCCTTGGGGGTGGAATTTCAAAAAATCCTTTCTTAGTGCTCGCCTACGTCATAAAAGGAACCCACTGTCAAAATTTCAAGTTTCTAGCTTCAGTGGTTTAGGCTGTGCGTTGATAGATCAGTCAGTCAGTCAGTCAGGACAAGTCTTTTTATAAGTATAGATTACCTCTGAAGTACCTATACCCTTTCAAACAAAAAAAGAATGTTCCAAATCGGATCAGGCGTCTTCGAGTAATCGGTGGACATACATAGAAAAAAAAAGATTCCGACGAATTGATGACCTCCTCCTTTTTTTAAATCGGTTAAAAATGGTTTGACAGCTTTCTTAGTTGGGAACTTTCTGTTGTTTTCAACTGACCAACCACTGGAAACGGCAAAAATAGAGAATAGATCCACCTGAAATTTATTCTGCTGCGGTATTGGCTAAAAATGATTGCAATTATCTTGGATTGGCTAGTACTCTCTCCTTATTGGTATAAATTCAGCCAATCAGAGTTGATTGCGATCGTCACACTGTAGCAATCATTTTTACACAATCATACAGCAGGATCTGCTAATTCCAAAAAGTTTTTGACAAGCTACTGATTTTTCATTGCTAATAATGGGCTTAAGCTCACTCAAAAGAGCTATGCTGGAAATTTCTTCACCTGATCAATTCAGAAAAGAGGAGATCTGTAGAAGAACTGATAAAGCTCCTGATAAAGCTATCTAAATCTGTCTACTTATGGACGCTTGTACCTGTGGACACAATTGATTCCGTCGAAACTAGTAACCCCAAAATTCTAATTTGAAGCGACCGAGCTAAGCTTTGTGTATGGTTGACAGTTCGAGTTCAAACTAAAATTTTACGGTTGCTAGTTTGGACGGAATCGATTGTGTCCACAGGTACAAGCGTATAGGTACCGCACTTGCCTTTATATAAATGAACAAAACTTTTGACACTCTATTTTTATATTACATAGTTATTTTAACAGTGTATGACAATATCAACTTATATTTTTTTTTATAAACTATGAATTAAATAATTCATTATTAACAGAAACATTAATCAAGCCTATATTATAACGTGTGTTCTTAATAACTTTTAATAACTTAAAAATAACTCATTCATTTTTTATATGCTACGCCTTTAACAGCCTGCCTGGGATGTCACTGTTCTATTCGTTTTCAGCTCTACCCTCATAGAAAATAATTCGTGCTACCCTCATAATAAATCATTCGCTTTCAGGTTAAAAAGAAACCAGCAAGGCGACCGATTGCAACTAAACCTTCGCAAACTCTTACTCTAAAGCCTAAACCCACATCCGCTTCATTCTTTGATTGGTTCAATTTTTAAAAATTGGTTTTCGTTTTACGTGATAACGTCATAAAGAAACATTAACGATGACTGGCGGGCGGCGGCGTGGTCACAAAACCAACCCTTGGGCCTATCGTGCCTCTCTACCGCTTGTTCCGCGCTCTCGCTTGCACGCGCAGGCTCAGGCGGAACGTGACACATTTCGTGCGTGCAGCCGGTGTTCATCGATTTATAAGACGCTATCACGTGAAAAATAACTCTTTGTTTTCATTTTAACGAAATACAAGACTGAATTATTATTTTTATTATGAAGATGAAATGTGAATATAATAGAAAATTTTTAAAATGTGCTTTTCAATCGTCAAGTGAATCTAAACTACTGGTTCGGAATGCCGTTCTTAACGAGAAGAACCAGTAAGAAACTAAAAGAGGAAAGATTCGTTGCGATTTTCAATAATTATACCTTATATTTAAGTTCGAATCAGGTGCAAATCTTCAATTACAGCACATTTATAGGTCTGACCGATTTTAAAGTACCTAACGATAAATGTTATCAAAAAAGTTAGTTACAAGTTAACTATTTAGTTAGGTCTGCATAAAGTGCAGAAATCTTTTGTGGGAACGAGTATGACGCTTTTGTAATTTGTATCAAAGAATTGGTGTGACCACACCACCTAAACCATTATTAATTATCTTCTTCTTCTTCTTCTTTATCAACCGATAGACGTCCACTGCTGGACAAAGGTCTCTTGCATGGACTTCCACAGGCCTCGGTCTTGCGCCGCCTGAATCCAGCGGCTCCCTGCGACTCGTTTGATGTCGTCGGTCCACCTGGTGGGGGGTCTGCCAACACTGCGCTTCCCGGTGCGGGGTCGCCACTCCAGCACCTTGGGACCCCAACGACCATCAGCTCTTCGAACTATGTGCCCCGCCCATTTCCACTTCAGTATCGCGATTCACTTAGCTATGTCGGTGACTCTGGTTCTCCTACGGATCTCCTCATCTCCAATTCGATCCCGCATAGCTCTCTCCATCGCCCGCTGAGCGGTCCTGAGCCTACTTATGAGGCCCTTAGTTAGCGACCATTATTATTAATTATGCGGTGTATGAATATGCTGAATTTCCAGCAGGAAGCCTCGGCAGAATCTGCTTTCCGAACTGGTAGTCTTGACTTGTTAACTTGCCTAAACTTTAACTTTGATTTTATAGGTGTATTTCGTTAACATAAGTTAATAATAACTGCTAACGTGTTTTAACATTATAATTTAAATATTGTACAACAACTGATTTGTTAAATCGTTGTTACAAAGCTTATTTACATCTCTTGTATTTTAATTTTTCTCTATTAATAAATAATCATAATTAATTTTGTGTGTGCGATTCTTTCTGTGCTTTCCCTGGAAAATGCATTTCATTACAGCCTGCTTGGTGGTATAACCCGGTAAGTGGCGTTTCGCAATTAAATACCTATTTAACAATTTTTAAATCAATCCATATTATTATATTATCATGCATGAACATAATTGAAATTAACTAATACCTAATACCATCCCAATTGTTTCTCAGAGGCCCGCTTGCAGAGACGCCGGGTTAGTTAACCCAGGAATAAATTTGTAATTTTGACAGAAGCTTTATACGAAATCTGTCAAACCTTTCTTTTCAACCCAGAGTTATCTGCTAACTCTGGGTTAAAAGGTAACTCGACGTTTCTGCAAGCGCGCCAGAGGGTACTATTTACTAGTTATTATTAATTCAAACTATAACGAAATGACAGTGGTGGTGTCGTTGACAATACATGAGGTGCGAGTGTGTTTGTCTATTGGTTTGTCCTTCAATCACGCGTCAACGAAGGAAAGGATTTATGTGATTGTTTGCAAGCATTTTTAGACATTCAAGACAGTCTTGCCTGTCCTACCAAGTCATGTTCCTGTAGTCCTACCTAGTCTTTGAGCGTTTTTGCCTTTTTATTAATTTTTATGGTCACATTCCATTTAGATTTATTTAGACATATTAATTTCAGTGAAATGGCATTTCTAATGTATTTTTTTGTCTTTGTATAAGTACTAATGAAATTGGCCGATTTCAGACAAGTTCAACGACCTCGCAGACCCCTTTCAGTGCAGCTAACAATTGTAAGGAACTTTTGGATAAGCGGCTCCAGGCGCGATGGGAAGTACAGGTAAATATTACAACTTTAATTATTAATCTACATTTATTTTTGACACACTCGCACATTACGGGAGATCACAGTTAAAGCGACGGGGCGCGTCATTTTTCCAATGTTGCAAAGTAAACTGAACTTATTATCACACACCTTGTCACATCAGCAGGCCTAGCATGCACGCGCTAGAAAATTTTGTTTACGCCTTTTCTCGTATTATCTCTATATCTCTATCGACACTAACATGGATTCGTCGAACGAGAAATTAGTCTACATCGACAATATTTCTCTCTCTCTCTCTCTCTCTCTTCGTGCGAGATATCACTTCGACATGCATGCTAGGCGGGCTGGACGTCCAATGTACGCCTTTCCTAATGAGCGCCACCACACCGTCCTCAGCCTTCCTTATCCTCTTTTAGTCGGTCCATCGTATTGGAGGGAGCCCTTTCGCTCGCATACGCAAACTCCACTCCCATACGTAGACCCCGCACTCGCATACCCAGACTCTGCAGTAGTATACGCAGACTCTGCAGTAGCATACGCAGACTCTGCAGTAGCATACGCAGACTCTGCAGTAGCATACGCAGACTCTGCAGTAGCATACGCAGACTGGAGTAGCATACACAGGCTCTGGAGTAGCATACGCAGACTCTGCAGTAGCATACGCAGACTCTGGAGTAGCATACGCAGACTCTGCAGTAGCATACGCAGACTCTGGAGTAGCATACGCAGACTCTGCAGTAGCATACGCAGACTCTGCAGTAGCATACGCAGACTCTGCAGTAGCATACGCAGACTCTGCAGTAGCATACGCAGACTCTGGAGTAGCATACGCAGACTCTGCAGTAGCATGCGCAGACTCTGGAGTAGCATACGCAGACTCTGCAGTAGCATACGCAGACTCTGCAGTAGCATACGCAGACTCTGTAGTAGCATACGCAGACTCTGGAGTAGCATACGCAGACTGCAGTAGCATACGCAGACTCTGCAGTAGCATACGCAGACTCTGCAGTAGCATACGCAGACTCTGCAGTAGCATACGCAGACTCTGCTGTAGCATACGCAGACTCTGCAGTAGCATACGCAGACTCTGCAGTAGCATACGCAGACTCTGCAGTAGCATACGCAGACTCTGCAGTAGCATACGCAGACTCTGCAGTAGCATACGCAGACTCTGCAGTAGCATACGCAGACTCTGCAGTAGCATACGCAGACTCTGCACTAGCATACGCAGACTCTGCAGTAGCATACGCAGACTCTGCAGTAGCATACGCAGACTCTGCAGTAGCAGACGCAGACTGCGTAGTCGCATACGCAGACCCCGCACTCGCATACCCAGACTCCGCTCTATAGTGACGGGAAGCAGGTGTGGTAGCCAGCTTTAATTATAATTACCTAGTTAGCTATTTGAAAGGAACAGAATATGTTTGTACAACAAAAACTAATCAAAATTTAAAAAAAAATCAAAATTCAAAATTATTTATTCCACGTAGGCCAACCTGTGGCTCTTATGACACGTCATGACTCTACCACCGGTTCGGAAAGCAGATACTGCTGAGAAGAGCCGGCAAGAAACTCAGCAGTTGCTCTAGCCTAATTACTAGCCAAAGCCTAGCCAAATTACTATGTAGAATATTATTATGTAGCATTGTAATAAGTTTTTTATAGGTACTATCTTGTGGGCAGCCGGATGCCAAGCTGATTTAACATATTATGCAACTTTGTTAGAATGGAATAGATATAATATTTCCACAATGAGGGGAAGTTCCAAAAAAGCGTAGGTACTACAATTTAATTCATGTTAAGACGGGCAGATAGAAAGCAGCCCCATTCCCGCCGGTGGAACCCGTTCACGAGCAAGACGCATGATCCAGCCGTTGACGCGTTGCTTCGCTCGACCATATTTGAAATCGATGAATGAATACGGCGTCTTCTCTTTGCATAAACGCAAAAGTGCATAATGTATTGTTGGGTTGTCCACTTGTCCTTCAATCACGCAGTAACGAAGCAACGAACGGAACGATGTGATTTTTGCTACATTGTTAGGAGCTGGAGAATGATACCAGCTGCGCGGGATTTTTTTTTAAAAACTAACTCCACTCGGCGAAGTCGTGGGCAAAAGCTAGTTATATAAAAATTTCAGTTTAACTGTTTTTAGGGTTCCGTACCCAAAGGGTACCAACGGGACCCTATTACTAAGCCTACGCTGTCCGTCCGTCCGTCTGTCAGCGGGCTGTATCTCGTAAACTGTAATAGATAGACAGATGAAATTTTCACATATTATGTATTTCTATTGCCGCTATAATAACAAATAATAAAAATTAAATTAAATTAAAAAAATTAAATTAAAATCTTTCCGTGGGTACATGGAAATATTTTTATTTAATATTTTTTTAACGGAACCCTAAAAGAGCGAGGCCCGACTCGCACTTGGCCGATTTTTTGGAAAAGACGCGGTTCTTGGCGTCTGCCGCAAAGTGCACACAAAATGAATAAAATATTGTTGAAATATTTGTATGTAATTAAACGTTTTTCCTTTTCATGCACTTATAACCATTTCTCATGAAGTAATTAGTCGATTGTTTTTCATTTACAAGCAAGTGATAGCGAGCGATATGAAAAGGTAAAAAATCTATTGGAAAATATCAAAAATATCTAGGTATTGCAACATTACATTTCAGTAGCACAAACAACAGATTCTGCTGGTCAATCAACGTTGACTCAAGTTGGTAACTAGATGGGAGCCCAACTTTGAAGGTCGATTTTTTTATTCTTCTTGTCGTCGATGTCAATAAAGTTATTAATAATGACTAACTTTTGTTAGTAATTGTTAAGACTTAAGAGATGAAATCTACACTTTGAGCTGTAATTGCATTCAACAAGATTCTAATTAATACAAATAAAACTGTTGTTTAACCTGTCAAATAAAACTGTTGTGCAAAAGCAATTTTGCTCAGCTTTTGCCGTCACAATATATTGGCAAGTTACTTTTACCCTTAATCTCACTGGATGGCCTGATTTTTGACATCAAACTCAGTCGGCAATAATTTTACTGTAATTTGAAACAAGCAGGTATTTAGTTGGACTAAGCCCGAGCTAATATTACTATGCCTATACGGGTCTGCGCGAAATTCAAATTTAATTTGGTTTTTCGCAATTTGTAAACTAATATGACAAAGTAGGCTTAGGTATTTCATTCTAATTGCGACAACAATGTGAAGTAAAACTAAACATAAATGTAAAAACGTAAACTAAAAGTAAAAGTAATGATTATACTGCTACCATCTTCACAGGTTAATATAAAAAAAATACTTGAAAGTGGTCCAGTTTAAGAAATTAGTCAGAACATCGACTCCAACTCAATTTTCTGACTAATTTCTAAAACTGGACACTTTCAAGTAAAGATTTTTATATAAACCTGTGAAGATAATACTGCCATCGCAAAAGAATACCATAAGCCTACTTCGTCGTATTTGTTTACAAATTGCGAAAAACGAAATTAAATTTGAATATCGCGGGCAGACCCGTATAATCCACCTTGACACGAATTTCACGTGTGTTTTGGAACGTTTGCTTGTAGGGTGACCATGTGCAAATAACGCTGTCGGCTCGTCTCCGCAAGGAGCAGTACATGGCCTTCGGGCTGTCTGGAGCGGAGGGCCGGCCCGCGATGCTGGGCGCAGACGTGGTCGTCGCTTATTGGGATACGAGGTACGTTGCGTTGCCGTTCTGAGGTACGATTGTCTAAAAATTGCCGACCAAAATCTTATTTTTTTTTATTCCGGGATAGGCTTGCGCTTGACGACAATCAATGCTGAAAAACACTGGTCTAGGTTGGAGCGCGCTTGTCTAGAAAATGCCTATTCACTCTTGCCTTGAAGGTAAGTACTGAGGTTATACGTGGCCGGAAACACAGATGTTGGAAGTGCGTTCCACACCTTGGCGGTTCGATTCAGAAACGTTAAACTGAAGTGTTTCGTACGAGTATAGGTTGGATTCCAACCACGTAAGGGCACAGAATATAATATTATAATAGTGGTAAGGGTGCCAAGTGCCAACGCTCACGATTTCTCGAAGTTCTGTGGTAAAACGGTGAAGGGGGCACAAGGTTGTGAAGTACTTGAGCGCACTCTCCAAAGTATATCCGATAGAAGACCGATATTCATTTCATATGGCATTCGCGTCAAAGCAAAATATTAACTGTATTGAATTAAAGTCACAAATTCAGTACAACCGATTCTAAGATGGAGCGTTATGGAGCGTATCGTACATACCTAAACGTATGAGAATGCATACACGAAATTGAGCTCTAATTAAATGCTGTTATGGTTTATTTTACTTTGACGCTAATGCCATGAAATGATTAAGATTATGATCGGCAACTTTAAGACAATCGAGGGGCTGATTTAAAATAACTGCCTGTGAATGAATGGATTGAATGGAATAGTGAAGTGGATGCAATGTATGAAAGAGATAAAAATGATCAAATGGACGAAATGGATGACTGCATGTTTTTTTTCAAATATACATAAAGACTAGCGCTTGTCTGCAATCTCACCTGATGGTAAGTGAAGATACAGCTTAAGATGCATCATGCAGCGCTTGTCTAGAAGATGCCTATTCACTCTTAATTTAAAGTTACACAATTAGTTATAGCCAGTTAGAAAAACAAGTCAGAAGGGCATTCTAGTGCGCATTAGATAGGAACGAAGAAGAAAAACGCTAAGTTTGGGATCGTGGAAGTTCGACCACGTAGCGGTGCAGATCCGTGCCAATGAAATGAATTAAACGAATTAAATGAATGAATAAAATGAAATGAATGAAACTAATTAAATGAATGAATGCAATGAAATGAATTAAACGAATTAAGTGAATAACACGAAATAAATAAATGAAACGAAATTCTATTAATATTATAAATGCGAAAGTTTGTGAGGATGTTTGGATGGATGGATGGATGTTTGTTACTCTTTAACGCGACAACGAATGAACCGATTTTGCTGAAATTTGGCACAGACATAGATTATAGTCTGGAATAGCACATAGGCTACTTTTTATCCCGGAAAAGCAAACAGTTCCTGCGGGATAGCATCGCTATTTTTTACGCATTTGTCCTTCAAAATACGCGCAATGGAGATTTAGATTAACGTGATTTTTTTGCACAGGTAAAGTTAAGAGCCTGAAAAATGACAAAGGCTACTTTTTATCTCAGGAAAACAAACGGGTCCTGCGGGATATTAGTATACTACTTTTCACACATTTATCTTTCAATTATGCGCCAACGGAGTTACAGATTGACGTGGTTTTTTGGAGAGGCATAGTTGATGACTTGAAAAGTGACAAAGGCTACTTTTTATCCTGGGAAAGCAAACAGTTCCCGCGGGATATTAGTGTTCTACTTTTCACATATTTATCCTTAAATAAGGCGCCAACGGAGTTACAGATTGACGTGGTTTATTGCATAGGCATAGTTGAGGACTTAAAAAGCCCAGGAAAACAAACAGTTCCCGCGGGATATTCATATGCTACTTTTCACATATTAATCCTTCAATTATGCGCCAACGAAGTTACAGATTGAAGTGGTTTTTTTAATAGGCATAGTTGAGGACCTGAAAAGTGAAAAGGCTACTTTTTATCCCGGGAAAACAAACAGTTCCCGCGGGATATTCGTATGTTACTTTTCACATACTTATCCATCAATTATGCGCCAACGGAGTTTTAGATTGAAGTTTTAGATTATTTTTAGCACAGGTAAAGTTAAGGGCCTGAAGAGTGACAAAGGCTACTTTTTATTATTAGTATGCTTCTTTTCACATATTTATACTTCAATCATGCGCCAATATATATATATGTATCTCCTCCTACTAACAACAAATACATTAACTATATCCTATCCTACTTATTATTACTCATATTATCCCACTAATATTATTAATGTGAAAGTTTGTGAGGATGGATGTATACGGATGTATGTTTGTATAGATGTATGTTTGTATATACGGATGGATGGATGTATGTTCTCTGAGATAGGGGTTGAACTATTTTGACTGTTATACTCCATAACTTCGTTAAATTTGAACTACTTTATATTATTACTTTAACCGACTTCAAAAAAGGAGGAGGATCTCAATTCAACAAATCTTTTTTATGTATGTTCACCGATTACTCGAAGACGCCTGAACCGATTTGGAAAATTCTTTCTTTGTTTCAAAGGGTATACTTCCCAGGTGGCCCCATTTAAATTTTAAAGAAATCAGTCGAGCGTTTTCAAAAAAATCTTCAATAAATTATATACTTTGTAGTGGTGCGGGCGTTTAAATGTATGCTCCCGGGACAAAAAGTAGCCTGTGTTATTTTCCAGATCCTTAACTTTACCTGTGTAAAAAAATCGGCCAAGTGCGAGTCGGTCCTCACTCTTTTAGGGTTTCGTTACAAAAAAATTAAATTAATTTTTATTATTTGTTGTTATAGCAGCAATAGAAATACAAAATATGTAAATATAAAATTTCAACTGTCAATCTATTACGGTTTACGAGATACAGGCCGCTGACAGACGGACGGACGGACAGCGGAGGCTTAGTAATAGGGTCCCGTTGGCACCCTTTGGGTACGTAATACTAAAAACCACGTTGACTATATGCACTTACACTTTATATGGTGAAATATTATAACTGCGAAAGTGCGTTGGTTTGTCCTTTAATCACGCCCTAACAGAGCTACAGATCGACGTGATTTTTTGCAGGGGTACCTATACTTGAGGACCTGAGTGACAGGCTTTTATTTTATTTATTTTCAGAGTTCCCAAGGCATTTTAAAGGCTAAGTTCACGCAGACGAAGTCGCGGGCATCAGCTAGTAAATGAATAAAACGAATTAAATGAATGAAACGAATTAAATGAATGAAACGAATTAAATGAATGAAACGAATTAAATTAATGAAGCAGAATGAATGCAATGAAATTAATAAAATGGCCAACCAACAGGGCCCCAAATCAACGGATTTATTTTTCGTATATAGATCGAACCAGCCTCGAGTGTCGGACTACACTATAACCCACCTGGCGCAGTGCGACGGTGAATTGGGTGTGTGCCCAGATTCGAGGCTCGGAGGAAGCAACGACGCCGTTGTTGGTATGTCTCATCATCATCAGCAACCCATCAACGGCTCACTACTGAGCGCAGGTCTCCTCTCAGAGAAGGGTGTGTGTTCGAGGTACCTACCTGGGACTCCAACCCTAGACGTCTCGAACAAGAAGGTGAAAATAACCACTAAGCTATCAGCGCTAATTTAGGTATCATCATCATCATCATTATCAACTCATCATCGGCTCACTACTGAGCGCAGGTCTCCTCTCAGAGAAGGGTTATAGGCCATAGTCCACCACGCTAGCCCAATGCGAATTGGCGGACTTCACACATCTTCAAGAACATTATGGAGAGCTCATGTGTGCAGGTTTCCTCACGATGAAAGAAAAAGAAAAATAAGAAAACTAAATGTAAATTTTATATGTGTGCTTTACCTTACTCTAAGTCACTGAATGTAAAGCAAAACCAGCATATACATGACCTAAATATACTTTTGTATAACCTGACATACCATCATAGCGATGCTATTTTTTATTTTGATACGAATAAATTCATTTCTAATTTTAAATTGAACGGTGAGAGTATGTATCTCCCTAGGAGATGTAAGCTCCTAATAGCTTCACTTTTAGCGCATAATATTAACGATTCAGTTACAAGTGTTTTAACTAAGTCTATTGACTATTATACAAACTGTGATTCAGTCACACATCCTGTAACAAAGTCTTTTGACTCCTATACAAACAGTACCTTATGTACTAATAATATTTCTATTATTGACTCAAGTAATAGTGAGCCTATTGCTTGTTTAAACTAGATAGTAAGACAACAGAGAGGCTCTGTGAATTGAACATTGTACATCAAAATATACAGAGCCTCACTGGCAAAGAATTGGAAATAGAATTATTTTTAGAAAAATGTAATACACATGTTTTATGTTTTACTGAGCACTGGCTTGTTAATCAACAGTTGCCAGTGTTAATAAAAAACTTTAAATTGTCAAGTGCGTTCACTAGGAGGTCTGCAATCCATGGTGGATCTTTAATTATGGTTCATGAAAGTATAACTAGTAAGGAACGTAAAGACATAGCTGGTCTCTCTGTTGAACGCACAATTGAACTTTCTTGTGTGGAGCTGGAGCGTTTTATTATAGTCTGTGTATACCGGCCCCCCTCAGGTGATTATAAACAATTTGAAGATGTAATGGAGGACGTTTTGAAGCGATTGTGTGTGTCCACAAAAAAGATTATAGTCTGCGGTGATTTCAATGTAAATATTCTATTGGAGAACTCGATCACTGTCAGTTTTCTAAACTTATTTAAATGTTTTAATTTAATTAACTCCTTTTGTGCGCCAACTCGAATCACAGAAATTTCGGCCACTTGTTTGGATAATATTTTTTGCAGCGGTGATATCGTCCTGGATAAAGCAATAATTACCAATTTGAGGTCGGATCACTGTGGGCAACGAATAACAATTTCAAACAAAGTAAACAAAGACAAAAGAATTGTTAAGTGTAGACCCATAACGGAAAATAAGTTGGCGAGATTTAAAAGTCAAATTTCTGCCAAACTTCCAACTCTAGCTTATAAAAAAGGTAACCCAGACAATCTTTACACTAGTCTCTTCAAGACAATAGACACTGAATTTAAAAAAACATTTAATCTTAAACAAATAGATGTCAATGGTAAATTAAAGTTCAGTGAGTGGGCTACTGTAGGTATTTACAAAAGTAGAGATAGACTTTATGAGCTGTATGAAGAGAAGCAATTTAATCGGTCCCCCATCTTTCTTGAAAGCGTGAAATCGTATTCTAAATTGTTTAAAAAAGTATGTATTCATGCAAAAGCGCTACATATCAAAGAGAGAATCGTGAAATCTGACAATAAAATAAAAACCACGTGGAACATAGTCAACGAAGAAACTGGTAAAACTAAACCACGTGATGTTAACTTTGAAATTATTGTAAATAGTGATAAAATAACTTCTGACATGGAAGTTGCAAATACTTTCGTAGAATTTTTTCAGAACATTCCTGTTCTGCTAACAGATTCTCTAAACTCCTCACCTACTGGAGCTCAGAGTTTATTAAGGGGCAACGTCAAAGAATGCAATGTTTTCTTCGAGTTCAAATTTATTACTGCATCTGAGGTTATCAAAAATTTTAAGTTGTTGAAAATAAAAAAAACGGGAGATCTGTGGGGTATTTCCGTGAAAGTTATATCTAATATAATTAATGACATTGCTCCTTACTTAGCCGTAATTTTTAACGAGTGTGTTGCCCTAGGTACCTTCCCAAATCTAATGAAACATGGCAAACTTATTCCTTTATTCAAATCAGGCAGTAAAACCGACCTTAATAATTACAGACCTGTTTCAATCTTGCCGACTCTAAGCAAAATTTTTGAAAAAATTATTCTTAATCAACTAGTAAATCATTTTAATGTAAATAATTTGCTACATCCTGAACAGTACGGCTTTACGAAGGGTCGAAGCACCACTGACGCAGGTGCTAAGCTACTTGAACATATTTACGATGCCTGGAAGCGTTCACAGAATGCCATTGGGGTATTTTGTGACTTATCTAAGGCCTTTGATTGCGTTGATCACCAAACTCTTTTACTTAAACTTAGACATTATGGCATCAGAGACGTTGCACTTGATCTCATTGCCTCTTACCTTAATGATCGAACTCAAAGTGTATGCGTAGGTGACGTGAAATCGCGGGGTTCATCTGCTCTGTTGGGTGTCCCACAGGGCTCTATCTTGGGTCCTTTTCTATTTTTGGTATATATTAATGACCTACCATATCATGTACGCGATGCTTGCAATATTGTATTGTTTGCAGATGATACATCTCTAATATTTAAAACAGATAGAAACAAAGTAAATTTTGACGATGTAAACAGTACGTTATCTCAAATATCGCGTTGGTTTACTGTTAATAATTTGCTCCTGAACGCCAAAAAAACTAAGTGTTTAGAATTTATTGTACCTAATGTAAAGAAAATTGATAAATCAATAAAATTAAACGGAGATAACCTTAAAATTGAGAACTCCACTGTTTTTCTAGGGGTGACCTTGGATAGTAAGCTTCAGTGGGACGCTCACATTGAGACATTAGCGGGTAAACTCAGCTCAGCTGCCTATGCTGTCAGAAAAATCAGACAGTTTACCGATGTGGAAACGGCTAGGCTTCTCTACTTCGCCTGTAACGAAGCGTTACATATCTTAATTAAATTTTTTTTTAAATACGTATTTATTTATAAATATCTAAGTATTTGTCTAGATAAATAAACATTTATATTATTTAAGTATAGTATGTAAGAATTATGATTACCCGCCATATTTTAATATCATTTAAGTAGGTACCTACCTATTTTTTTTAATGCGTAGCAAATAATGTTTCAAGCGCGAATCCGAGCGTTCCGGCGCACAGGCATCCATTTTGATGTAGTTAAACCAGCTGTCAGTCGCGCCCGATCTCGTACTAGTGAAGGGCGCGTCTCATTTCTTTTCGCAGAGCAATCGCTCTAGTTTGTTCTGCGATGAGTCTCTTCAAAATTATTTAAGCCGTGCAATGGATGCGGATTATCCCGTTCTAGGGTAAGTTTTGAATGGCATTTTAAACTGTTTTTATCGTAGATTATAGCCTAGTACAACTAGTACAAGTTTGTTCATATCACATTCCACAGCATATGATGCAACGTCATAATATAATTTTTACCTAACCTACTATTTTTGTGTTTATAGCTAATTGCGTAACGTTTTAATATTAATTGTTATATTTCAGCTTTAATATTATCGATTAATTTCATTTGATATCAATTGCTAACTAATAATTCTTGAAATTTCTCTAGACTTTAGTTTTTTGACAACCTTCACTTTAATATTTATATTTTTCAAGTTTCTCAATCATTAAAAATTGCATTAAATTGTTTTCTGATTACATTTTGGCCTTCAGCTTTTCATTATTTACCTATTCTTGTAACTCCGTTCTGATTTCTAACCACAACGGCAATACTATCATGCTTATTAGTACGTCCCTGAGTTTTACTTTAGTGCCAAGGTTGGATTCAGGACGGAATGATATTACCAGACACTAACATCAGTCGGTATATCAATTCCAGGTTCTCCGTTTGGAGTAACGTTCTTCGCTCCGCCTCAACATTCTCCGTTTGGAATAACGTTCTCCATTCTCCGCTCCGATTAAGGATTCTCCGTTTGGAGTAACGTTCTCCATTCTCCGCTTCAACCTTCACCGCTCCGCTTAGAGCTACTTTCTGCACCGCTCACTGCACGGCTCGCTACCACCAGCCCGGCTAGGACACCAGATCGCGACGGTCGACGTTCCTGTGCGCACTAGCACGGGCGTCTCTTCGTCTGCGGATTTGTGTGCCTGCCGCCACCGCCCCAGCGACTCAGTGGCCCCCAACATCTCGGCCACCTAACCAGGGGAGTACCTATATACACCACCACCTAGGTCAAGGCGGGATTTAGGATAACACCACTTTTACAAATTTAGTGTACATTCCCGGTACACTGGCGCCCTTTTACGTGGTAGATCCTATCTTTTCCTTAGTGGTATAGTGGTAGTTTTGTGCGGTAAGTGGTATTTTTTTTGTAAAACGCTTATCTTTTATGGTTTGCCGTAGCTGAGGTGAACGTAAGCTGTATCAAAATAATTTTCTTTGCATACCGCAAACTGTGTATTTATTTTACATGTTTTGCATTTTGGTACAGTCGGCTACAAAATTGTTTTAATAAAAATATTTTAATATTGTACATTTATTTTGTTTTGAAGTTTCGTGCGCTTTAGTACGTACTTCAATTTTATAAAGCCACGTTCACACCAGCTACAATTTTTTTCTGTAGATCATTTTTTTATTTTTTTTGCTAGTCATTTTCTTTCATCCTCATCAAACCAAAGCGTTCTGTTAAGTTGTTTGTAACAGAACGGAGCATTTTTTAAATCATTTTTTTTAAATTGTCATTCACAACTCCCACCCTTTCTCATTTCGGTTTAGGATATTAGGTTCAAATATTTTTATCTTATGTATACTGTTTTGTTTTATACATAATAATATTTACGAAATATTTTATTTACTGCAAAAGATAATTATTAATTATGTATCATAACATCATAAGTATATAGTTTATATTAAAATATAATATATAGTAAGTAAATAATTAGTATATTATGTATCTATAGTGTTTATAATGAACCGTGTCGTAACATTCACCCACCCATACTAAACGCACAATAACATTTCTTGAAAAAAAAAAAGGTCTTAAATCGCCTCTAGGTTTATGACTTTATCTGTGATAGGACGCGTCACTACCCGCTTAGGTATGTGACGCTAATTTGAAAGGTGAAGAATGTGTTTTTTTGAAAGGTTTGTGTAGTGGTTGTAAGAATGTGATACTAGTGCGAGAGTGCGGATTTTATTATTAAAATAAAATCCTTATCGTGGAACGGGGGGTAATGTAACGAAGCGTTACATATCTTAATTAAATTTTTTTTTAAATACGTATTTATTTATAAATATCTAAGTATTTGTCTAGATAAATAAACATTTATATTATTTAAGTATAGTATGTAAGTATTATGATTACCCGCCATATTTTAATATCATTTAAGTAGGTACCTACCTATTTTTTTTTAATGCGTAGCAAATAATGTTTCAAGCGCGAATCCGAGCGTTCCGGCGCACAGGCATCCATTTTGATGTAGTTAAACCAGCTGTCAGTCGCGCCCGATCTCGTACTAGTGACGGGCGCGTCTCATTTCTTTTCGCAGAGCAATCGCTCTAGTTTGTTCTGCGATGAGTCTCTTCAAAATTATTTAAGCCGTGCAATGGATGCGGATTATCCCGTTCTAGGGTAAGTTTTGAATGGCATTTTAAACTGTTTTTATCGTAGATTATAGCCTAGTACAACTAGTACAAGTTTGTTCATATCACATTCCACAGCATATGATGCAACGTCATAATATAATTTTTACCTAACCTACTATTTTTGTGTTTATAGCTAATTGCGTAACGTTTTAATATTAATTGTTATATTTCAGCTTTAATATTATCGATTAATTTCATTTGATATCAATTGCTAACTAATAATTCTTGAAATTTCTCTAGACTTTAGTTTTTTGACAACCTTCACTTTAATATTTATATTTTTCAAGTTTCTCAATTATTAAAAATTGCATTAAATTGTTTTCTGATTACATTTTGGCCTTCAGCTTTTCATTATTTACCTATTCTTGTAACTCCGTTCTGATTTCTAACCACAACGGCAATACTATCATGCTTATTAGTACGTCCCTGAGTTTTACTTTAGTACCAAGGTTGGATTCAGGACGGAATGATATTACCAGACACTAACATCAGTCGGTATATCAATTCCAGGTTCTCCGTTTGGAGTAACGTTCTTCGCTCCGCCTCAACATTCTCCGTTTGGAATAACGTTCTCCATTCTCCGCTCCGATTAAGGATTCTCCGTTTGGAGTAACGTTCTCCATTCTCCGCTTCAACCTTCACCGCTCCGCTTAGAGCTACTTTCTGCACCGCTCACTGCACGGCTCGCTACCACCAGCCCGGCTAGGACACCAGATCGCGACGGTCGACGTTCCTGTGCGCACTAGCACGGGCGTCTCTTCGTCTGCGGATTTGTGTGCCTGCCGCCACCCCCCCAGCGACTCAGTGGCCCCCAACATCTCGGCCACCTAACCAGGGGAGTACCTTTATACACCACCACCTAGGTCAAGGCGGGATTTAGGATAACACCACTTTTACAAATTTAGTGTACATTCCCGGTACACGCCTACTTCCATAGTGTAATGTCCTATGGAATCTTATTGTGGGGCGGAGCAGCTAATATTGAAACTATTTTTATATTGCAGAAAAGAGCCGTTCGATCTATCTATAAACTCGGTTCGCGCGTATCTCTTCGTGAAAAGTTTAAAGAGATTGGGATACTTACAGTAGCTTCACAGTACATTTATAATAATATAGTCTTTGTGAGACAAAATATTCATCTGTATAAACAAAGGGGCGATGCACACAATCGTCTTATTAGAAATCGTCATAAACTAGAAATACCATCATGTCGCCTGCGTAAAGTGCAAAAATCCTTTGTGGGGTTGAGCGTACGCTTATATAATCTGATTCCGAAGGAATTGCTAGATTTGCCACTGCACAAATTTAAAGAATGCGTAAAAACTCACTTACTGAGTCGCGGTTATTACAAAGTTAATGACTTTCTTAATGATAAAGTTGCATGGGATCTTGAAAAGAGTATTTGAATAGTAATAGTACCTACTGTATTAGATTAGATAAATTCGATGTTTTGACATGGGTAGTCGAGTATGTCACACTCTCTTTAACGTTTCTGTAGGTGGTGTCGTGTGGTGCGGGTTGTTACGTTCCCTCAAATATGGTTGAGCGAAGCAATGGCTGGATCATGCGTCATGCTCGTGAACGGGTGCCACCGTCGGAAGCGGGGCTGCTGGTCTGCCAGTCTTGACATGTATTGAATATTGTACTTATGTATTTTTGGAGTTGTTCTATAAATATTATATCATCGTATTGTTGGAAATATTCTATTCTAACAAGTTGCATGGGGTAAATCGGCATGGCATCCAGCTGCCCACAAGATATTATAAAAAGTTATTAAAATGTAAATACATATTACCTGCAAAAAAATATTGTAAAATTTGTAATTTTGAAAAGAGCAACTGCTGAGTTTCTTGCCGGTTCTTCTCAGCAGAATCCGCTTTCCGAACCGGTGGTAGAGTCATGACTTGTCATAAGCGCCACAGGTTGGCCTACATGAAATAAATGATTTTGAATTGAATTGAATTGAATTTTGAATTGAATTGAATTGATGTTTTCCTTCACCGTTAAAGCAAGTGATATTTAATTGCTTAAACGCACTTGACTTCGAAAAGTCAGAGGTGCGTGCCCGGGATCGAACCTGCGACCCCCGAATAGGAGACCACAGTCCTAACCACTAGGCTGTCACTGAAGTTAAAATACTATTGGGTAAAACTTGTGAATTAGGTATAGTTCTTGCAATTCACGAGGGCGACTGACTTATGGTTGTGTGTGTGTCGTATCTGTATAAGTGTGAGCGAGCGCAATGCTCGCGCCTGCCCGCTCCCACCTAGGCTTAGACAGGCACGCACACTTATGCAATGTGCATGTACACGAAGTAACCACGAGTAAAGCTCACTCGCCTTCGTGAATTGCGTGATAATATCATATGGGGGAACGTGTTTAAACCTATTTACTTATTGCACTCAAAGACATTGCTTCTTAGAAGATTATAGGCTTCTGTTGGCGAGGAATTTAGAGAACTGGTCGTGGTTACTGGTATATTATTGAAAAAGTTCTAAAATGTATTTGCAATTTCTATATCGGAGTGAATTACACGGTTGTTAATTTTAAGCTTCAGTTTATTATAATGTACCTTATTCTTACCCATTTCATCACCAATGATGTCACATACTGCTTTTATTTTATTATTGACTGTACATGGGGATATTACATTAACTTAGAATTTACAATTTGCAGTATCAGGCAGCCAAAAAGACGGCATAACGACCATAACCTACCGCCGTCCGCTCACAGCCTCCGATCCGATCAAAGACAAGGAGATCCTGACCTCCCGCTCACAGTCTGTGATCGCCGCCTTCGGGCCGCTCAACGCCAGATACGAAGCCAACGCGCATTCCTTCATGGACACCACGAGGAGTGATGTGCAACTCGACTTTGGAACTATGGTTTGTATGGCTGTGGAATTACGAGTCTGGTTGCCGATACAAACTATTCTCGATTATTCGATTAGGATATCATTGATTTTTCCTAGGTTTAAAAAGTTCAAAAAAGTTCAAAATTATTTATTTCACGTGGCTCATATGACACGTAATGACTCTACCACCGGTTCGGAAAGCGGATTCTGCTAAGAAGAGCCGGCAAGAAACTCAGCAGTTGCTCTTTTCAAAATAATCATTTTACAATATTATTTATAGCTATTACATTGTTATCAGTTTTGTATACTATCTTTTGGGCAGCCGGATGCCAAGCCGATTTAACCCAAGCAACTTTGTTAAAATAGAATAGAATATTTCCACAATGAGGGGAGGTTCCAAAAAAAACGTACTACCATTCAATTCATGTTAAGACGGGCACACAGAAAGTAGCCCCATTTCCGCCGGTGGAACCCATTCACGAGCACGACGCATGATCCAGCCGTTGCTTCGCTCGACCATATTTGATAGCCAACGTTTGGAAGATGGTAGTGACTAGCGGTGATGCCAAATAAGTCCGTTCGTAAGGCCAACCACATCCCGCTTTTCTACGGTTGGCACCACAGTTTTCAGGGATGACAAGATAGTGTAAAAAACTTATTACAATGTACCTAATAGCTAGGGGTTCCAAAACCGGTTTCACCGAAATCGAAAAAACCGGCTAAGCCGGGTTTTTGGCCATTTTTCAAAACCGGTTTTAAAATCTGGCAAAACCGGGTTTTTCGATTTTTTCGATTTATTTCGATTTTATATCAAAGATTGCGTTACGTATTACGCTCGCTTAAGCTAAATCATGATATACAAAACTCATCACATCATCATTACAATTTACGCAGTTTACAGTCTATTAACGTCCCACTGCTGGACACACCGTACACTCCTCCACTCTCATAGGAGAGACGGTCAGACGGAGGTTAGACCTACCGGCCACCACGCTGCTCCAATGCGGGTTGACGGGCTTTAATGACTATTATTATCATCTAGTGATAATAACCGAGACCGACGACGGCTTAACGTGATCTAGCAGTGCCGACCTCTATGATATTGGCACCAGCCAGCACTCACATCTCCTCTTCACTGCGATGTCGCGGTCATCAGGAGAGTCCTAAGCTGTTCCGCAATTTTAACAGCCGCGGACCTGCCAAAGCTGCAAAGGTCAGTAGATCTGCCGCCATGTTTTCAGTTTGCAGATACTTGATCTCAATTACACCTTCTTGTGTACAATTTCGAATGAAGTGCATTTTTAGGTCAATATGTTTTGACTTTGAAGTCACCATTTCATTTTGGCTTAGTTTGATGGCAACTTGATTGTCATTTAATATGATTACTTATAACTACTCTTTTCTCTAGTAAGTATAGACATAGAGTTTCTGGCATGTTGAGTCCTATGCCTTTTCTGTGTTGAGCTTTTTGTGCTCTTGCCTCCCTGCCTAAGATATCTGTAACATATCTCTGAGAGTATATTATGACTTTCTTCAGTCTCATCAAGTATGAAATCTCTGGTCCATGCTGAAGGGTGTCTCTCTCTTTGTGTTCTCCCATTTTCAGGTATTTCTATAATTTCTGATGCATCATCATAAGACTCTATTTCGTCTTCTGAAGAAACGTCTTCTTCTTGATAGTTTTGATTCTGCAAAGTGTTTTTATTTTTATCATTTGTTTTGTTGTTTTTATAACATCTTTGCTTTTAACTTTATTTCCTTTTTGCGGATCTTCTACTTCGAAGTACATTTTGTTTATAACCTTGATATCCCTGCTTATCACTACATTATCATATTCTGGTATGTACTCTGTATGCCTTTGAGGTCATAGAGTAACCCATGAATACGCCTTCTTTAGCGTTCTTGGTTAATTTCCCTCGTTTTTTCTTGTTCAAAACAAAGGTCTTCCTGCCATACACGTGCCTAAAGATGATGCCCACATGGCGTTCGAACAACCCATTTATTGAAAGGTAAATCGCCATTCAGTGCTTTCGACGGGCTACGATTTACAAGGTAGTTAGTGGTTTTAGCGCCCAAATTTAGGTGCATTAGCCTCAATCATTAAACATCTAGCTTTTTATATCAAGGATCTATTTTTTCTCTCGCGTACCGGAACGCTAAATCGCTTGGCGACACGTCTTTGTCTGGTCTGTCTGGTAACCACGGCCAAAGCCTCCACTCAGGCAAAATTTTTGTTAGTTTTCAGAAAAAAGAGTGTTTTCTTTTATATTATTTTATAGGTCATCTATTTTATCCAAGCAAGTATTTTAATAATTGTAACTCAATTTTATTATTATTATTTACATTAAGACTGATTCAAAGGACTGAATAATAAAAGATTTTTATTAAACTAGATTTTTTTTTAATAAAAACCGAAATAACCGAAAAAACCGGAAAACCGGTTTTGCCACTAAATCAAAACCGAAAACCCGGTTTTCTGTTATACTTTCGGTTTTGGATCCCCTAGTAATAGCTAAACTAGCGGCACGTTATGATGGCCGGTTTGACACATTACAATAGTGATGTGGAATGTCAATTTATTCTCGAACAAAAAACAATTAAGTTTTGTTTTTGTACCTGATTAAATAGGTTTAATAAAACAAAAATGTATATGTTTATTTAATTTATTTGAACGAACTGAATATTTGAATGAAAATGAATATACATACTTTATATGCACACAAGAAACATATGAATACAAAAGATACCAAAAAAGGTGCCACAAAAGGCCATAATTAATCAGATTCGTCCATACTACTATTTTCACTGTCGTCACTGCTATCATCACCTACATTAATAATTATATGTTCGTTTTCTATAATATTATCTATTTTCACATCTCTTTCATAATCTTCCCTTATTAATTTAACAGTTCTATTCACAACCTTTTCCCAGTCTCCTTTAGTCACATGTTCACAAGCTTCTTCTAATAATTTTAGCATTTTTTTTGTGGTAAATGGGGGTTCTGTATTGTGTCTTGCAGCATATCCCTTAATTTGAGCCCACACCAACTCAATCGCATTATACTCACAATGGTAAGGCGGTAACCGTATAACTCTGTGCCCATGTTCTAATGCTATTTCGTCAATGACGTATCGGATCTTGGTTGGTTTGTTTTCTTTTAAAAGACGTACTAATTCCGCTTTTAACATATTCATGTTTGCATCTACGCCATTTTTACGAAGCCATGCGACGATATCAGCTTTCTTTTGGGATTGGGCAGGTGGCTTGTCAATTTGCATCGAGTGGTATGGGGCGTTGTCCATAATTATAATAGATGGTTCAGGGAGGCTACACAACATTTAGGTAAACCATTCAGTAAACTTTTCTCCATTCATGTCTTCATGATAGTCTCCAGTGGTTTTTGACGCAAAAGCCATGAGAGAACCTTCGACAAACCCGTTGATGGTTCCGGCGTGACAAATTATAAGTCGCGATCCTTTTCGTACAGGAACTTTGGAAGTAGATGCTGCTGTGTCATCGTTCCAAGAACGGCCTACAGTATGGTTAGCATTAAGCCATGTTTCAACCAAGAACACAACATTTTGCCAATTTTTGATTTCTTTCACTTGCCGTAAAAAAGTATACCTTGCCATCGCTATATCAAATCTTTCCATCAATATTTTGCGTTTGTTACATTTTTTGTATCGAAATCCAATGGTCTTCAAAATCTTCGTTAAAGAACTTTCCCCACCGAAGAATAATCCAGCTTCCTTCAGTGAATGCACCAACTTTTTTCTTGTTGGATACTCCTTCTGTAAATAGTAGCCGTAAACATGTCTTCGGATAGCATCGGCATCAAAGCTATCGATGCCTACGACTGGTTTTGCTCGTTTTCTCTTTTTTGGTGTGTGAAGTTTATTTTCTTCTGTGCCAGTCTCGCCATATTTTTTTTTAGTTATCCGTCTAACAGTTCGTTGTCCAATATTAAGCGCATCAGCTACGCGTTCAACCACTGACGTTATAGGTAAAATTGGCCCTCCATTTTGAGCTTCACGATCGAAATAGTTACGAAGGCGTATTACGAACTCACGTGTCTGACTATTTAGAACAGTTCTCTGCGTACGTTCGGTCATATCGACGAAATCCACAACAAAGGGCTTGAACAGAGTCCAAATTAACGAGCAAGGGTCAACAGTAATGCAGTATCAATATTTGAAATCCAAAGCCAGGTCAAAACTATATCACAATCGCATTGCACTGACAGTTTATACTTTTCGAAGCAACGTCAATTCGAAACTGCTTTGTTTTGCATTGAGCATTGACGCGAGTTTGCCGGAGGTAGTAGTTGTGCTAGCCAGCGATCCTATGTGACGATCGTATTAGATTCCATTTTTAAAAATTTTCAATTTAGAAAACCAAATGCCGAGTTGTGGTATATATCATATAAAAATAAAAATTTTACCTTTTGTATGAAACAGCTGATATTTTTTTGCGATTTCAGAGGTTTGTCCACATAGTGAAAATTGTTCATATTCACAAGTACATTCACCCCTTAAATGGTGCAAACTGATTTTTCTACACTTGTATACATTTTAGAAATCAATTTAATAAATAAATTTTGAGTCCTAAACCTAAAACTACATTCGATAAAATTTATGAATCTCTGCACATCACTATCGTCAATAAAGTAATACAATTATTTCCTTCAAAGTCGTTATCAATTAATACGGAACTTCATGAGCGGACAAACGTCAAACCGGCCATCATAGCGTGCCGCTAATATAGTTGTAAGATGATTATTTTGAAAAGGGCAACTGTTGAGTTATTTGCCGGGTCTTCGCAGAATCCGCTTTCCGAACCGGTGGTGGCAATCAGGACGTGTCATACATAAGAGCCACAGGTTGGCCTACATGAAATAAATAATTTTGAATTTTCAATTTTATCGTTGGCTACAAAACCCCAACGGAAATTGCTAGCAAGTAGGTTGCTGATGATGATGTTACACGTTTCTAACTCCAGAACGACAATAACTGCATCGGCTTGGCCGAGCTGGACGCGGGGGGCCCGGAGCCCTGGCCGGCCCGCACGCTCGTCGGCGCCACCAACTTCACCGCGCGCATCGGCCCGGCCGGCGGGAAGCGGGGGTACACCCCCATCACTGGTGAGATACCCTGTTACTGCTTAAGGATGATTATACGGGTCTGCTCGCGAAATTCAAATTTAATTTGGTTTTTCGCAATTTGTAAACTAATACGACAAACTAGGCTAATGGCATTCTAATTGCGACAGTAGAACTATCATCTTCACAGGTTTAAATAAAAATCGTTACTTGAAAGTGACCAGTTTAAAAAATTAATAAAAATACTGAGTTGGACGTGAGTTACTCACAAATTAGTCGATATTTTGATTAATTTCTTAAACTGGACAATTTCAAGTAAAGATATCTATATAAACCTGTGAAGATGATACTGCCATTGTCGCAGTTAGAATGCCATAAGCCTACTTTGTCGTATTAGTTTAGAAATTGCGAAAAACCAAATTAAATTTGAATTTCGCAGGCAGAACTGTGTCTTCCACCTTAATGGTAGATGTCATTCATATCGTCGGTATCATACTAATTTTTTTTTAAACACTTTATTGCACAAAAAAAAGTACAAAAGGCGGACTTCATGCTAAAGCATCATTTGTGTGTCAATCTTATAACGTGTCAATATTATATATGCGAACGTGTTTTTGTTGGTTTGCCTTCAATCACGCCGCAACAGAGCTACGGATCGATGTGATTTTTCACATGGGTATAATTGAGGACCTGGAGAGTGACATAGCCTACTTTTTATCCCGGAAAATCAAAGAGTTCCCGAGGGACTTCAAAAACTAAATCCACGCAGACGAAAACGCGGGCATCAGCTAGTGTGTAAATAAAACACAGTATGGGCAAGTGCTGTACCTATGTACGCTTGTACCTGTGGACACAATCGATTCCGTTGAAACTAGCAACCCTAAAATTCTAATTTTAACGCGACCAGTTCGCGTTCTAATTAGAATTTTAGAATTTTGACAAACCTCCTAGATCTGGACCCGATACCATCAATCCGAGATTCAAATCCTATAATAAACTACCTAGTGGTCCACACCAAAATGTCCAACCAGTATACCAACGAGTCGACACTAGGGTTGAGATCTATAGATCCTACACTGGCTCTGCTCAAGACTCAAGACTGTTAAAATGAGACACAAATATGTCCTGACATAAATCTGTCTTGTTTCAAGTCAGTCTTGAGTCTGAGCTGAGTGAGTCACATCAATAGATCTTACCCTAGGATATGCAAGAAACCAAATGAAATCAAGTGTTTCGTTACTTCGATAGGGATCGAGTGGAGGATAAAATTACCTATAAGCAAAACTATCCTTACATTTTTTCATAACAAAAACCATGTGGAATAACATTCATCATTTCAATTTCATGCAGACAATGAGATCTCTAGTGGATTTCTTACTTACGGTAACTATAATATCTTTGTATCATATTTTTATCTACGATTTTTAACTCATTTCAATTCATCTATTTTAAGCAATTTTTTTGCTATATTTTACTACTACAATTAAATACTGCACAGTAAAACTACTATTTTTATATACTTTACTACTATTTTTTATATAATTTCTAATATTGAAATGTATGAATAGAACGAAAGTTTCTATTCAAGTAAACTTTTACTTAGTGCTTTGAATCCTCAAGTAAGTTTACCACTGGTTCAGAATGCCGTTCCAACCGAGAAGAACTCAATACACTTTTAACAGATTTCTGAAACTTGTGTAAAAGCAACTCTTAAATTGACTCTGTTTACAAACATAACGCCCATTCCCACAAAACGAATTTCAGACCTTCCTGAGGCGCAATTGAAAAATTTGGAGCCTATTTTGATTTCTCATCTCATTTTCATTTTCGCCAGGTCATCCTTCATGGGGTATCGCGTGGTACATCAACGATCTACTGATCCCTGAGATATACGTGGAGCGCGGCAAATCGTACATCTTCCAAGTGGAGGGGGGAGATGACAGGACTAATCCAGCCAAGTATGTAAAGAAAGAAAGAAAGACGTTTATGTTTCACATTAACTTAAGGATGATTATACAAGTCTGCCGGCGAAATTCAAATTTAATTTGGTTTTTCGCAATTTGTAAACTAAAACGACAAACTAGGCTAATGGCATTCTATTTGCGCAAGTAGAATTATCATCTTCACAGGTTTACATAAAAATCTTTACTTGAAAGTGACCAGTTTAAGAAATTAATCAAAATACTGAGTTGGACGTGAGTTACTCACAAATTAGTCGATATTTTGATTAATTTCTTAAACTGGACACTTTCAAGTAAAGATTTTTATATAAACCTGTGAAGATGATATTGCCATTGTCGCACTTAGAATGCCATAAGCCTACTTTGTCGTATTAGTTTACAAATTGCGAAAAACCAAATTAAAGAATTTTGCGGGCAGAACTGTGTCTTCCACCTTAAGCGTCCCCCGTAACTAAGCTTGATTTGTTATAGATATACGAAAATACGTCAAATTACAAAAATTATTTCCAAATGGATCTTGGGAAAAAAATTATAATTTCTGATACTGATTCTGATTCTTATATTTCTGATTGTTTGCCGTGTTAGTAATCAATACCACAATGGCAATACTTATTTATTAATAAACTATTCGTAGATTCCATCCATTCTACATAAGCGACTCATCGGAGGGCGGGTTCGGTCAGAAGAAAGAGGAGGATCAGAGGAAGCAGCGGGTGTTTGCCGGAGTGGCCTACGACAACGAGGGATACCCCTATCCGACTGCCGGTATGGTTGTGCACTCCTCTCTCAACTAGATTCCATCCATTCTACATAAGCGACTCATCGGAGGGCGGGTTCGGTCAGAAGAAAGAGGAGGATCAGAGGAAGCAGCGGGTGTTTGCCGGAGTGGCCTACGACAACGAGGGATACCCCTATCCGACTGCCGGTATGGTTGTGCACTCCTCTCTCAACTAGACCAACGAGGCACTCAACTATCTCGTTGGTCTAGTGGTTAGCTTGATCGACTGCGGATGACGAGGTCCCAGGTTCGTTTCCCGGATCGGACCAAAAAATGTTTTGGGTTTTTCTGCCAAAGAAATTTTCAGTATTAGCCCTGAGTTAGGAAGTTGGCGGTTAGTCACCCCCGTGCCTCGGAGAGCACGTAAAGCCGTCGGTCCTGCGCCTGATCTCTCTCCGGTCGTGTCGGATTTCCGTCCCATCGGACTATGAGAGTGAGGAAATAGAGTGCACCTGTGTTTGTGACGTCACAATTGGGTATTTGACTGATGTTTATTTATTTGTTTAAAATAACGTTTTTAAATATTATAACACAATGCCATTTCTCTTTTTTAAATATCTTTACTATTCCCGGAATTATTATTTACCCGGATGATTAAAAAAGAAAAATTTCATTGTCAAATAACCAATAATTGTACTGGTTGTGTTAGTCGGTCGCTACTGCGAGTGGATACACAAGACGACGGACCAGTGGGCGACGTCCAAGACGTTCGAGGACTACATGCAGACATTGACCCTGGACTGCAACGAGGGAGAACCGGCGGTTCTGAACTGGACCGTGGCCCACGAAACTCCAGACCTGGTCTATTATCAGGTAACTATCATCATCAGCAACCCATCAACGGCTCACTATTGAGCGCAGGTCTCCTCTCAGAGAAGAGTTATAGGTCATAGTCCACCCCGCCGGCCCAATGCGAATTGGCGGACTTCACACACCTTCAAGAACATTATGTAGAACTCTCAGGTGTGCAGGTTTCCTCGCGATGTTTTCCTTCACCGTTGAAGCAAGTGATATTTAATTGCTTAAACGCACTTGACTCCGAAAAGTCAGAGTTGACCCGAGATCGAACCTGCGACCCCCCGAATAGGAGACCACAGTCCTAACCACTAGGCTATCACTGCTTCAGGTAACTATAATATGCAAGAATATGCGTGTGGTACCTAAAAGTTAGGTTAGAACGACGGATGGTCGTTGGGATCCCAACGTGCTTGCATAGACAGTGTATGTAGACCCCATGATGTATAGAATAGAATAGAAATATTTTTATTCAAATAAACTTTTACAAGTGCTTTTGAATAGTCGATGAATCTACCAATATAATACAACATGGCAAGCAAGATTTTTACATTGGCAGTAATACTTTTTCTGCATGGGTATGGTTGAGAACCAATTCGCTCCGCTTCCGCTTCCGCTTTTCGAACCGGCGGTAGAGTCATGACGTGTCATCAGAGACATCTTTTATTTACTACCGTAAGCGTGTCATAAGAGCCACAGGTTGGCCTACGTGAAATAAATAATTTTGAATTTTGATTTTTTTGAGTTTTAAATCTGGATAGTGACATAGGCTACTTTTTACTCTGGAAAAGCAAAGCGTTCTCATAGGATTTTATTAATAGCTAACTCTACACGGACGAAACCATGCGTAGAAGGTAATAAAGCTAATTACCTAAGTAAGCAAAAAGCGCAAAATTTATATCATAAAAAATTGTTTCAATATTAGTTTCTAGACTGCACAATAATAATAATAAATCTTTATTTCAGGCAGTAAGTACCCATATTATGTAAACTTAAATGTAATATACATAAAATAAAAAGAAAAACAAATACAAATACAAAACAGTATTAATTCTCTTTTATTTTCGGTTCACACTGCGATGCTGCGCCAACCAATGCCGAAAGATGGCGACATCCAAGTGTTCACACATCGTCTGAAGAATCTCATGATTGGAATGACGTAATCGTTCCCAAAAAGTAGCGATTCTTGAACGTATTATAGCGTAAAAGTCGGGCATTCTTGCCGTCGCGAACATGTTCGACGCACTACAAAATCGCGGTAATTTCATCAGGATGCGGTAGGCATCATTGTACTGCACCCTGATGGCACTGTACGAGCGTCTTTTGTAGTTAAACCACAACTGGCAAGTATACAGGTTTTGACAAAACGCTCTAAAAAGAGTATTCTTTACCTGTACATTGCAGCGGAAGAATCTACGCGCGATCATGTTGCATCTCACGGCAAGTGCCCTCCTTTCGCGTTCAATATCGTTGTCGTCACTGAGGTCTTCCGTCAACATAATATGCCCGAGATACTTGAATGCCGCCACCCTTCGGATCTCCACACCATTCATAAACACCGGAGGGACACTGCCTGGACCTTTCCCACATTTAAAAACCATCATTTCGGTTTTGGAGACGTTATACTTAAGTCCATGACTTAACGCGTATTTCTCACAAATACTTAACTGTTTCCGTAGTCCCTTGATAGAGGGACTGAGAAGCACCATATCGTCGGCGTAACTTAGATTGTTTACACAAACTCCACCTACATGACAACCGATTTTGGTACTTCTCAGTTCCTCTATCAGTCCGTTCACATAAATGTTGAAAAGGTCCGGCGATGTCAATCCGCCCTGGCGTACCCCACATTCTAACCTATATTCGTTAGAAAGTGTGTCACCCCATTTCACCTTGTTGCTCTGGTTCTCGTATACAATAAGACACTCGTTACAATAAGATTCCATAGGATAGGAACACACAATGTGGAAATAGACGAAGAAGACAAACCTTGCTGTAGCAACATTGATAAACTGTCTTATTTTAGTAGGCATCTGAACTCCTGAGAGTTTCTCTAGAGATTTATCTACCTATCTATAGTGTCAGACAGAGTAGACATATTTCTTTATTTATTTCAGTGCTACACGCACAACAATCTCGGCTGGAAAATTCACGTAGTCGATCCCGGGACACCGATCCACATTCCCGGGGACAAAAGCGCGATCGTCAATTTGGCGCCAATATTGCCGCCATCTTACTTCATAGTGTCAGCAATACTTGTCACTTTGACAGCTCTCGCGAGGTAAGAACGTTCGGAAATATGACAGCGAGCCCTGCTTGGAACACACTGGATGGAATAAGAATACCTTTTTTATATTAATTTTTAACTTATTACCTAGTATCGTATTGAGGAAGTGAATATTTAAATTATAGGTAGTTGATTATATATTTTGAACTTAGGTTTGCTATTGCTTACCAGGATTTTAAGACAGTCGAATGTGTGATAATTACAACAAAAATATAATGTAACAAAGACAATAAATAAATAATTTGATTACTTAAATAATTAGGATATATTTGAAACATTTGACAATAAATGGTCACAATTAATATGACAATAAATATTTTTGAGTATGATATAATTAATTATAATAATATGTATAATGCGTATGTAATTTAATAGGCCTATAAATATACAACAACATTATTATAACGATAAAATAATTGTTATTTGCAATTTAACTGAAAACACTATGTACTTTTTTACTAATCTTTTTAAAAACATCTACTTATTGATAATATAGGTAGGTAGTACTAGCCTACTAGGTACCCATGCTTAGGCTGACCTATCACATAATATGTGCGCATCAATTCGGCTTTTCAATGCGTAGGTAGGTACACGACTCTAAAAATGACAGATTTGTGTGGACAAAATGCGAATCGATGCGCACAGATGTAGTTCCAGCCTAAGGCTATACGTGTGACTGGCAGACGTTTAAACTCATATTTATGTCACGCATCGAAGTTGCGCCAGTTGATTGAAATATTGCTGTAGTTACCAAGTGGCATTCACCCGCTGGCCGCTATTCCTCCAAACCACGCGCGCATGCAATTTGGTATTTTGAATTTTGTCATTGTTATTTATTTATCTCAGTATTTGTTAAAGTTACCACCATAATATGGAGAAATGATACTTCGAACTTATAACTTGGATTAAGTATAACCCGTGTCATTAAAGAAAGGAATTGTCAATGGCGTCGCTAATCATTCCCTCTCACTCGCACACGTCGTTACAGCACGCAAAAAAATTATCAGTCTGTATCTGCTTGCACACTGTGTTTTTGTTACTGTTCTTTGTCTTGTTTTCTGTTAAGTTTTTTTCGTTGTTATTGTCGTTCGTATGCTGCTTATTGATCAATAATTATCTTACGTTTAAAAAATGAGCTTTAATTTAATGAGCGTTTACGCAAAACGAGGAAAGATTCTTCGAAGTGATGAGGGTGAAATCGTATATAATGTTACAAAATATTTTGAAAAAGAAACATAAAATACGTTGCGACCTGACGCGAAACATACAAGATAAGTTAGAGGACTTAAAGATAACAAGAAATAAATAAATACCTAGAGATATTAAACATGTGCTAACTATATAAATCAATAGTAATATATAGGTATATTTAATAACATAATATAGGTACATAAATGAATAAGGTATCAACACAAATACTAAATAAATAATATAAACATACAATGTGTGTCTGTATAGCTACACATATAGCAGCCCAGCTTCGCTTCGTTTTTTGCTGACGGTCCAACCTGTGCCTGTCATTACAATTAGTACAAGCCGCCATTTCAGATTCCTTTCTTTATTGACACGGCTTATACGTGTTTTAAAAACACGATTGAATGAAAAATAAATGTTTAACACACATTTTGCTATTTATCTCAGGAGACGCTTAGAACTATTTTTGCTGGGTTTTTGTTTTGTCAAGAAACCTAGAAGTATTTTGCAATTACATGTTTTAATTTTTCATTTGCTTGTTTAATTAACTTGTAATTAGGTAATAAGCAGTTTTGGCGCTTACGTCGTCAAAAATACGTCGCGCGTCTATCGCTTTGTATTACTCAATCACGAGAAAACAATAATTAACTATCCCGCTCGAAGAGGGGCACGAAATCCATATCGTAGCCACAGAGTAACGAAGGTAAGGTTCATAGTAGGCTACTACTACCTGTGCAGTAGCGGTGGTATGGCACAGTCGTGGCACAGTCATATTATGCTGTCACGGGCAGAACCGCGTCCATAGAGACTCAAAATTATTAGCCCTCATTTTAATGAATTTGACTTTATACTATACTTAAAACATAAAATTATGTGTAGTAATTTTATACGTCCCTGGGAATAATGAAATACCCATTAATAAAGATTTATCCTGAAAAATATATTATTATTTATACATTTTAGGCAAGTAAATTAAATACTTTATTATAATTATACTATCGACTATCTGACAATAATAATTATAAATTACCATGGTAATCATAATAATATAATAATTAACAACTGAAAAAATGTACTTACTCATTTTTGTTTTGTATAAATTATTATTCTTAATGCCTGTTTCACCATCTTCTAGTAAACTTTAACCGACGAATAAAGTTGACGTTTTGATAGTTTTTCTATGGGCAATCTGTCAAAACGCAAATTTATTTGTCAGTTAAAGTTTACTTGATGGTGGTGAAACAGGGTCTTAGCCGAATAAACAAAATTGAAAGAAAACTTTCCTGTCAATAATAATTGACACTAACATATGAACATAGTCATACAAAATAATAATTAACACGGTCACAACTGATAAAATTGTACTTTTTACATTGTATAAATTGTTACAAAATAGATGATTGCTAAAAAAGCTGAAGTTATGACAAAATAACTGACAAAATAGGTAGGTAATTGCTAAAAAAGCTGAAGTTACTTTACTACGGGCCAATTTTACCATCACCGATTAAAGTTTAACCGACAAATAAATACGACGTCTTGATCAATCGGCGACAGAAATGTTCTAGGTATACAAAAACTGTCAGAACGTCAAAAATTCCTTGAATATAATTATTATGTGATGGTGAAATTGGCACTCGAGTAGTTATTTCACAAGGTCCCTTATTATTTACTGTTGTTTTAAGTTTAGGGAAGAAAGAACTAAAAGCACAACACCTGAAGCAGGGCTCGTTTATAATATAATAATGTACAGGTAATATTTGGGTAAATAATGTCAATCTACTTGATATCAATTTCATATCAGTCATTTAACACGCGTTTGTGCAACTATCTTTATAAATAATGTAGAATTTGGTACTTAACACTTTTAGAATTGCCTAAGACATTTTATTAGACACCGGCATTACACACCGTGTATCATACAGATATTGGTGTTAGTTTAGTTGCACACATTCTCTAAATTAAATTGACACTTCTAATTAATGTAATGCTATCCTTTTCCAGAACAAGAGCAAAATTATGATAGCACTATATATTCTTTGACTGGCAATTTTATTTTAATTTAGAGTTGGTGTACAGTAGAATTAATACAAATATCAAGCTATATCTTTCATATCTACATAATGTAGGTATGTAATGGCACCTCCCTTACATATTACATTATGTAGACTTAATAAATATATGATAACAGCAGATAACTTGAAATTTTTAGCTTATGTTATCACAGACTACCCACAAAAAAGTGTAAAATATAGTTTGGTTTATTGAGCATTAGTATCGGAGCTAATTCTGTAAGGACGTATTTCGCCGTCGTAGCCAAGTAAACTTTAACCTAAAGATTTTAGACTTAGTTCGTGGTTTAATAATGAAATAACGACATCTTCAAATTAAACAATTACCGTGGTATGTACTCTTTTAATAAATAATTATAATTAAACTTTAACCGACGTATAAAGTTGACGTTTGGACAGTTTTAGTTAAAGCTTACCTACTTCGCGATGGTGGAATAGGCCCTCTGACTAAACGTTAACAGACTGATAGGTAATATTATTTAAAGAATTATTTCAAGTTGTCTGCCAT
Organism: Oeneis ivallda; assembly: GCA_029955525.1. NCBI lineage: Eukaryota > Metazoa > Arthropoda > Insecta > Lepidoptera > Nymphalidae > Oeneis > Oeneis ivallda. The sequence continues at coordinate 1,968,622 of JARPMR010000025.1, read as the reverse complement.
TATAATAATATTATTGTAATTTGTATTTCTTTATCTCCTACGGTTATAAATAAAACTAATTTTTAAAAGGAATTGATTCCAATTTGAATTTGTGGTTTGAAAATTTACTTTTAAATGTAACTATGAAGAGATTATTAGAAAAAAATCAAAGGTACTTATTGACAATGAATTTTTGAGTGTATAAATAATATTTTTAGGATAAGAATATCTTTGCCGAGTGCTTTGACAATAACACGTGGGCCTATAATAGGGTATTTGACTACTTTTAGAAAATCATCTTAAATTGTTAATAATGCTATGCTGAAGCTAACGAAACGTATATTTCGGCATAATTTCCAGTATTTTTCATAAAAATCGAGAAATAAATTCAAAAAAATAAATTGCCGCCGAAACGTTCCATTTACTCTCATGACGTAACAGTTCACATTTCAAACAATGACAAAGGTGGTGTGGACTGTGACGTCATTCGAGATCACGGAACGTTTTCGATCACGTGACCATGGCTGGAATTATAGCAATTTTATTTAATGTTTTCTAATTAAATAAAACTTTATTTTTTAGTTGTGTCATATGGAATAATGTTTTTAGATAATAATCTTTTAGGATGACACCAAATGAAACGATATTTTTAATATAGTCAAATACCCTATTGTGGGCCATCGCTTTAACGAACGAAATTTGACGTTTTGATAGATTTTCAATACAAAACTGTCAGGGCATTAAAATCGTAAAACTCTGTTAACTTTATTCGCCGATGGTGATATTGGCTCTAAATAACATACTTAGGTATTAAATATGAAAATATGTTTTACAAAAATACTTTTAAATGTAATATTCTAAGTATTTTTCATTCAAAAAACAAACTGACAAACACATTGTAACACAAAAACAGTCGGATAATCTAAATCTCAAGAAAAAAATTTATATATATAAATCAGTATTGACAGTTAAATATCACGTAAAGTAATAATTGTATTGGATAGAAGCAGGCGTTACTTTGCGGAAGTCCATGATTAGCAAGAAAAGGGTAGAATTATTTTGCTATAATCCGCCAACAGACGGCGGATCTGTTGGCGGATTATAGCAAAATAATTCTACCCTTTTCTTGCTAATAATTGTATTTTAAAACTACCTTTGGTCTTCGGGATAAAAATACACTGACCTCTTCCTGAACTATTCCCTTTATAATTGTCTACCTACCCTCAAAATGGGTGTAGCCTTGAGCCAGAAAAAAAGGAAAACGACCCAGAATAAAGAATGTTTGGGCTTTCATTTCAATCATATCTATAAGATGTTAAAATATATGAGTCAAAACTATAGATAGTAAAACTGTGGGTATTTTACAAATAGTCCTGTAGGTACTATTTTAATAATTTAGGTAAGTACCTACAATAACTTATTAAATATCAAAGCAGACTTGCTAATTATGACAATACAATTTTGTAGTTTTCTGTACTAATTAGTGAATTATTTAATATATTTATTGATAAATATAATAATATATTATTATGTATTAGCAAGTGCAGATTTTATAAATTAGAATTTTATAATACTATAGTGTATAAGTGTGTATATAATTTTTATACTTGTATATTCAATGATTTTGGGTAAAATAATGAGGATTTCTTTGCCATGTATTTATAATGTTAATTTTTAACGATCCGAGCATAGTACCCCTTACTCGGCCAAAGTTATCGGCAAAATCTAGCTTAATTCCCTTTTACAAAGTGGGCAACAATTCTGACTTAAAAATTATTAATGTAGGTAGTGTTTTATCACTACAAATATTATTCTAAAACACTGTCCCCCACCGCGTCTGTCTGTCTGTTCGCGATAAACTCAAAACTACTGAATGGATTTTCAAGCGGTTTTCACCAATAGATAGGATGATTAATGAGGAAGGTTTTAGTGTATAATTTGTTAAGGTTTTGTGTAAATTGATTAAAATATGACGATAATTGTTGACAACGTCGCTCGGAAAAATTGAAGCCGCCAGGGAGCCGCCAGCGAAAACGCTGCCTAATCCTTTTGAGATACCTATAACAAAACAATGTAGGGTGGTGGTATGGTGGGATAAGCCTTTACAGAAAAGTCCGCGATGACATACTATTTTTTAAGGATAGCTTACTATAGCAACAGCGCGGAGCTGGGTCACAACTCACAACCCAGCTCCGCGCTGTTGCTATAAGCTGAGCGATATTAAATACTTCTTTTATAAGCCTTATTTTTCTTATTTTCTTTTATTGTTCAAAATGCTGTTCGAGGTCTTATGGAACACTCCAAAGAGTTTGCAAAGCATAGGTGTAATATGCTCTACTACCCGTGCGAAGCCGGGGCAGGTCGCTAGTACTCGATAGAGATTTTTTTTATTAAAAAAAAGAGATAACGCATAGAGAGCCGCGCGCGCAGTGTAACCCACCGACCAGGAAACAAAGGTAACCACAGATTAGAGGATACTGAGTGTAACAAAGAGTAAATAAATACCTAGGGCAGAGTGTAACCATTTCATGAGACTAGTTACGTCTATCGGCACGCACACTAGTGTACGTGTCGGCGAGCGTAAATAAACGACGCCTTACAGCACACATAGTTCGTTTTATGGTTACACGTTAAGCTGATCTCGTTGTATGGACTATAGTCCAGGGTAGATAATTTTTGAAAACAAAAAAATTATAGTAGGATGAAACTCATTGAAAAAGGAAGAGAATGCAACAAAAATGAAAGGAAAAATAAATTACGGGCGATCTGAGGTCGGGAAGAGGGGGGGGGAGGGGGGGTTTAAGGGTAAAAAACGGTTTATCTCAATTTCTGGAAAAACTACAAGTCCTATGGAAAAAAGTTAAATAGCAAAGTTGTAGGTAGTAAAAAGATCTACAACTTTTGTATTTAGACTTTTTTCACATAACCTCAAAATGTATGTGATAAATTCAAATAATCAAGTTTTTGGTTTTTTAGGGTTCCGTACCCAAAGGGTACCAACGGGGCCCTATTACTAAGCCTACGCTGTCCGTCCGTCCGTCCGTCTGTCAGCGGGCTGTATCTCGTAAACCGTAATAGATAGACAGATGAAATTTTCACATATTATGTATTTCTATTGCCGCTATAACAACAAATAATAAAAATTAAATTAAATAAAAAAAAATTAAAATATTTCCATGGGTACATGGAAATATTTTTATTTAATTTTTTTTAAAGGAACCCTAAAAGAGCGAGGCCCGACTCGCACTTGGCCGATTTTTTATTTTTATCTTTTACAAAAAAAAAATATTTTTTCACGAAATTTGGTGAAAACTTACCTTTTTATGTCCCAAACACACTGTAATTGTTCTGATTTAAAATATTTATTTTTTCACCTTTTTTTTTAGGGTTCCGTACCCAAAGGGTACCAACGGGACCCTATTACTAAGCCTACGCTGTCCGTCCGTCCGTCCGTCTGTCAGCGGGCTGTATTTCGTAAACCGTAATAGATAGAGAGATGAAATTTTCACATATTATGTATTTCTATTGCCGCTATAACAACAAATAATAAAAATTAAATTAAATTAAAAAAATTAAATTAAAATATGTCCATGGGTACATGGAAATATTTTTTTAACGGAACCCTTAAAGAGCGAGGCCCGACTCGCACTTGGCCGATTTTTTGACTTAATATTGAAAAAGTACCTAATTTTCAATCGAAAATTCTCCCGTCAAAATATCTGCTTTTTTTAAAAAGTCGGTGAGTTTTTTGTTCGTTGAAATCTCTACTTTCTGATGGTGTAAAAAAAATATACATTACTATGGTAAATGCTCTCAGAAAATGCAGAAACGAAATACGAAATAACAGGTAGTAAGGCCCAGACCCTCCAAGCCCCTATGAAATACCTTTTAAATTACATGCGTAGATGGCTATTTATTGCTATTTTAAGATAACTTATATACCTGAGTGACCTACGGAAAATTTTAGCCCATCAAAAGGTATTTCATAGAGAAGTGGGGAAGGGGCTAGGAGGGTCTGGTCCTTACTACCTGTTATTTCGTATTTCGTTTCTGCATTTTCTGAGAGCATTTACCATAGTAATGTATATTTTTTTTTTACACCATCAGAAAGTGGAGATTTCAACGAACAAAAAGCTTACCGACTTTTTTAAAAAAGCAGATATTTTGACGGGAAAATTTTCGATTGAAAATTAGGTGTTTTTTCAATATTAAGTCAAAAAAAAAAGGTGAAAAAATAAATATTTTAAATCAGAAAAATTACAGTGTATTTGGGACATAAAAAGGTAAGTTTTCACCAAATTTCGTGAAAAAATATTTTTTTGAAAAGATAAAAATAAAAAACCAAAAACTTGGTTATTTGAATTTTTCACATACATTTTGAGGTTATGTGAAAAAAGTCTAAATACAAAAGTTGTAGATCTTTTTATTAACTACAACTTTGCCATTTAACTTTTTTCCATAGGACTTGTAGTTTTTCCGGAAATCGAGATTAACCGTTTTTTACCCTTAAACCCCCCCTCCCCCCCACTTCCCGACCTCAGATCGCCCGTAATTTATTTTTCCTTTCATTTTTGTTGCATTATCTTCCTTTTCCAATGGATTTCATCCTACTATTATTTTTTTTTCACTTTTTATTATTTTTTAAGGCTTTTACCCTGGTCTACTATGGAACTATCGGTCTAGGCGTTATTAATCTCAGGGTAGGTATCTGACTAACAAAACTCTACAGATATCCTCAAAATAACCCACTATCTGAAATACATAATACAGTTTGATATATTCGCTGTAAATAATAGGTACTCAGCATTATTCTTCGTAGAAATATTTCACACAGATAAAGATGTTATTTTCAATAAAACTGCTTAACTTTACTTGAACGGTTTGAATTTTGATAGGTACGTTAAATTCAAAGTCAAGAGAATCGTGTAATTCTATTCTGTACCTATATACACGTCACATTCCTTCCATCAACGTTGGTAATTAAAATTCTCTAAACTTTTTTAAAAGTATACTGTACACGTGCACTTTGCTGCAATATGCTTTATACAAAAATTGTGACAAAATACTTAACAGCTCTAAAACTCTCTGTCAAAAATTCAAAATGCTCCCTAGTCGTAATACCTAGTTCCATGATGCTCTCTGCAGAAAAGGATAACACTAGGTTTTGACTTGGGTCTAGTGTGAGAACTGAGATGGTAAGACTTCTTGGAGAAAGTCAACAAGACATAGACAATTCAGATTTTTGTTTTAAAAATTCATAATCTTTGTGCTGCCATTAGCTGCAATTAATACCAAATTAGTAATATTTGAACATTAAACTTTGGCTTTGTAAACTCAGCCGTCAGCAATGTTAGGTATACATATATTATATTGCAAAGTTTATTTGAGTATACAATTTCGAAAATGACCTTATATTTTGACAGCACCGTTCCTTTTCACAAATGATTCCATAAAAATAGATTTGTTAATTTTTTGAAATTATTGCTGTACATGCGGGCAATTTAAAGACAGATTCATGTAGGTATTTTATTTGAAACAATAGGTGTGAGGACATAATATTACCATAGCATTTATATGAAACAAAACGGTGCTATTAAAAATACAAGATGTGCCCTTTCGAAATTACCTACTCATCTAAGTAGGTATAATAATATCTTCCTTTGCCAATAAGAATTCCTGATTCAAAACCTAACTTTTGTTAAAGTTAGTTACTTAGTTAGTTAGTTAGTACCTACTAAAAAGACTATTTGGCCATTAATAATGACAATAAATGTTGATAATCTTATATAGGTACTCAATATTTCTATATACTTATTTCATATAAATACATACTGTTTCGGCCATCATTAATAAGTACTATTATTAACAAAATTACTCGTTCGATGACTGTTAAATTAGAGTAAAACAAATTTTAGAATGTAATTCTAATTATTTTACACTCAGTAGTTGTAGTCGTTGATGCACAAATTTCTGTTAATTTTAAGAAATTTATTAGAAGTTATAAAATGTAAAATTTTAGAAAACTAATTCTTGTTGTTGCCGTGCAAAATTATCAAAAAAATTATACTTATTAGGTATAGCCATTTTTATTTGTGATGGCTTGTTGTATTTATATAAAACTTTACTTTTGTTCTATTAAAGATATTGAAGTCAATGTGATATTTATCAATAGTTTATTTAAAATGTACAATGTATTTCAAGAACCATACTGCTTTTTCATAGAATATATTTAGATGAATGAATAGTTTTCAGAAGAAATCTATTATTTAGACCGTATTTAAGATCCATAACCATGTAGTACAAATTAATTAACAAGACATTTAATCCGCATTTTATAAATTCCCTGGCCTATTATATCGTATAATTTTTAGTTAGAAGTACAGTCCATTTAAAGCAAAACGTAATTAATATACCTAGTTAGACCGTATTTTATGTAAAAAATGTCTGAATTTTTCTAATCGCTCAAGAGTCATTGCTTTACATCGTCAAATTGTTCCGCGAAAAATTAAGTTATTGTAAGCCCCCGTACCTACCAACGGAGCGGTTTTCACCCGCGCCCGCAGCGGTTGCGGCGCCGCGGCCTACGTAGAATGCAGATTTGTATGGAAAATTAAGCAGCCATTTTCACGGTGCGGTTTGCACCCGCGGCGGGCGCGGGTGCTCGCGGCGCCCGCAGTAGAACCTTTAATACCTACTCTGTGGTAGAACCGCGCGGGTCGCAGTTGCCCGCTACCTTGACGGCCGTCGCCCGCGGACTCTGCGATCGGTTTTCGACCAGTTACATGGACCGTGGTCACGACGGGACTGCGGTGTTGAGAGACGTCAACAGCAAAATAGACAGAAAATATAAAAACAGCAGTACCGCAACCGCTGCGGGCGCGGGTGAAAACCGCTCCGTTAAAACTCAGTCTTAAAATGTCGCACAAAATAAAATTACCTATGTACTTAAGAACTAACAAGTAGGTACCACCCAAATACAAATGATTTTTACTGTGCGTATAATCATGTATTTGGGCGGTAGACACGTGGTGATACATCAATCATCACATCAATTACTTATTACTTAAATCAAAGCATTATCAAATCATCAAACCTAAAATTTTTGCCTTTATAATTTTATTGGAGTTTATTGGAGTTTACTCCTTAAGAATCGATTTTAGGCGCCCGGTATGAGAAAGATCCGAGAAGTAAAATCAATTTATCAATGACCTCGTTACGTTTTTCACAACGTTGAAATTTCTACCCTAACGTTGAGTAAATAAGGTTGGTTTTCGTGCGAAAGAGCTTTCGCTTCGGGTAGCCGAGCGCATAGCGATCGGGTCCCCGAAGCGAAAGTCGGTCGGGGCGCGCTCGGACCCGAGTCGCGCGCATAGAGAAGGATATAGCGTCGCGCGTAAACTCCAGTCGTGCGTCGGAGCTGACACACACTTTTTTGTAATACGTAGGTATGCACCTCCCTACTTATTGTAAAATAATTTTAAATCAATTAATTTGTTTGTAGAGACGTTCTATTCAAAATATTCATAATTATCTGTTTACCTGTGATATTTTATGTTTTAGTCACAAGAATATAAGTACTTATCTGGAAAGAAGTTTTCTTAATAATTATCCATCAAATACCTAATATAAAGTTACAAATTATGTATTCAAACATAATAAAAATCTTATTTAAAATCAATTAAGGCGAGCGAAGCGAGCCCTATTACTATCCCACAACCTGAGCATTTTTGTGGAACACTTTACTGAAAAACTATCACGCCTATAGGTTTGTGTTTTAACAAAGTAATTTAACTTCATATGCAGATGTGCTATCTGTCAAAAAAAATAACCATTAAAAAAAATTATCATTAACAATTTTGTATTAATTGGATAGAATTTTATTGTACTGCTAAACGCCATCTGTAAAATAATTATTGGTAGGTATCTTTAGTTGTAAAATGCTACCTATATATATATTATATATATATATAGGTAGCATTTTACGAAAACTTACAAACCATAGTGTACCTACCTTAATAATTAATAATACATATTAAGTACTTAACTATTTGTAGTTACTTTAAGTAAAATTTTGTGAAAATCCATTCATTACCTATGACTTCTGAAAATACCTACCTAAAACTTGCTGTTATTTATAAGTACCTATTTATAGCATTTGACAATAAATATCTTTTACTAAATTATAATATTTGTCTTTTATTTTAATGCATAACTAAATTTTAAATACTATGTATTAATTAATTATTATTTTCTAATAGATACTATTTTTTTCATTGATTATAATATAAGTAAATAAGACTTTTTTGACGTGATAACGTCTTATAAATCGATGACCACACAATTGAACTTTTGAAATTTGAATTTTTTTTGAATTTTTGTATTATGTGTGGCTTTACCATTGTTCTACCGTAGCCAATAAACTACGCTAATAGAATATCCCTTTGTCTAGGCCCTGAGCCGATTTCGATGAATTAGGTGTCAATCGATTCGTCATTTATATGGGCCGGGTGACACAGGCTACATTTTATTATACGAACAAAATCCATATGTCGGATGTTAGATCCAATTTTGAAGTGGTGAGCGTGGATTTAGTTTTTAAAATCCCTCGGGAACTCTTTGATTTTCCGGGATAAAAAGTAGCCTATGTCACTCTCCAGGTCCTCAACTATACCCATTGCAAAAAATCACGTCGATCCGTAGCCCTGTTGCGGCGTGATTGAAGGACAAACCAACAAACAAACAAACACACTTTCGCATTTATAATATTAGTGAGGATTTATAACCCCTTGTCTGTATACCATTTAAGCAAATAAAGAATGGAATTGAATTGAACATGTTTTCTTTATTACTACCACTCGCCACTCAGCTGGAACGACGCCTCACATTATCCTCGGGCTCGGCTCGGTGAGGGCTCGTTTCTGGACACGCGGCGCGTCGCGTTGCGCGGTGGTCGCGCGATTCTCCGTTTATGGAGGCGTTGCGAGAAATCATAAATCAATTAAAGATTTGGTGCGCCATTTGCATAGATCCAGAAACACCTTGTATGCAAGTTGATTCAAATTCAAATTCAAAATTATTTATTTCACGTAGGCCAACCTGTGGCTCTTATGACAAGTCATGACTCTACCACCGGTTCGGAAAGCGGATTCTGCTGAGAAGAGCCGGCAAGAAACTCAGCAGTTGCTCTTTTCAAAATAATAATTTTACAATATTATTATGAAGCTATTACATTGTAATAAGTTTTTTATACTAACTTGTGGGCAGCTGGATGCCAAGTTGTATGCATAAAGCGCCAAAATGGCGTCAAGTAGGTCCAAAAAATGTGACGGCAGATAGACGGTAGCCTGGGTAGCCTGTCCAGTGTAATTCATAGTTAAACCACAGATTATTATTTACTAGCTGATGCCCGCGACTTCGTCCGCGTGGATTGAGTTTTTAAAATTCCGCGGGAACTCTTTGATTTTCTAGGATACCTATGTTACAGGTTCTCAACTATACCTATCCAAAAAATCACGTCAATCCGTAGCTTTGTTGCAGCGTGATTGACGGACAAACCAACAAACAAACACACTCTCGCATTTATAATATTATGTATTAGTAAGGAAGAAATAATACTACGATAATAAAGGCGATCTAATTAAATAGAACACAAAAGCTGATTGCTGAAGCTTTTGTGACTTAAATATGATAGATAGATTTATATTCCCTTGGGACTTTTTTGTAGAAAATAATGAGTTCTTTAAATAATTTTTATAGTACTAAATATTTTTTATGTATCATCAATAGTTTTCTCAGCACACGCCAAATAATGCATTTTATACTAGTGGTTCGCCCCGAACTGAGACCTCGCGGTAACGGTATCCCATGATTATTCATTCAATCGATACATGACGACCAAAACTAACATTATTATTATGCCTGTTTTCACCAAACATACCTAAATCATCCCCTATATGTAGGAGTCTCTTTACGTAGGTAGCTCCAAAACACAATCCTTAGTCCTAACATCCGTCCCAATCTCCTTTTAGGTGTCCCGTACAGGATCGTGATAAAGAAGTTGACAGTAATCATCACCCAACTTATTGTAACGGTGTACTGCGAGCAGGCTGGTAAAGAAACCACTTATTGCTTCATGTCGAAGAGTCGAATAATAATTTAATGGGAATGCACTCTCAATTTATACAAACAGGCTTAAAACTAATCACCAATAAAAAACAAGATTAAAATATTTACAATTTTCGTCCACCAATCAGAACGCTTACTTAAAATCAATTAGGGCGTTCGCGCTTCCAGGAAAATCTATTTTTAGACACAAATCTTGTTTCGTTGAACTTGCATTCCTTAGCCATGACGTAATCCTACATAACTCGGCGCGCGAGGGGGCGCGACGCGCGGGGAGGCGACGCCGGCCGCGCACGCCAGTTGCTATCGGCGGCCGGCGCGAGTCGCGATGTTAGTCCAGCTTCGACCGCCACCAGCGGCGCGCGCGCACCTCGCCGCTCCGCTCGTTCAAAGTGAAAATTCCCGCGAAGTTTTTTTCGTAAGATGGCGCCAACTTGAAGAACGCCAACTTGAAGAATTTTTCCTGGTGACTTCTTCTCAGGTGAGTTTTCTTTCAGTGTCATCGATGATCACACAAATGTGCAGATTGGTTCATTGAGGAGCCTTTTTCGAGGCTAAATTTTCCTTTTTCCGAAATGAACTCTGCTTGCTCCCGTTCACGAAGAAACGACATCTTCTTTACGTTCACCACGTGAGCTCTTGTCTTTTTCAGGGCAACCTCACACCTTCCATATCCATGGTGTTCGTATAGAAACAAGCGATGTCGATAAAAAGTTATTTACATACAATCTGTGTTTTATTTCTCTCCTTTAATAAAGTGAATTCCTTGTGTACAGAGTTGCGTGTTCAAATCACGTCGGGGTCACCACTGTAACGGTGTACTGCGAGCAGGCTGGTAAAGAAACCACTTATTGCTTCATGTCGAAGAGTCGAATAATAATTTAATGGGAATGCACTCTCAATTTATACAAACAGGCTTAAAACTAATCACCAATAAAAAACAAGATTAAAATATTTACAATTTTCGTCCACCAATCAGAACGCTTACTTAAAATCAATTAGGGCGTTCGCGCTTCCAGGAAAATCTATTTTTAGACACAAATCTTGTTTCGTTGAACTTGCATTCCTTAGCCATGACGTAATCCTACATAACTCGGCGCGCGAGGGGGCGCGACGCGCGGGGAGGCGACGCCGGCCGCGCACGCCAGTTGCTATCGGCGGCCGGCGCGAGTCGCGATGTTAGTCCAGCTTCGACCGCCACCAGCGGCGCGCGCGCACCTCGCCGCTCCGCTCGTTCAAAGTGAAAATTCCCGCGAAGTTTTTTTCGTAAGATGGCGCCAACTTGAAGAACGCCAACTTGAAGAATTTTTCCTGGTGACTTCTTCTCAGGTGAGTTTTCTTTCAGTGTCATCGATGATCACACAAATGTGCAGATTGGTTCATTGAGGAGCCTTTTTCGAGGCTAAATTTTCCTTTTTCCGAAATGAACTCTGCTTGCTCCCGTTCACGAAGAAACGACATCTTCTTTACGTTCACCACGTGAGCTCTTGTCTTTTTCAGGGCAACCTCACACCTTCCATATCCATGGTGTTCGTATAGAAACAAGCGATGTCGATAAAAAGTTATTTACATACAATCTGTGTTTTATTTCTCTCCTTTAATAAAGTGAATTCCTTGTGTACTTATTTCTCTCTTATTCCTTTCCTTGCTCCCGGTAATTGAGATAAATCCCCGGTAATATTAATGGGGATCGGTAACATGGTAACTGTCCTGGTATTTGTAAAAAAGGTAAATAAATAGGTAATAGGTAAATAGGTATTTGGAAAAGGTATGTATAAGGTATGTTTTAAACAAAAGGTATTTTTGGCGGGAAATGGTGAGCTGCGGATGACGTCAGCGTAAGTATCGTAAGTATTATTACCTATATGTGCTAGGTAGGCACATTATCATAGGTAGCCCGTAAAGGTTAGGGAACGTCAGTTAAAACATTGAATTATTATGTAGGTACTAACGAGTGAAAACGGGTTAGGGGCATCTGTACAAATCGTCATCTATCGACGCGAATAGAAAATAATATACAAAATGCAGCAATTAATAGTTTATTGAAGTTTGATATTTAACTAAAGAATAATTTTAATTGAATAATATGTTATTATATTATCTTCTTCTTCTTTATCAACCGATAGACGTCCACTGCTGGACAAAGGTCTCTTGCATGGACTTCCACAGGCCTCGGTCTTGCGCCGCCTGAATCCAGCGGCTCCCTGCGACTCGTTTGATGTCGTCGGTCCACCTGGTGGGGGGTCTGCCTACACTGCGCTTCCCGGTGCGGGGTCGCCACTCCAGCACCTTGGGACCCCAACGACCATCAGCTCTTAGAACTATGTGCCCCGCCCATTTCCACTTCAGTATCGCGACTCGCTTAGCTATGTCGGTGACTCTGGTTCTCCTACGGATTTCCTCATTTCTGATTCGATCCCGCAGGGACATTCCGAGCATAGCTCTCTCCATCGCCCGCTGAGCGGTCCTGAGCCTACTTATGAGGCCCTTAGTTAGCGACCATGTCTCGGATCCGTAAGTCATCACTGGCAACACGCACTGTTCGAAGACTTTAGTCTTCAGGCACTGAGGAATTTTGGACGAGAAGACATCTCGGAGCTTCCCGAACGCTGCCCAGCCGAATTGGATTCGGCGGTTGATCTCTTTCTCGAAATTGGACCTACCTAGCTGGACTGTGTGTCCCAGGTCTCGGTCTCAGGTCAAATATACTCGTCGACAATTTCGAGTGCAGAGTTCTCAACAATTACTGGGTGGAGCGGTGCATGAGCATTGGACATGATTTTCGTCTTGCTCATGTTCATTTTCAGGCCCACCTGTTGAGAAACCCTGCTGAGATCGTTGAGCATTGTATTGAGGTCTCTCAGAGTCTCTGCCATGACTACTATGTCATCGGCAAATCGCAGGTGAGTGATGTACTCGCCGTTTATGTTGATGCCAAGCCCGTTCCAATCCAGAAGCTTAAAGACGTCCTCCAACGCAGCGGTAAAGAGCTTCGGGGAGATAACGTCTCCCTGTCGCACTCCACGCTGCAAGTGAATTGGCCTCGTAGTCTGGTCCTGTATACGTACTTGTAACGGAGTGGATCGGCCCGGCTGAGAGCGACCCACTTCGTTCATTAGATGTGAGGGATCGAACCTCGCTTTACACTATTTCCTAGGACAAAGAATAAAATGCTCGATAAACAATAGCGACTTTTATTTACAATTCTCTTAACCTATTACATGATATCGAGAGACGTTGACGCAAGCCTAAACACGGTTACAATATTATATGAAGCGGGACCGCCCGGGCGGCTGACGGGAGGACGACGGACTCCCGGTGGAGCGCGGGTGACGCGGCGGTCGCGGGGGGAACGCAGACGCTCGGGGTGGTTGGACGGGCCGGGCCGCGAGGCCAGGCGCGAGCAACAGCCCCTGTGGGTCCACCAGAGAGCTCGTACCACTCGTCAACCCAGAGGGTAATCAGGCCGACGATGGGATCGATCCAGAGGGAAATCAGACCGACCCCGATGGTACGAGCGCCGCTAGCGAACTGATGCTGGACGCTCTTGTTCGGCTTTTATACTTTTCTGTTGGCTGCTTCGGTGGGCCTCGGCGCGGTTCGGCGGAGGTCGCGCCGATGAGGTCATTGGCCTGGCGAGTGCGTTCACGTCGGCCCCGCGTGGTGAGTCAGGCGGCACGTGTATTGTGGGCTGCTTGCGCTGTGACGGCGTGTTCACGCGGGTCCCTCGTGCGGTGATTCACGCCGCCCGTGTAGGCTGCTTTGCGTTGTGACGGCGCTCGTCACACTCCCCCCTCTCGCTTTGGGATGTTTACCTGTAAACATCACCGTTGGTTACACACCATCCTCTGTATCAAAAGAACTAGAAAGTGGTTTACTGTCGTCTGTATGTCACTTTGTATTTTTCGAACCTATGCGTTTGGCTGTGCCTTCCCTCCTTTGTCACCCTTTTTGTATTTGGGTAACCTCACTATCCCCTTTCGGTGGTTACCCATGCGTTTTCTTCCTCTCCTTTTCTTTTTCTTCTTCTTTTGCCCCTCGGCTGCCACTACCTCTGTGGCCATTGCCTGGCATTCTGGTGACATCGTTCGGTTGTCATCGGGTTCCTTTTTGGTTGACGGACCTTGCATTGCCGCTTCTTTTTCCGAGCACGCTGGGGTTGTCGCGTCCGCCATCGTTTACTCTACTGTAAATGATCCTTTTTTGACGTTTCTTAATTTCGATGTTATATTTTTTTGTCTTGAGGGTAGGTTGATTTCTTTCTAGTGACATTTGTGTATTCTGTGCTCTTTGTCTATGCTTTCTTATAGTCCGATGTTTGTTTGGTCGGACCTTCCCGGTCGGGTCTATGTTGGATGGTGTGTGTCGTCTTGGACTATTCGTGTTGTGTTCTGACTTTTAGCGGTTATGTTTCTTTCGTTTTATTCTTGGAATCTTTTTATATCCTTTATGTGTGCTGTGCATATTTTGCCTCCGTTGAGTGCTTTTAATAAAAATATCACGGGCGATTTTTTCTCTATTATCTTGTACGGGCCTGAGTATTTTGGTGCTGGTTTCGCGCAGAATTTTTTTTCTGCGTTTGACAGTGGAAAATCTCGTTTAAGTACGAGTTGTTCCATCTTTGGTTCCCATTCGCGTTTTGATTTATCATAGTTTTTCTTTTGGTTTGTTGATGCTAGTTTCTGGTTCTCTCGTACCATTTGATAAATTTCTTCTAGTTTTTGTTTTTCTTTTTTCTCAACCGTCGGTGTCGGGAGACTCTTTTCGTCATTGAAGTTTCTTAACTCGGTGTTGTATTCTGATGTTTTTTTCCTTATGTACTTATTCCATTTTTCCCGATTTTTCCCTATAAAGGCGGCTATCGTGTTTTCGCGTGTTTTGTACCCTCGTTTGGTCGGACTACACTTTGGTGAGTACGGTAGGCTGAGTTTTTGTCCTATATTATACTTCCTGAGTGTGTCTTTATAATGTTTGCTTGTGACTGATTTCGCGTTATCACCGAGCAAAGTTTTTATTTCGCCACCTCTCATCGGTACGCATTCTTTTCGTGCGTTTACGGCTGCGTTCGCGCGTTTATGTTTCTGACATGTTTCGCACTTTTTTACGTATTTTGCGACGTCTCTAAAAATGCCTGGCCAATAATAACGTTGTGCTGTTTTGTTGAAGGTTTTTGATACCCCTAGGTGTCCTGTGCTAGGTTCGTCGTGGTTTTGTGAGAGGATTCTTCTTTTGTCGGAGTTTTTGACGCATAGCTTCCATTCGGTGTCGGGATCTAATTTGCCCCCGTATCGTGGATTGATTATTCTCCTATACAGTTTATCTTCCTGTATTCGGTAATCTGGTTCTGTTTCGGGGTTCGCCGTTACCTTCTTTAATTTTCTTGTGTACCATTCGTTTTCGCCACCTGACGCGGCGCATACTGGGTTTCTTGATAGTTCATCTGCTATCACGTTTTGTTTTGTTGGTTCTTTATGTTTTAGTTTTGTGATGTGTTTCCCCTCTTTAATGCCTTTTGGCCTTTTTTTCGCTTTTTCGAATTCCTCGGTTATTATGGTTTGTAGTCTTTCTTGTTGTTCCTTTGTTAACCTTTGCTTGCCCTCGCGTTTTTCCCTAGGTTTTTCTTTGTCGGTTTGTCTACTTGGTTTTTGTTCCCATCTTATTGCTAGTCCCAGTCTTCTTAACAAGTCCATGCCCATTATCATTACTGTAGTTGTTGGTAGATATATCACTTGGTGTGTTAGTTTCTGTCCTGCGACTTCGAGTTCGATGTTCACTGCTGTGTCCGATGTTATTTTCGAACCGTCTGCTAATTTTATAGTGTTTGATTTGGGTATTACGTCCTTCCTAGTTTCTTTTATGTGGTTCATGATGGTCTTGTTTATGTACGTGTTTGTTGACCCTGTATCCACTAGTGCTTCGTACGTCTTGTCGCCTATTTTTACCTCTGCGAATATTCTATTGTCTTTTTTTCTTTCTTGTACGTTTGTTGTGTAGGCTTGTGACCCTGTTTTTCCAGCTTTGCTCGCTCCTTTGCAGCAATCCCGAGTTAGTTTTCCTAGTAATCCGCAACGGCTGCAGAAAATAGCCTGTTTGCCTCGGCAGTCTCGGGCCTTGTGGTTTTTCTTTCCGCACTTCCAGCAGCATTTCCCTGGGTCATAGTCCGGTAAGATTAGTTTTCCCTCCGGCTTCTGTTTGTGTACCTGGTTTCTGGGCTCTGCTCTGGATTGTTCTGGTTGGTTTCCCTTGTGGTAGTATGTCGGTGTCTTGTATGTATACTGATACTGATCTGTTCGAATTTTTTCGTATTCTTTTGCCAACTGTATTAATTCCGTCATCGTGTTGAAATCTCTTCTTTTGATGTAGAACTGGTAGCTGCTTCTCATGTTGTCATAGATTCTCTCTAGTTGTTGTTCTGGTATTAATTTCCCATATCTTCTGAATAATGTTTGCATGTTTGTTAGATAGTCGACGAAATCTTCACGTGCTTCCTGTTTCTTGTTTATGATCGTTTCTAAAAGATTTTTCTCATAATTTTTCGGGTAGTAGTACAACTTGAAGCTGTCTGCTAAATCTTCCCATGTTTCCCAATATTGATTGTTGTTCCTGTACCATAGTGCTGCTTTTCCGCTGAGACATCTTGGTATGACGTGTATTATCTTGTCTTTGTTAACTTCTAATGTTTCGGCCAGTTCTTCTACTCTTTCCAGGAATTCTACTGCGTCTCCTGTTGAATCGAATTGTATCTTCCATCGGGACACTGCTTTGTCGAAGTCTGTTGCTCCGTTTTCGGTACCCATTGTGTTGTCTTGGCTAGTTGCTTCTTCGGTTTTTATCGTTTTTGATAACAGTTTCCTCAATTCCTCCACTGTGCTTGTAGTCGGAGCTGGTATGTTTCTCTTCTCTAGCTCTTCTGTTAGTTTTTGTTTGTTTAGTGAGTAGATCCAGGCAGTTGGCATAGTTCGCTTTCGATTTGTTCCCCCTGTCTTGGGTTTTTTTTTTCTTCTTTTTACGGTACGGGCGTTAGTGACTATCTTTTTTTTTTTCTCTACGGTAACGGTTGTTAGCTAATATCTTTATCTTTTTAATACCTACGGTAGCGGTACGGGTGCTGGTTTATGTCTTTTTATTTTATCTACGGTGCGGAAGTTAGTTTATATCTTTTATTTTTATTATCTACGGTAGTGGTACGGGTGCTAGTTTATAATCTTTTATTTTTAATATCTATGGTCACGGTACGGATGCTAGTTAATATATCTACGGTAACGGTACTGATGCTAGTTAATATCTTTTATTTTAATATCTATGGTAACGGTACTGAAGCTAGTTTATATCTTTTATCTTTAATATCTGCGGTAACCTACTCTGTTGCTAGGTTATTTCGCGGTGCTCGATTTAATTATTCCGGCGGTTACAGCAAGTACGGTCGGTCGGCGAGCGTTATTTCTACCTACTGTATTTTTATTATTAATTTTTCCCTAATTCTCGCGGTGTTCCCCCTTGTGTCGTACGTGTAGTAGTTTTCTAAACGATGAGATGCTTTTCCCGTGATTTATCTAACTACTCGAGGTTAATCAAGCCGACTAATCCGGGATAAGCATCTATTTTCGCGGTTTCTTATTCTTTTCCCTACGTTTTCTTTCTCTTTATACGATCGGTTACTCACCCTTTCAGTGGACCCGATAAATCGAATCGATTACGTGAAAGATTTTGTAACCGTTAAGTTGTAAAAGTCGCGAGTATTCCTAAAGTGAAATGACCTACTGTTTGATTGCCACTCTGTGTTTTTCGGTACGGGTAGACACCACCACGGTCGCGTGGAGCGTGTCTATTTTTACGGAATATGCCTGTGAACGCGACGCGGTACTTTTTCTCGCGACGCGACGCGGGCGGACGGACCGGCCAAGCGTAACGGATTGGCGCGGGTGAGTGGTTTTACGGATGCGACGCGATTCTTAAGCGACGCAAACGGACCGGCTACCTAATTGGTTCGCGCGGTATTTTCACGGACGAGTAGGTGGTTTTTTTTTTTTTACGTGTTCACGGAACGGTATCGCGGGTTTTTGCGGTGGGCGCCAAATGTAACGAAGTGGGTCGCTCTCAGCCGGGCCGATCCACTCCGTTACATACTGACATTGTGGCGTTTTCATACAAGCACTTCAACACTTGGATATACCGGTAGTCAATCCGACATCTCTGCAGCGACCTCAACACAGCCCAAGTTTCCACCGAATCGAAGGCTTTCTCATAGTCCACAAACGCTAAGCAAAGTGGCCGGTTATACTCTTCTGTCTTTTGTATAACCTGCCGCAGCGTATGAATATGATCTATGGTACCAAAGCCTTTTCGGAATCCGGCTTGTTCGGGAGGCTGGAAGTCGTCAAACCTACGAGCGAGACGGTTCGTAATGACTCTCGAGAACAACTTATAAACATGACTCAACAACGAGATGGGTCTATAATTCTTCAACAAGGTATTATCACCCTTTTTGAAGAACAGAACCACCACGCTCCTGTGCCATGCTTCCGGCGTTGTGCCCTCGTGGATGACGGAATTGAACAATCGCTGAAAGATCTTAAGTACCGGTTTTCCACCCGCTTTCAGGAGTTCCGCAGTGATTCCGTCATCACCTGGCGCCTTGTTGTCCTTAAGCTGTTTGAGAGCCATTCTAATCTCGTATAGGCTGACGTCCGGGATATCTTCGGTATAGTGTCGGGTCAGTTTGGCTCTGGGATCTTTCGCCAGATCTTCAACAGGTTTTTGTGTCGTGGTATATAACTGTCCATAGAACTTCTCAACCTCTCCCAAAACCTCAGGTCGAGAAGAGACGAGACGGCCGTCATCAGTTTTCAGCCGCATCAACTGGCTCTGTCCGATAGACATATCTCTCGCGAACACTTTTGAGCCTTTGTTCCGCTCAATGGTATCTTTAATACACTTGGTATTAAAGACACGGAGGTCGCGAGTTTGTGCTTTAGAGATCTGCCTATTAATCCGCCGGTAGGCAGCCGCGTCTGCCGATGACTGCAGCCTCATCTCTTGTCTCTCCTTCATTAGCTTGAGAGTATGGTCAGAGAACTTTTCGGTTCTTTTCCTGCGGTGGGTCTTAAAGAATTTAGACCCCATAGTATGAACAGTTTCCACGAACCTGTTGTTTAGATCGTCCACAGAAACGCAGTCTGCTAGGCACTCGAATCGGTTCTGCAGTTCGAGTTGGAAGTTTTCGGGATTTTGGATATGAGCACGAGAAGGTCGGGGAGTGGACTTCACCAGTTTGGCCCTTTCCAGCTTCACATTAATATTCAACGTGCCTCTTACCATCCGGTGATCGCTACCGGTTTTCACCCTATTGATCACAGAGACATCATTGAATATATGCCGCTTGGTCGACATAATGAAGTCGATCTCATTTCTCGTGGAACCATCGGGACTCAACCATGTCCATTTTCTGTGTGGCCGCTTCCTGAAGAAGGAGTTCATCATAAAGAGGCCCTCCTTCTCCATGAAGTCGGCCAACATTTGGCCCCTTTGGTTCCTTCGCCCATACCCAAAATGCCCCACTCTCGTCTCTGCACCGCTTCGTTCGCCCAGCCTTGCATTGAAATCCCCCATCACAACACTGTAATGAGTGGTAGAGGCGTGTATGGCTTTTGATATATCCTCATACAGCGCCTCCACCTCCTCGTCAGAATGTGTCGATGTCGGTGCGTAGACCTGTATAACCTTCAGCGAATACCGTTTGGTGATTCTGAGTATAAGGTACGCTACCCTACTCGACACACTCTTGACTTGTACAATGTTGTTGACGAGAGACTTGTGGACGATGAACCCGACACCACCCTGGGACTGTTGATCGCCCTCCCGGTAGTGAAACAAGTTGCCGGAATTAAGGATTATCGAGTCCTCCCCCTCTCGTCGGACTTCAGACAATCCTATAATGTTCCAGCGCAACTTGCTCACTGCTTCTTCCAGCTCGATGATCTTTTCGTCGGTCCTCAAAGTGCGTGCGTTATACGTCACCAGGTCCAGTCGTCGGGGTTGGCAGCGGAATCTCGTCCGGAGATTCTTAGCACCCCCTGCCCCGCCATTACCTTGACCGCTGCCAGGGTCAGGAAGAGCGAGGCCGCCGGGAACTAGGGGCCATGGTCTTGTGCGAATATCCATACAAGGTTTTGCCCATAATGACCACGCTGGGCAGGCGTGTTGGTCATCGCAGGGCTAAACTGATCGCACCCGTGTCGCTGCTGCCCGACACAGGCCTGTGCCATTTGCTCAGTTTAGCCAGTATGAAATGGTTATACCGCCAATTGTCGGTCGTCATAGCCTCGTCAGTAGCAGGGGGCACCGCGGGCAGGTGAGGTTGACGTTTGGAGCGCTAGATGGGGGTGCGCTCCCTTACCCCCCGTTATTATATTATTTCTACCTAAATAATAATGCTCGACGCAAAACTGTTTTTGGGATAGATCGTAGTCGTAACTCGTAGTTCCATGGAATAGTTAATGACTGCGCCATCTATTAGCATTATTGTGAAGCTATGTGAAATTTACTGATGCTCATTAAAAATTAAATAATCTCGTTTCTTTATAATATTCATATAATTTTAGTATTTGTTGTTCAAGTACAGGATACAAGTGAAGTAAAAAAATAAATACAGCTTGAAAATATATAGCCAATTTTCCCAGAGAGCGTCTTCAAGCGAGCGTATTTAATCGCCACTTTGTAAGCCCCCCATTTCGTCAATTTTAGGAAAAAAATTAAAAAATAAAAATTGGTTGCCTGTAAAGTCGGTATACGGGCGAAAGTTTTACGTGACAACCGAAATAGAAGCGCAAGACATGAACCGGTGTGTATGCCTATCTCTCTCACTCTCTCTCTCTCTCTCGCTCTGTCTCTCTCGCTCTTAGGCGGGCTAACTGTGCTCGAGTGGAAGGGACGCGTGCCTTTCACTTTTTATGTCTGTCTCTCTCGCTCTTAGGCGGGCTAACCATGCCCGAGTGGCTCTCACTCGCTCTCATTGTGAGCGCATAACGTGAGCGGAGCGTAACGCAGTTTCTTGAAGTGTCACCCGGCAAACCAATTTATAAGACGTTGTCACGTCAAAAAACTACGTTTGTACTCTGTTCCAAATTGTCTTTAAAATGATACGCAGAAACCCTATGAATCGCAAAAAAAAAAATTTGCTTCGCATTCGCTTCTATGAGAGCCCCCCTGAAATAAAGATTTTTATAACTTTTTAAGCCATTTTCGGCTGGAGGCCATCGGTTTACATATTATATCTAAATTTGAAGTACCTAATTACGTTCAGTAATTCAAAAGTTATAAGGCTCTGACAGACCGACGGACGGACGGATAGACAGACGGACGGACAAGTGCAAATCGCTCTAGTAAACTCAGAGGCCTCGCTTCGCTCGGTCAATTAAGCAAAATTTTGCTACTTTGGGTACATTATTGCAATTTTCATAAGGATCTCTAATTTTTTTGACAATAAATTATAGCCTATGTTACTTCCTGATGACTTAGCTTTCTAGTGGTGAAAAAAACAGAGCCTATTCGGTACAAACAAACAAACAAAAAATCTTTCCTCTCTACAATATTAGTCTAAATAATTACCTATATTCAATGTACTTTGTGATAATTACATAATAAAATTAAAAAGATCTATGGCGTAGGCCATAGACCACGGGTGTCGGCGGGACGCGGTGTGGGGGTCAGCGTCATATTCGTGGTCTATGGTGTCATAGACCACGAACACTCGGTCTGAGACATGGTAGGTAGGTTTCCTACCTTCATGGTCTCAGGTGTGGTCTCAGGTCTGAGACCTGCGTGGTCTGTTGTAGTGATTTTATTATCTTTGTTATGTGTATTATCTATGATCTTTGTGACAAATTAAAAAAAAATTCTTTGTTACTTCCAGTTACCCTTTGTTTCCTGGTCGGTGCCAGTTACTTCACTAATTTAACAAGTGTAAGGTCTTTGAATTTAACCCTATCGCTGGAAAAAAACCTAAAATATATTTATTGTAACTACTGTGATTTATTCAATAATATAATGTATATAATAATGCCTTCACTATAACATACTACCTTTAATCAAGTTCTGAAATCTGAGTTCGTTTTGCAGTGCTGGTACATTATGAAGTGTTAATTATTGAAATAATTTTTATTAACAACATAAAAATGGCTGTAAAGGTGAGTACGATTATGAACAAACTCCTTTGTTAGGTTTTCACTTTTTATAGAACGTGACAAGAACATCAAAGAATGTCGCATTGATTGCCTTGCACCTGCCATGTTAACACAACATGTGTTATTATTTGGCATTTAACATGGAGTAATGAAATTATTGTGTTTATTATTCGTTTTAATAAATTAATCATGGTAATTTTTTATAACTCACTAGCTTTTGCCTGCAACATCACTAGGTTTTTAAAAATCCCTTGGGAATTTATCTATTTTCCGGGATAACAGGTGGTTTAGCTCACCCTCCCAAGTCGTCATCTTGCGCGTGCAAAATATCACGTCGAAATGTTTCTATGTTGCTGTGTGATGGAAGAATGCATTTTTATATTATTTAGGATAGTCAATTTCTTAATCCTAGACCTGTAAAGATTACTTAGTTTTTAAGTGTTGTGAGTGCCTCTTTGTATAATTATTAGGCAATTGTTTATGGAGTTTCCACTGACTAGATTTCCTCAGAATTGCCTGTTCAATATTTATGATAGTTTTGAAATGTATAAGATTAATGTTATGAAAGCCATTTGACAATAATAGATGTTGAGAAATACTGCACACCCGAGAGTTTTCCATTATGTTATGAAAATGATTGTGAAGTCTTAAGGTGACTCAAGCCAGTACCTTCTTCATACAAATGTGATTACTACATTATTTGATATTGTACGCTCAAAACTAAGTATTATGTCGATTTGCGTCGTCATTATCTAGGTTTATTGATATATATAATATTAAAAAAAAACTTTGTTATAAAGCTACGAGCCTCGAAAGATCGTCATTTTCACACTTAATTTATGACAACTTTGGGTGCAAATAAATAACATAAGGAGTATGAAAATTGCAAAAAAAATTATCATTAGACATAGTTTATTTATTCATCAGTTCAAATAACTTTAAACATACATTTAGTAGTTTTTTCTCAATAACACTTTTCCCAAACGACTGTTCAACCCTTTTCGCGCGCTTGATTTCGGTGTAAATTATCGCGCCTCTCACCCGAAACGGAGCGGGAGCGGGACGGTAGCACGGAAGTATGCGCGCATGCACTCGCGTGTCGCTACACTGAGTCCATCTCTTTCCCACACAATGTTAGGTGAAATAGCAAGCAGGTCACCCACGTGCGCCGGCAACTTCGGTCGAGTGTACTGAGTCCCCTTAAGGCTTAAGCCTTTCTCATTTGGTTAGAGACCTTTGCCCAATTAAGTGGGCAAAGTTTCAATAATGAGGAATATGAATTACAAAATTATTTAATTCATGTAGGCTAACCTATGACTTTTGTCAAGTAAAGTCTCTACTATTGGTTCAGAAAGCAGATTATGCTGAGAAAGCCGGCAAGTAACTAAATTGCTCTTTATAAAAGAAAACATTACAATGTCAATATCTACTATCACAATGTAATAAGTTATTATTACACACACTTTGGAAGTTTAATAAATTCTTTTGTAAATCATATGAAGACACAACCTGAACCACACTTTTTTTGTATTTTGTGCAGGCAACATGATAGTGTTATCATGTGTTGTAATATTAGAAATGTGAAAGTTTGTATGTTTTTCCTTCAATCACGCCGCAACAGAGCTATGGATAGACTTGATTTTTTGCATGGGTATAGACGAGGACCTAGAGAGTGACATAGGCCACTTTTTTCCCAGAAAATCAAAGAGTTCCTGAGGGATTTCAAAAACTAAATCCATGTGGACGAAGTCACAGGCAACAGCTAGTTAGTTTATAATGCTGAGAGGCTTGGGTGTTAACTTTTAAACTGGTTTCCAGAAAATTCAAGAAAATCCACTACCTGAGAGTCAAGAAACAGAACCACAAATGCCAGAAGCATCAGAAAAAGCGAAAGATGTCACCCCCACAGCCGTACCGGTGAAGATCACTCCCCCAACACCGGTGACACCCTCCCCAATATCACGAATCAGCATACCCTCGTTCACGAAGACGGCTCCCAACGAGTTGTATAGGAAGCTACTGCCAGCTGTGCTGTTCCTGCTGACGTTTGTAACTGTCATGACAGTGTTACTCATCTATATGGACACTGTTGGTGAGTATAGTTCCTGTGGGCACAATTGACTCCGTCAGGCCTGTGTCACTCCGCGTGTAGGTATTAAAAACATACCTACAGGCGGCGGCCCTTGCGCAAGGGCCAATCTAGTAGGCTGCCGCAAACGAAAAAAGACACACGCGCGCGCGCTATTTGTTCGACCACGTTCAACTTTCTCAATAATTGCAAGATGGACACAAAACGAAAAAAAGCAAAAAGATACTGTGCAGTATTTAATTGTTTAAATACGGATGGTGATCGAAATTTAACTTTTTTTTGGTTGCCTAAAGACGCTGACAGGTAAAATCTACTTTGATTGGATTACATTATGTTCCTATTTGAAATGAAATTAATTCAAACTACAAACCCTTTCTCCCCTTGTTGAACAAAGTACTATTCCAATACCCTAAAAGTATTTACTCGGCGCTGCCTGCTGCGCGTAGCCCGCCACAAGTAGGAGTAAACGCTCGTGCTGTGCGCTAGATGGCGTAAGTAGTTTCTCGAAGTAGGCAACCCTAGTCCGCGGCTCTTTCAATACGTATAACCACGTATAACTTATTAAGAACCGTAGTCCAGTGAGTTAAGGCCCATATTCCCTCAAAAAAAATTTGGTAGGTATGTAAATGAACACGTGCTCGACTGGAACGCGAGCTAAATTAAATCATATTGTTTATCAGATTGAGTACATATTTCTTTGAAAACCATTGCGAAGTAAAGCTTCTGTACGCTAGTTACTAGTTATTATTCTGTGACTCCGTCGAAACTAGCAACCCTTAAATTCTAATTGATTGTGTCCACAGGTACAAGCTACCATAGGTACAGCACTTGCCCCTACTTTTGAATAGTCGATGAGTCTTCCACTGGTTCGGAATGCCCTTCCTGCCGAGAAGAACTAGCAAGAAACTCAGCGGTTTCTCTTTTCAAAACAACTTTACAATACAATAGGTACTATGCTATGTATGCAGTGTTTCCACAGTGAGGGGAAGTTCCACAAAAGCTTACCTACTTGCAATTCACGAGGGCGACTGACTTATGGTTGTGTGTGTGTCGTATATGTATAAGTGAGCGAGCGCAATGCTCGCGCCTGCCCGCTCCCACCTAGGCTTTGACAGGCACGCACACTTACGCAATGTGCATGTACACGAAGAAACCACGAGTAAAGCTCACTCGCCTTCGTGAATTGCAAAAACTGTAACATTTAAGGGAGAGGGTAGACTGGCTACTTTAAGCTGTAGCAATCGCCGTATTTATGGCTTTTAGTGTTTTTGCAATCAACAAGTGTAAATTAAAAATTTTATTTTTAAATGCAAGCTTTTAGTAGCTACGTCATTAGACTCTGGATATCATCTAGGATCAGAGTAATTGTTATGACGAATCAAACGAGCCCAAACTCGATGGAGTTACGACGTTTTAACTTTTATTATAGAGTTCCAATAGCCATCTTCCGGCTCCATCATCAGATCAGCTCCATGTCACTATAATATTGCATTGTCATCCGATTTACACATACATGCAAAATTTCAGCTCAATCCGAAACCGGGAAGTGGTTCTTATTCATCTTGCAAGATTTGACCCAAACAAACAAATAAATAAATAAACTGGTCAAGCTAAATAAAAGCTTATAAAAATCGCTGAAACGCGATGCAGACAAAAACAATAAGAGCCATAAAAATGGCGATTGCTGCAGCTAAAATTAGCCAGTCTGCCCTTTCCCTAATTGGCGATCCATGGAACCTTAGTGATCCATGTCACTTTTTTATCTTGTGAGTAAATAGCAGTGGTCTATTCAGGGGATACACCACACACCTCGCACATATTGTTTGAGTTATGTCATCATCATCATCATTATCAACCCATCATCGGCTCGCTACTGAGCGAGGTCTCCTTTCAGAGAAGGGTTATAGGCCATAGTCCACCACGCTGGCCCAATGCGAATTGGCGGACTTCACACACCTTTGAGAACATTATGGAGAACTCTCAGGTGTGCAGGTTTCCTCACGATGTTTTCCTTCACTGTTCAAGTGATATTTAATTGCTTAAATGCACTTGACTCCGAAAAGTCAGAGGTGGGTACTCGGGATCAAACCTGCGGCTGCGACCCCTCGAATAGGAGACCACAGTCCTAACCACTAGGCTATCACTGCTTCTTCTTCTTATTTTGCGGCTATGCAGGTCCCGAGGCCCTGTAGCATGTCGACCGTCGCCGGTCCATTCTGCTCGCCACTTTTTAAAGCTCCTCTCCGATACTCGTTGCCGCCAGGAACAGCAGCACTTTCTTGGCTGGGATGAGTGTAGCCTCCGCAGGGTGCACGATGTGTTTCCCTAGATGGATGGTTCGTTTATACATTAAAGCGGGGCAGTAACAGATAATATGCAACGTCGTTTCCACCGATTCCTGGCAGAGCCTGCATATATCACTGCGTACCTCTAGTATGTTTTTAGTATTCAATCATAAAATTAGTGTTTGTTTCCAGCGCTGGGCGCCCAGCAGTTCCGCCTGAACATGTCGCGCGACTACGAGCTGGCGCGCATCCCGGCCGAGTCGCCCACGCTGGTGGCGTACGTGCGCCAGCTGCACCTGGCGCCGCGCGCGCCGCGCACGCCGCCGCCCGCGCCCGCGCCCACGCCGCGCGTCCGCGCGCTCGACGCGATACTGGGCGAGATGGTGAGATAGCTCTCAGTTCCGCCTGAACATGTCGCGCGACTACGAGCTGGCGCGCATCCCGGCCGAGTCGCCCACGCTGGTGGCGTACGTGCGCCAGCTGCACCTGGCGCCGCGCGCGCCGCGCACGCCGCCGCCCGCGCCCGCGCCCACGCCGCGCGTCCGCGCGCTCGACGCGATACTGGGCGAGATGGTGAGATAGCTCTCAGTTCCGCCTGAACATGTCGCGCGACTACGAGCTGGCGCGCATCCCGGCCGAGTCGCCCACGCTGGTGGCGTACGTGCGCCAGCTGCACCTGGCGCCGCGCGCGCCGCGCACGCCGCCGCCCGCGCCCGCGCCCACGCCGCGCGTCCGCGCGCTCGACGCGATACTGGGCGAGATGGTGAGATAGCTCTCAGTTCCGCCTGAACATGTCGCGCGACTACGAGCTGGCGCGCATCCCGGCCGAGTCGCCCACGCTGGTGGCGTACGTGCGCCAGCTGCACCTGGCGCCGCGCGCGCCGCGCACGCCGCCGCCCGCGCCCGCGCCCACGCCGCGCGTCCGCGCGCTCGACGCGATACTGGGCGAGATGGTGAGATAGCTCTCAGTTCCGCCTGAACATGTCGCGCGACTACGAGCTGGCGCGCATCCCGGCCGAGTCGCCCACGCTGGTGGCGTACGTGCGCCAGCTGCACCTGGCGCCGCGCGCGCCGCGCACGCCGCCGCCCGCGCCCGCGCCCACGCCGCGCGTCCGCGCGCTCGACGCGATACTGGGCGAGATGGTGAGATAGCTCTCAGTTTAAAGCCTTACAAGGATAGACAAGCAATGATAACCTAGTGGTTAGGACTGCAGTCTCCTATTGGGAAGGTCGCAGTTTCGGTCCAGGGCACACACCTGTATATTTCGTAATAAACAAGTGTAAATCGAAATTTAAAAAAAAAATTGTTTGTTTCAAATAGCCCCATTGTACGAACTTATGTTTGCTTCAAATAGCCCCAGTTACGGTACTTATGTTGTTTCAAATTGACCCGTTTTACGGTACTTATGTTTTCTTCAAATAACCCCATTTTACGGCACTTATGTTGGCTTCAAATAGCCCAGTTTATGGTATTTGTGTTTGCTTTAAGTAGCCCCGTTTTACGGTACTTATGTTCGTTTCAAATAGCCCCGTTTACGGTATTCATGTTTGTTTCAAATAGACCCGTTTTACGGTACTTATGTTCGTTTCAAATAGCCTCGTTTACGGTACTTATGTTTGTTTCAAATAGCCCCGTTTACGGTACTCATGTTTGTTTCAAATAGACCCGTTTTACGGTACTTATGTTTGTTTATGTACGCCGGCGGGAATGGGGCTACTTTCTGTCTGCCCGTCTTTGACATGAATTGAATTGTAGTACGTTTTGTGGAAATGTCATATTCTATTCTAACAAAGATGCACGGGTTAAATCAGCTTGCCATCCAGCTGCCCACAAGATAGACCCGTTTTACGGTACTTATGTTCGTTTCAAATAGCCTCGTTTACGGTACTTATGTTTGTTTCAAATAGCCCCGTTTACGGTACTTATGTTTGTTTCAAATAGACCCGTTTTACGGTACTTATGTTTGTTTATGTACGCCGGCGGGAATGGGGCTACTTTCTGTCTGCCCGTCTTTGACATGAATTGAATTGTAGTACGTTTTGTGGAAATGTCATATTCTATTCTAACAAAGATGCACGGGTTAAATCAGCTTGCCATCCAGCTGCCCACAAGATAGTATAAAAACTTATTACAATGTAATAGCTACTTATTAATATTGTAAAATGATTATTTTGAAGAGAGCAACTGCTGAGTTTCTTGCCGGCTCTTCTCAGCAGAATCCGCTTTCCGAACCGGTGGTAGAATCTTGACGTGTCATAAGATCCACAGGTTGGCCTACATGAAATAAATAATTTTGAATTTGAATTTTCAAATAGCCCCGTTTTACGGTACTTATCTTCTTCTTCTTCTTTATCAACCGATAGACGCCCACTGCTGGACAAAGGTCTCTTGCATGGACTTCCACAGGCCTCGGTCTTGCGCCGCCTGAATCCAGCGGCTCCCTGCGACTCGTTTGATGTCGTCGGTCCACCTGGTGGGGGGTCTGCCAACACTGCGCTTCCCGGTGCGGGGTCGCCACTCCAGCACCTTGGGACCCCAACGACCATCAGCTCTTCGAACTATGTGCCCCGCCCATTTCCACTTCAGTATCGCGACTCGCTTAGCTATGTCGGTGACTCTGGTTCTCCTCCGGATCTCCTCATTTCTGATTCGATCCCGCAGGGACACTCCGAGCATAGCTCTCTCCATCGCCCGCTGAGCGGTCCTGAGCCTACTTATGAGGCCCTTAGTTAGCGACCATGTCTCGGATCCGTAAGTCATCACTGGCAACACGCACTGTTCGAAGACTTTAGTCTTCAGGCACTGAGGAATTTTGGACGAGAAGACATCTCGGAGCTTCCCGAACGCTGCCCAGCCGAGTTGGATTCGGCGGTTGATCTCTTTCTTTGATTACGGTACTTATGTTTGTTTCAAATAGCCCCGTTTACGGTACTCATGTTTGTTTCAAATAGACCCGTTTTACGGTAGTTATGTTTGCTTTAAATAGCCCCGTTTTACGGTATTTTATGTTTGCTTCAAATAGACTCATTTTACGGTATTTATGTTTGCTTCAAATAGACCCGTTTTACGGTACTTATGTTTGTTTAAAAAAGCCCTGTTTTATGGTACTTCTGTTTCAGTACAACGGCACGCTGGTGGAGTTCCTCCCGCGCGGGGGGCGCGACCCCACGGCGGCCTACCTCGAGACTATGCGCGGCTGGAGCGGCGTGGCCGTCAGGGCGGCGCCCCGGGACTTCCTGGCGCTGCGGGGTGCGGCGCGCGCGCTGCACGCCTGCCTCAGCCCCACCGACCATCCCAGAGAGGTGACTTTCGCCCGTACTGCTGATACCTCCTAGCTGGCTTAAGGCCAGGAGGATAAGTGATTATATTTTCTTTACACTGCTGAGTGTGTTGAAAAAGATTTAAAAAAAATTAAATTTAAAAATATTAAATTTATTCAAGTCTTTTTGCTGTTCATAACGCAACTTAGCTAGTGTTTTTAGTTTTCGTCGTTGTGTTGTAACTATGAGTTCTTCTTTTTAAAATAAAGTTTTGTAAAAAAATGCTAGTTAGGAGGTCTCATAAGTTCAGGGACGCTATGTTGTTTGTTTACGTATTTTATCAGCAATCCATCAACGGTTCAATACTAGCGTCTCAGATGATCATGACGGTGATGGTTCCCGGCAGGTGAGCTACGAGGAGGCGGAGGGCGGCGGCGGCGTGTTCCGCTCGCGCGTGCTGTGCCTGCCGCTGCTCACCGTGCTGCTGGCGGCGGACGCGCCGCGCGCCGACTACACCGCGCTGGCGGGCGCCGCCGCGCCGCACGCCCTCGCCGCGCTGCCCTACCACCGCCTGCGACTCAAGGTGAGACCGGCCCGAGGCAGTGATGGTTCCCACGTGGCAGGTGAGCTACGAGGAGGCGGAGGGCGGCGGCGGCGTGTTCCGCTCGCGCGTGCTGTGCCTGCCGCTGCTCACCGTGCTGCTGGCGGCGGACGCGCCGCGCGCCGACTACACCGCGCTGGCGGGCGCCGCCGCGCCGCACGCCCTCGCCGCGCTGCCCTACCACCGCCTGCGACTCAAGGTGAGACCGGCCCGAGGCAGTGATGGTTCCCACGTGGCAGGTGAGCTACGAGGAGGCGGAGGGCGGCGGCGGCGTGTTCCGCTCGCGCGTGCTGTGCCTGCCGCTGCTCACCGTGCTGCTGGCGGCGGACGCGCCGCGCGCCGACTACACCGCGCTGGCGGGCGCCGCCGCGCCGCACGCCCTCGCCGCGCTGCCCTACCACCGCCTGCGACTCAAGGTGAGACCGGCCCGAGGCAGTGATGGTTCCCACGTGGCAGGTGAGCTACGAGGAGGCGGAGGGCGGCGGCGGCGTGTTCCGCTCGCGCGTGCTGTGCCTGCCGCTGCTCACCGTGCTGCTGGCGGCGGACGCGCCGCGCGCCGACTACACCGCGCTGGCGGGCGCCGCCGCGCCGCACGCCCTCGCCGCGCTGCCCTACCACCGCCTGCGACTCAAGGTGAGACCGGCCCGAGGCAGTGATGGTTCCCACGTGGCAGGTGAGCTACGAGGAGGCGGAGGGCGGCGGCGGCGTGTTCCGCTCGCGCGTGCTGTGCCTGCCGCTGCTCACCGTGCTGCTGGCGGCGGACGCGCCGCGCGCCGACTACACCGCGCTGGCGGGCGCCGCCGCGCCGCACGCCCTCGCCGCGCTGCCCTACCACCGCCTGCGACTCAAGGTGAGACCGGCCCGAGGCAGTGATGGTTCCCACGTGGCAGGTGAGCTACGAGGAGGCGGAGGGCGGCGGCGGCGTGTTCCGCTCGCGCGTGCTGTGCCTGCCGCTGCTCACCGTGCTGCTGGCGGCGGACGCGCCGCGCGCCGACTACACCGCGCTGGCGGGCGCCGCCGCGCCGCACGCCCTCGCCGCGCTGCCCTACCACCGCCTGCGACTCAAGGTGAGACCGGCCCGAGGCAGTGATGGTTCCCACGTGGCAGGTGAGCTACGAGGAGGCGGAGGGCGGCGGCGGCGTGTTCCGCTCGCGCGTGCTGTGCCTGCCGCTGCTCACCGTGCTGCTGGCGGCGGACGCGCCGCGCGCCGACTACACCGCGCTGGCGGGCGCCGCCGCGCCGCACGCCCTCGCCGCGCTGCCCTACCACCGCCTGCGACTCAAGGTGAGACCGGCCCGAGGCAGTGATGGTTCCCACGTGGCAGGTGAGCTACGAGGAGGCGGAGGGCGGCGGCGGCGTGTTCCGCTCGCGCGTGCTGTGCCTGCCGCTGCTCACCGTGCTGCTGGCGGCGGACGCGCCGCGCGCCGACTACACCGCGCTGGCGGGCGCCGCCGCGCCGCACGCCCTCGCCGCGCTGCCCTACCACCGCCTGCGACTCAAGGTGAGACCGGCCCGAGGCAGTGATGGTTCCCACGTGGCAGGTGAGCTACGAGGAGGCGGAGGGCGGCGGCGGCGTGTTCCGCTCGCGCGTGCTGTGCCTGCCGCTGCTCACCGTGCTGCTGGCGGCGGACGCGCCGCGCGCCGACTACACCGCGCTGGCGGGCGCCGCCGCGCCGCACGCCCTCGCCGCGCTGCCCTACCACCGCCTGCGACTCAAGGTGAGACCGGCCCGAGGCAGTGATGGTTCCCACGTGGCAGGTGAGCTACGAGGAGGCGGAGGGCGGCGGCGGCGTGTTCCGCTCGCGCGTGCTGTGCCTGCCGCTGCTCACCGTGCTGCTGGCGGCGGACGCGCCGCGCGCCGACTACACCGCGCTGGCGGGCGCCGCCGCGCCGCACGCCCTCGCCGCGCTGCCCTACCACCGCCTGCGACTCAAGGTGAGACCGGCCCGAGGCAGTGATGGTTCCCACGTGGCAGGTGAGCTACGAGGAGGCGGAGGGCGGCGGCGGCGTGTTCCGCTCGCGCGTGCTGTGCCTGCCGCTGCTCACCGTGCTGCTGGCGGCGGACGCGCCGCGCGCCGACTACACCGCGCTGGCGGGCGCCGCCGCGCCGCACGCCCTCGCCGCGCTGCCCTACCACCGCCTGCGACTCAAGGTGAGACCGGCCCGAGGCAGTGATGGTTCCCACGTGGCAGGTGAGCTACGAGGAGGCGGAGGGCGGCGGCGGCGTGTTCCGCTCGCGCGTGCTGTGCCTGCCGCTGCTCACCGTGCTGCTGGCGGCGGACGCGCCGCGCGCCGACTACACCGCGCTGGCGGGCGCCGCCGCGCCGCACGCCCTCGCCGCGCTGCCCTACCACCGCCTGCGACTCAAGGTGAGACCGGCCCGAGGCAGTGATGGTTCCCACGTGGCAGGTGAGCTACGAGGAGGCGGAGGGCGGCGGCGGCGTGTTCCGCTCGCGCGTGCTGTGCCTGCCGCTGCTCACCGTGCTGCTGGCGGCGGACGCGCCGCGCGCCGACTACACCGCGCTGGCGGGCGCCGCCGCGCCGCACGCCCTCGCCGCGCTGCCCTACCACCGCCTGCGACTCAAGGTGAGACCGGCCCGAGGCAGTGATGGTTCCCACGTGGCAGGTGAGCTACGAGGAGGCGGAGGGCGGCGGCGGCGTGTTCTGCTCGCGCGTGCTGTGCCTGCCGCTGCTCACCGTGCTGCTGGCGGCGGACGCGCCGCGCGCCGACTACACCGCGCTGGCGGGCGCCGCCGCGCCGCACGCCCTCGCCGCGCTGCCCTACCACCGCCTGCGACTCAAGGTGAGACCGGCCCGAGGCAGTGATGGTTCCCACGTGGCAGGTGAGCTACGAGGAGGCGGAGGGCGGCGGCGGCGTGTTCCGCTCGCGCGTGCTGTGCCTGCCGCTGCTCACCGTGCTGCTGGCGGCGGAACGCGCCGCGCGCCGACTACACCGCGCTGGCGGGCGCCGCCGCGCCGCACGCCCTCGCCGCGCTGCCCTACCACCGCCTGCGACTCAAGGTGAGACCGGCCCGAGGCAGTGATGGTTCCCACGTGGCAGGTGAGCTACGAGGAGGCGGAGGGCGGCGGCGGCGTGTTCCGCTCGCGCGTGCTGTGCCTGCCGCTGCTCACCGTGCTGCTGGCGGCGGACGCGCCGCGCGCCGACTACACCGCGCTGGCGGGCGCCGCCGCGCCGCACGCCCTCGCCGCGCTGCCCTACCACCGCCTGCGACTCAAGGTGAGACCGGCCCGAGGCAGTGATGGTTCCCACGTGGCAGGTGAGCTACGAGGAGGCGGAGGGCGGCGGCGGCGTGTTCCGCTCGCGCGTGCTGTGCCTGCCGCTGCTCACCGTGCTGCTGGCGGCGGACGCGCCGCGCGCCGACTACACCGCGCTGGCGGGCGCCGCCGCGCCGCACGCCCTCGCCGCGCTGCCCTACCACCGCCTGCGACTCAAGGTGAGACCGGCCCGAGGCAGTGATGGTTCCCACGTGGCAGGTGAGCTACGAGGAGGCGGAGGGCGGCGGCGGCGTGTTCCGCTCGCGCGTGCTGTGCCTGCCGCTGCTCACCGTGCTGCTGGCGGCGGACGCGCCGCGCGCCGACTACACCGCGCTGGCGGGCGCCGCCGCGCCGCACGCCCTCGCCGCGCTGCCCTACCACCGCCTGCGACTCAAGGTGAGACCGGCCCGAGGCAGTGATGGTTCCCACGTGGCAGGTGAGCTACGAGGAGGCGGAGGGCGGCGGCGGCGTGTTCCGCTCGCGCGTGCTGTGCCTGCCGCTGCTCACCGTGCTGCTGGCGGCGGACGCGCCGCGCGCCGACTACACCGCGCTGGCGGGCGCCGCCGCGCCGCACGCCCTCGCCGCGCTGCCCTACCACCGCCTGCGACTCAAGGTGAGACCGGCCCGAGGCAGTGATGGTTCCCACGTGGCAGGTGAGCTACGAGGAGGCGGAGGGCGGCGGCGGCGTGTTCCGCTCGCGCGTGCTGTGCCTGCCGCTGCTCACCGTGCTGCTGGCGGCGGACGCGCCGCGCGCCGACTACACCGCGCTGGCGGGCGCCGCCGCGCCGCACGCCCTCGCCGCGCTGCCCTACCACCGCCTGCGACTCAAGGTGAGACCGGCCCGAGGCAGTGATGGTTCCCACGTGGCAGGTGAGCTACGAGGAGGCGGAGGGCGGCGGCGGCGTGTTCCGCTCGCGCGTGCTGTGCCTGCCGCTGCTCACCGTGCTGCTGGCGGCGGACGCGCCGCGCGCCGACTACACCGCGCTGGCGGGCGCCGCCGCGCCGCACGCCCTCGCCGCGCTGCCCTACCACCGCCTGCGACTCAAGGTGAGACCGGCCCGAGGCAGTGATGGTTCCCACGTGGCAGGTGAGCTACGAGGAGGCGGAGGGCGGCGGCGGCGTGTTCCGCTCGCGCGTGCTGTGCCTGCCGCTGCTCACCGTGCTGCTGGCGGCGGACGCGCCGCGCGCCGACTACACCGCGCTGGCGGGCGCCGCCGCGCCGCACGCCCTCGCCGCGCTGCCCTACCACCGCCTGCGACTCAAGGTGAGACCGGCCCGAGGCAGTGATGGTTCCCACGTGGCAGGTGAGCTACGAGGAGGCGGAGGGCGGCGGCGGCGTGTTCCGCTCGCGCGTGCTGTGCCTGCCGCTGCTCACCGTGCTGCTGGCGGCGGACGCGCCGCGCGCCGACTACACCGCGCTGGCGGGCGCCGCCGCGCCGCACGCCCTCGCCGCGCTGCCCTACCACCGCCTGCGACTCAAGGTGAGACCGGCCTGAGGCAGTGATGGTTCCCACGTGGCAGGTGAGCTACGAGGAGGCGGAGGGCGGCGGCGGCGTGTTCCGCTCGCGCGTGCTGTGCCTGCCGCTGCTCACCGTGCTGCTGGCGGCGGACGCGCCGCGCGCCGACTACACCGCGCTGGCGGGCGCCGCCGCGCCGCACGCCCTCGCCGCGCTGCCCTACCACCGCCTGCGACTCAAGGTGAGACCGGCCCGAGGCAGTGATGGTTCCCACGTGGCAGGTGAGCTACGAGGAGGCGGAGGGCGGCGGCGGCGTGTTCCGCTCGCGCGTGCTGTGCCTGCCGCTGCTCACCGTGCTGCTGGCGGCGGACGCGCCGCGCGCCGACTACACCGCGCTGGCGGGCGCCGCCGCGCCGCACGCCCTCGCCGCGCTGCCCTACCACCGCCTGCGACTCAAGGTGAGACCGGCCCGAGGCAGTGATGGTTCCCACGTGGCAGGTGAGCTACGAGGAGGCGGAGGGCGGCGGCGGCGTGTTCCGCTCGCGCGTGCTGTGCCTGCCGCTGCTCACCGTGCTGCTGGCGGCGGACGCGCCGCGCGCCGACTACACCGCGCTGGCGGGCGCCGCCGCGCCGCACGCCCTCGCCGCGCTGCCCTACCACCGCCTGCGACTCAAGGTGAGACCGGCCCGAGGCAGTGATGGTTCCCACGTGGCAGGTGAGCTACGAGGAGGCGGAGGGCGGCGGCGGCGTGTTCCGCTCGCGCGTGCTGTGCCTGCCGCTGCTCACCGTGCTGCTGGCGGCGGACGCGCCGCGCGCCGACTACACCGCGCTGGCGGGCGCCGCCGCGCCGCACGCCCTCGCCGCGCTGCCCTACCACCGCCTGCGACTCAAGGTGAGACCGGCCCGAGGCAGTGATGGTTCCCACGTGGCAGGTGAGCTACGAGGAGGCGGAGGGCGGCGGCGGCGTGTTCCGCTCGCGCGTGCTGTGCCTGCCGCTGCTCACCGTGCTGCTGGCGGCGGACGCGCCGCGCGCCGACTACACCGCGCTGGCGGGCGCCGCCGCGCCGCACGCCCTCGCCGCGCTGCCCTACCACCGCCTGCGACTCAAGGTGAGACCGGCCCGAGGCAGTGATGGTTCCCACGTGGCAGGTGAGCTACGAGGAGGCGGAGGGCGGCGGCGGCGTGTTCCGCTCGCGCGTGCTGTGCCTGCCGCTGCTCACCGTGCTGCTGGCGGCGGACGCGCCGCGCGCCGACTACACCGCGCTGGCGGGCGCCGCCGCGCCGCACGCCCTCGCCGCGCTGCCCTACCACCGCCTGCGACTCAAGGTGAGACCGGCCCGAGGCAGTGATGGTTCCCACGTGGCAGGTGAGCTACGAGGAGGCGGAGGGCGGCGGCGGCGTGTTCCGCTCGCGCGTGCTGTGCCTGCCGCTGCTCACCGTGCTGCTGGCGGCGGACGCGCCGCGCGCCGACTACACCGCGCTGGCGGGCGCCGCCGCGCCGCACGCCCTCGCCGCGCTGCCCTACCACCGCCTGCGACTCAAGGTGAGACCGGCCCGAGGCAGTGATGGTTCCCACGTGGCAGGTGAGCTACGAGGAGGCGGAGGGCGGCGGCGGCGTGTTCCGCTCGCGCGTGCTGTGCCTGCCGCTGCTCACCGTGCTGCTGGCGGCGGACGCGCCGCGCGCCGACTACACCGCGCTGGCGGGCGCCGCCGCGCCGCACGCCCTCGCCGCGCTGCCCTACCACCGCCTGCGACTCAAGGTGAGACCGGCCCGAGGCAGTGATGGTTCCCACGTGGCA
The DNA here is from genome assembly GCA_029955525.1 of Oeneis ivallda. NCBI lineage: Eukaryota > Metazoa > Arthropoda > Insecta > Lepidoptera > Nymphalidae > Oeneis > Oeneis ivallda. The sequence continues at coordinate 1,931,571 of JARPMR010000025.1, read as the reverse complement.
GGTGAGCTACGAGGAGGCGGAGGGCGGCGGCGGCGTGTTCCGCTCGCGCGTGCTGTGCCTGCCGCTGCTCACCGTGCTGCTGGCGGCGGACGCGCCGCGCGCCGACTACACCGCGCTGGCGGGCGCCGCCGCGCCGCACGCCCTCGCCGCGCTGCCCTACCACCGCCTGCGACTCAAGGTGAGACCGGCCCGAGGCAGTGATGGTTCCCACGTGGCAGGTGAGCTACGAGGAGGCGGAGGGCGGCGGCGGCGTGTTCCGCTCGCGCGTGCTGTGCCTGCCGCTGCTCACCGTGCTGCTGGCGGCGGACGCGCCGCGCGCCGACTACACCGCGCTGGCGGGCGCCGCCGCGCCGCACGCCCTCGCCGCGCTGCCCTACCACCGCCTGCGACTCAAGGTGAGACCGGCCCGAGGCAGTGATGGTTCCCACGTGGCAGGTGAGCTACGAGGAGGCGGAGGGCGGCGGCGGCGTGTTCCGCTCGCGCGTGCTGTGCCTGCCGCTGCTCACCGTGCTGCTGGCGGCGGACGCGCCGCGCGCCGACTACACCGCGCTGGCGGGCGCCGCCGCGCCGCACGCCCTCGCCGCGCTGCCCTACCACCGCCTGCGACTCAAGGTGAGACCGGCCTGAGGCAGTGATGGTTCCCACGTGGCAGGTGAGCTACGAGGAGGCGGAGGGCGGCGGCGGCGTGTTCCGCTCGCGCGTGCTGTGCCTGCCGCTGCTCACCGTGCTGCTGGCGGCGGACGCGCCGCGCGCCGACTACACCGCGCTGGCGGGCGCCGCCGCGCCGCACGCCCTCGCCGCGCTGCCCTACCACCGCCTGCGACTCAAGGTGAGACCGGCCCGAGGCAGTGATGGTTCCCACGTGGCAGGTGAGCTACGAGGAGGCGGAGGGCGGCGGCGGCGTGTTCCGCTCGCGCGTGCTGTGCCTGCCGCTGCTCACCGTGCTGCTGGCGGCGGACGCGCCGCGCGCCGACTACACCGCGCTGGCGGGCGCCGCCGCGCCGCACGCCCTCGCCGCGCTGCCCTACCACCGCCTGCGACTCAAGGTGAGACCGGCCCGAGGCAGTTGTCTCACCGCCGACGATGAACGAGAAGCGAGTAGAGCTAGAACGAGCAGCGGGAAACGCGTGTGTAGTTCCGATAGTTTTGTCGCTGGGCTATTAAGCGAGTGTACGAGTGCGACGGGCGATTACTCGCGCCACTCTCTCCGTGCTCACGGCGCACTATGGGACCAAACTGTGCATGTCATCTCAAAAATTCGTAACTTTTGTACTAATTGAAGTAAATTAGCGAATTTTTTTTTAGATCATCTGTGATATATAAGCTTTAATATAATAACATTTGCGAGACAAATGTCTTTTATAAAAATATAATATAAATATTTATAATAAAAAAATACAAATATTTCAATGACAATTTGCGAATATCTATATATAAAACAATAAAAAAAATTTTTTCTTTAAAATAGCAACTGCAGCCGACAATTTGTTAACAATTTTATAATATAGGAATATTATTATAAATTTAGAACGCTCTTAGCTTCTTGAAAAAGGTCTTTTGAAAAAATTTCAGATGGCTTCTTTAGGCTGGATAATAGGGATCAAAAATGTATAAATGAGCATGGAAAACGTTTACATTATTTGTTACTGACCTAGAGCACTCTTGTGAATGGGTTAATCTAATTTTTTTGTAGTTCTTAATTCGTAATTCCTGGGCATCTTCAGCTAAATATCCGATAGTCAGAACAGCAAAGTGCTTGTTGTTCTCTCTTGTTCTCTCTACGTATCAAAATCTTGTGAACTGAAGAGGGTATGTTATATCTACCAACTATAGTGTTCCAAATATAAATAGTTTTAGTGTATTTACCAAACTTTTTTTTCAAGTTGACGAGCATACCTGATGCGAAGTTATGTATTACATAAAGTTTTTTAATGAAACATTCCTGAACATTAGTGATTTCCGAAGTGCATTTTGAAGTAATTCGTGTTAAACCGATGAGCTGTTCCCTGTTTTGCCATTGTAAAGTATGAAACGAAATTCAAGACATTTATTAGTTAGCCCTTCTTACAAGCAGCGTGTGCAAAACCCGTCAATTTTGGTTAAATAAAACCTAACAATGGTTTTTTAATTGTTATTATCATAAATAAACAATTATCAATGATCCTGATCAGCATTGATAACATTATTTCTTAACTATAAAAAATTGGTTGGCCATATATCTAACCACAATCAAATAGCAAGTACTCTGGAAAATGATAATTTTTAGCTTTAAAAAAATCGAGAAATGCATACAGTAATCTAGTAAACTCTTTATAAGCTAAAAGCTATGAAAAATCTTTGAAAAAATAAAGATATTAAATTTTTTCATAATTCGTCATTTTTACCATTGGACGCTTAAATGTGTTTTATCTAAAATGGGGCAAATTCGGGCAGAATTTTTCTTTTGCCTTTTATTATTGATTAAATACTGAATTTAATGATATAAATATCTCAACATAGGGAAGCGTTGGTAACTGTCAAAAGTCTATAAAGTTTTTTAAAGACCTTTTTTTTGAGTACTGGAAAAATATTTTTTAACGCACTGTAAAAACATTTTTGAACTGTTTTTATAATTTATCTTGAAAGGTTATTGTACTACCTTTTTAACAATATAACACACATGTACCTTTATTTTAAAACCAACCCGGAATCGACATCGTAAATCTTGATTTTCTACATTACCAAAATGACATAATTTCAACTCACGACTATAAGTTCAAGTTATAAACGTAAATAATGCATCTATGTATATAATTTTTGCATTACTAAGTGCTTATAGTATTCTATTATGCATATCTTTGAAAAAAATATACATAATCAAACTTTTACAAAATGTATTTATGAGACGGTATGGACGATTCGGTCCCATAGTGCGGCGGCAGTCTTGCGCAAACCTGCACGCTTAGTGCACGTTTTCCCAACGCCAAGCGAGCATCGCTGAGCAAGTATCTCTGACCGACTTTTATCTTTGATAGCTCACGTCGCTCAGCGACAAACTAGTGGAGCGAGTCCTCGCCGGCAGTGTGAACAGGCAGCGATCAACTATTGTTATATGCATCTTTTTTGTTTACACGGAATTTCATGTCTTGTAGGTTGTTGTGTAGGTTAAAAATAGCCTATAGTTAGTCGCTTCCTCGCCGGCGGTGAGACAACTGCCTAACAGGGAGGCTATGTGGGATTGTCTAAAAATGATTGCTATTTTGTGTAACGTTCTCAATCTCCTCGGATTGGCTGAATTTATGTAGTTGTTGTTGCATCAATGCATTTGTTTTGTTCAAATAAATTAACAAAGTGCTTTCTAATCGCCAAGTGAATCTACCACTGGTTTCGGAATGCCATTCCAACCGAGAAGAACCAACCGACCAACCATTTTAACCAACATATTTAAATCCAGGATATGGGGACAATTGAAACAAATGGCTCAGGGTCAATTGAAACTTTGTTTTTTACCTCGAATCTTTCTGTTGCTGTATCTGTTCTTATTTTTATTATGTTGTATTTGGGTCTAAATAAATAAAAATGAAAAAAAAAATTGGTTGTCTGTAAAATCGGTTTACGGACGATAGTTTTACGTGATAACGTCATAAAGAAACATTGACGATGACTGGTGGGCGCTCTCTAGTCACAAGCCAACGCTTGGGCCGATCGTGCCTCTAGAATAGAATAGAATAGAATAGAATGTCTCATGAATCGCTGGAACGAATTGTATCCACGCTTTTTTATCATTTATATAGTCTTCAATTCCATAATATTATGCTTTTTTCATGAGATAAGTTTTAACTGATTTCTCTCTATCGCTTGTTCCGCGCTCTCGCTTGCACGCTCAGGCGCAGGCGGAACGTGACACTTGCAGCGTGCAGCCGGTGTTCATCGATTCATAAGACGTCAAAAAATCAAATATAATTCCGCTCCCCAGGTGATCGACTTCCGCTCAACGGACCCCGCGGCGCGGAATAAAACTACGGAGATAATGCGAGCCAACAACTACACCGTGGCCGCGACCTTCGACGACGGCGTCATGTACGCGCTCGCCGACGTGACGCGCGAGTGACGTCACCGTGACGCAGCGCGGCGCGCGTCACGGAAGTTGACACCCGGCATGGCTAGTATAGGGTAGAGGTAGGTACAATCAACTACAGTAACATGACGCACGCCTCCAAAATTCGATTCAATACCTTTATTTTTCGGTTTAGACTTGTGTAAACTCTTACGAATGTTATTTAGGCCCACTTGCAGAGACGCCGGGTTAGTTAACCCAGGAGTAAATTTATAATTTTGACAGAAGCTTTATACGAAGTCTGTCAAATCTGTCTTTTTAACCCAGAGTTAGCTACTAACTCTGGGTGAAAAGGATAACTCGACGTTTCTGAAAGCGCGCCCTACAATATTAATAATTAACAATACAATATAAAAAAATATTCAAAACATTTGGAAAGTATATGTGACAGTATTTACAGAGCGCCACCAAGGCTCACAACGCATGTGTGTGCGCCACTGAGCTATATTATTAATCTATGAATACCACTGGATAGGTTGCTGTCATATTCTTTGGAACTACTTGATTGGCGCCATTTTGGCGCTTTAAGAAGATAAGCTATTGTCTCTGGAACTAATATTATTGCAAATGGCGCACCGAAAGTCTATATTTAAGGTGGAAGACACAGTTCTGCCCGCGAAATTCAAATTTAATTTGGTTTTTCGCAATTTGTAAACTAATACGACAAGCTAGACTAATGGCATTCGAATTGCGACAATGGCAGTATCATCTTCACAGGTTTATATAAAAATCTTTACTTGAAAGTGACCAGTTTAAGAAATTAATCAAAATATCGACTAATTTGTGAGTAACTCACATCCAACTCAGTATTTTGATTAATTTCTTAAACTGGACACTTTCAAGTTAAAGATTTTTATTAGACTGCCATTGTCGCAATTAGAATGCCATAAGCCTACTTTGTCGTATTAGTTTACAAATTGCGAAAAACCAAATTAAATTTGAATTTCGCGGGCAGACCCTTGTCTTCAACCTTAAACTATGAGTTCATAAATTAATTTATAGAGGTCCCTGCACCATTTGCAATATTATTAGTTTGCAATTTGTATGTCAAATGTGGTGCTTCAAATTGATCCCTGATTATTGTCATTTGTATAGAAACAGCCAGTCCAGTGTTAATCTTAGATTAATTATATAAGTCAGTGATTGAGATAACTGCAATAATATAAGCTTGTCTTTGTTCTCAACGTCAAAATTGCATAAAGAAAAAATATCAATATCCTTACTATCTTCACTAATATATAACATAAATTACACCAACACACACACTTTCGCATTTATAATATTAGTATGATAGTATGCAAAAGTGTGTTTGTTTGTTGGTTTGTCCGTCAATCACGGAGTAACGGATCGACGTGATTTTTTAGATGTGAGAGTTTTAATAACGAAAATAAATTGATCACTCATTAAAGTGTATACAAATACCCTATTTGGCTATGGATTTCAACTTTCGTGGCGTCGTGATGCCAACTAAGGTAAAAAATAAGTATTTTTAGTGTACCAGTGTAAATGTAACAATAATTTTACAATCTGTTTATTTCAAAATTAATTAACATTTATTAATAATAAAAAAATTATTTTTAAAACAGTAATCGATCGCTATAACAATAATTGAAAGCGAAATAAAAAAAATAGTTTTAACAAAAAATCGTATGTATTAATTTTTTAACAATAATAATAATTGAAGAGGATTCAGCTTTATTTTAAGAATTAAAAGTTCATGGCAGCAATAAGTATTAATTTTATTTTTATTAAGAAACAATAATGTAGGTGATTTTATTGATAGCTTTAATTTATTTTTCTTTCATTTTAATTGAAATCAGTATTTTTTTTTAATTAACTTTTAATTATTTAAAAAAACGGATAAATTGTATGTGATTGTGATAATCTTAAATGATTGCCTTATGTAGACACTCTTTGCACAATAATTAGGGGAATATACAGTTCTAATTCAATTTGTGGAATGTTTGATATGTATGTAGTAATGGTGCTAATTCAGTTACACAATCTTCAATTTGAAAACCCTTTTTCCGTAAGTAAACAATCTCTAAACTAAATTCATAGCCCAAAATTCTGTCCCTCTTCATAGGGAACATTGTAAAAGGGTTAACACAATGTTTGTACCTACCTGTCAATTTAGTTTAGAGTTTGTACAACAGAATTAGTACCAAAGTGATTTTTTAAAAATTAAAATCGGAATCTTGAAAATTGGAATTTTTACTAACAAAAATTGGAAGGATCTAGACTACCACAGAATTCTAAATAAGGTAATAAAGAAATAATACATATGAATTATAATTAATTAATTTATGAAGAATTAATCAATTAACATGGCGTGTCATACATGTCATAACTTAAAATTAGTGTATTTCCACTTTTATAATTTCATAAATAAAACTACATGCCATTGTGTGATTAAATTTCTGTTGAATCCCTTAAAGAAAACCTCATTTTAAGATTTTTCCATATTTTTATTGTGGTATCGATTTTCTCCGAATTGAATTGGAACAATAGTGAACACAATTTAGAATATAGGAAATAAATAATTGTAAAATAAGATTAAAATAACGCTGTTTAAGTATTTTTCTATTGTAAAAGTAATTTTTACATCTCACTTTTAAGATCTGTTAATATTTTGAATATATGCCATAGTGGTTTTCTTCAAGTTAGTGATTTTCGAAATAAGCGTTATTAAACTAATTCAATCTGTTTAAAGGAGGTTAGCGTATTTTGACCCAGCATTTTTAAAAACTGTTCAGATTCAGAAATCATTTAATTTTAATTAATATTTTTCAGGGTGTTTTTCTGTGTAAACCCGATATTTTTAGAAGATGGGGCTCAAAAATATAATTATTTACAAGTACACATTAAAAATAACCGTTACATGGCAATACAAGTGAATATCTTTTGTCTCCCAACTTTATTTGATAGACTTTGATGAACTTTTTTGTTATACTGGTTTACTAGAACAAGCATGAGAAGTTTGATTCGTGAACGTGGGCTTGAGGCCCACGGTTCAGTTCGTCTGGGTCAGAAACTCTATGGAATTCGCCAATCTCCTTTTAAAAGATCTAATGCACTGCTTATAATAACCTTTTGATTCCAATTAAAACACATAAATTAAAATTTAAAAAAATCGGCCAAGTGCGAGTCGGGCCTCGCTCTTTTAGGGTTCCGTTAAAAAAATTTTAAATAAAAATATTTCCATGTACCCATGGAAATATTTTAATTTAATTTTTTTAATTTAATTTAATTTTTGTTATTTGTTGTTATAGCGGCAATAGAAATACATAATTTGTGAAAATTTCATCTGTCCATCTATTACGGTTTACGAGATACAGCCCGCTGACAGACGGACGGACGGACGGACAGCGTAGCGACAGCGTAGGCTTAGTAATAGGGTCCCGTTGGTACCCTTTGGGTACGGAACCCTAAAAAGGAATAATTCTTAGATATTTTTAAAAGTTATTTATAAAATTAGCTCAAAAACGCTGTTACCAGCTATTGAAACAATAAAAAAGATTGCAGTGAAAACATTTTCGATAAATTAATATTAGGAAAAAGATTTCGATTGCTCCGAAAATTCCCAAAAATTGTATTTATTCATTACCTACCTTTCTTAAAAATGTCTAAGAAAAATTTTTTGCTACTCCCAATAAAAATATTATGTAATTATTGAAATCTCCAAAATAATAATAATTGTTGTCTTACATTTTTTAATGATAATAATTTATAAATAATCGTCCCTAATTATTATTAAGTTAATTAATTGTGCGAATTGTCAGTTTATTGTAGAAAAGTTCCATAAGTTATTAATGTTATTATGTACTACAGTACTAGAAGAGACACTGAATTTCTTGAATATGACTTTAATTCGTGAAATTTATTTTTCCATACATTTGCTCAGTCCTTTTAGTCGATTGCCGCGAATCAAGAGCGAAAGAGGTGCCACCGGCGGCAATTCAGAGATTTAAATTAATGTGTGTTCTAGTATATCAGTACATAATACTAATACTTGGATGACAAATACCAAATAACATGTAAAATGTTCCTTTTGCCTTGGAAGTGTTCTGATAATCATTTTCGTATTATTATTAATTAAAATGTCATTTTGACATCACTCGACACTATATACAAAATTATGATTTTATAAATATTTTAAAGTAAGTACTTGTATTAATAATTTAATTTATCAAAATATTTCGAAACGTCACGTCATTTTAACGAGTAGGTAATTTCTATTTTCATCATTTTAATTATTTATTTATATAATATTTATTCAATCATTTATCAGGAATACATAATAACATAACATAATTGCTTTATGTCAAATTATAAGTAGGTATTGCTATAAAATAAATAATTTCATTATTGTTAGTTTTAATTCCATTAATAATACATTTTTATAATTTTAATGCCATTTGATTGAAACAATCTTTTTACATGATATTAATTTAATTAAGAAGCTATTAAATAGGGGATTTCATTCCAATTTTATTTTATTTTTGATATTTTAATTCCGTCGTAATTTAATTGTTAATGTAAGACTGATTTAAGATTAAACTTTTAATTACTTGGATCTTTTAGCTTGGCAGCTGTGGAAATTTTGAGAGCTTTAAACAGAAAAAATAAGAATACCGTCCAGTATTACTACGTAGTGTGTACCCCTAAACCAAGTACCTACTTCTCAAAATTTTCGAAACCCTCGGGCCATTTTAAAACGAAGAAAAAGCATATTTTTATCATGAATTTTATTTTAATAAGAATAATTTAATTATTTCAATTTTAATGTAATTTCAATTTTATAATTATTTCTAAGCGACAATATGACAATGTGGAATGTATTAATAATTTTTAAGCTTAGTAAGATTTCGCTAGGTTTAGTTTTATATGCGCTCAATTTTTTCACAAATTAAATTAAAGGCTTTAATTCAATTGATTTTGTTTCATTTCGTTTACCCTTAATTCATAATAATTTTAGGTTGCAGAACAAAAGCAGTTTCTGACTGACGCATTGAGACATGAGTCATCTTAGCAGTTAGCACTTCGCTATTTAATTGGTCTTACGGGGGATACTTTGCGCACAATCCGAACAACTTTCAAAATGAAATAAAATAAAAAACTTGAGAGGTGTCAAGGGACAACCGGATGGAACGTAGTTCCTTTCGATTACATTGTGTTCGGTATTTTCGCGGTACAACATTGGGTCTCCGTAGCCTAGTGGCTCCGGCAGTCGCACAACAGTTCAAAGTCGATGGTTCGAATCCAAGCTCGACAGACTGAATTTTTTATTTTAAATAATTTCTACATGTGGAATTTTTCCCTAATTTTTATAACTTATAAGTTATATAGACCCAATGTTGTATCGCGAAAATACCGAACACAATACAAAATTCACATTCAACAAAAAAGTGTCGCTTTCAAAAATGTGTCGAGGTCGGTTCCTTAATTTTTTCCGTCTAGCCCACTCCCGTACCGCGCAATAAGGAACTTACGTTCCAAAAAGATTTTGACTTAGTAGAACGTTTTTTTTTCTAGATCTATTGACTTCTGAACACAGCCCTTGGCAATGTCTGTCAAGAAAATTGACAGGTCCCTATTCTACCACAGATTCCTACAATACCTTTGCAAGGAGTGACAATGTTAAAGTTGGAATTTTTTCAAAAAGAAAGTCTCGTAAAATCCCTGTGAACCTGTACAATCAAAAATACAGTAAACCTAATATTATATCCGTTACTTATTCTACTTGTCTTTTAAGGTGGATTATACGGGTCTGCCCGCGGAATTCAAATTTAATTTGTTTTAAGCAACTTGCAAACTAATACGAAAAAAACAAAGTAGGCTTATGGCATTCTAATTGCGACGATGGCAGTATGTATCATTCTCACAAATTTTTACTTGAAAGTGTCCAGTTAAAGAAATTAGTCCGAGTATCGAGTTTGACCTGAGTTACTTACAAATTAGTCGGTATTCAGACTAATTTCTTAAACTGGAGACTTTCAACTAAGTAGATTTTTATATAAACCTGTGAAGATGATACTGCCATCATCGCAATTAGAATGCCATAAGCCTACTTTGCCGTATTAGTTTACAAATTGCGAAAAACCCAATTAAATTTGAATTTCGCGGGCAGACCCGTAATAATCAAACTTTAGAAAAAATTTCAGCCCATAGTCCACCTAGGTTTAGGGCATAGTCCTACCATGCTGGTCATGTGTAGACAGACTTCACACACCTTTGAGAACATTTCTTACAAGTTTCCTCACAATGTTTTCTTTCACCATTAAAGCAAGTGTTAAATACATAAAGGCTGTTTAAGTTTAAAAATAAGGGTAGGTACATAGTAAAATAAAAACAGTTTCAATATTATAATTACGTTTATTAATACACATTTTGTCTGTTCGTACACAATCCTTGCAAGAACCGATATTATTTTCACAAATCATCACTCCTAATTAACAAAAAAAAATCCAAAAGATTCTACTTTTATTATATACAAGAAAGTACAACGTCTGAAAGATTTGAATATTTATATGCTTAGTTACTTAATCAAATTTTATTAGTAAATAGGTAGATATTACACAAAAATACTCTATGCACCAAATATAGATAGAACAAAATACAAAACAGGACCGTATGATTTTAAGTTATTATAAGATTTTCTTTGAATTCCAGATAAGAAAAAAGATGTAATAAAATTATTCAAAAAACTTTTCTTGCGGTTTCCGTATAAACATAAGATTCCGGAAATGGAAAATCATTATGTTTCATAATATATATATTTATATATTTTTTCAGCGTATTTTATATTCTATACCTTTATAGATTTGGATCATAGAGTGAGCAAATAAAGTGTTGTGCGAATTAAAAGTTGCTAAATAACACCGCATAATATAACTCTTTAAACACCCATAATCATTTAAAAATCATACAAGAGAATAAAACTATCTATCGATTAACTATAAATAAAAATTTAAATATTCATTTTTATTGCTTTCAAAAATCTCTAACAGTGGAAGAGCTACTTAAGTAAATAAATTGAATCCAGACTATGCCACATGTTACAATATACATAATTATTAGTGTAATATTGTTATACAAATATTAAGTAGGTAGGTATATAAGATAAAGGTAGGTTGGTACAGTATTACCTCTATGGAATTGAGATGTAAGATGCCTTAAACAACAAGTTTCATAACATTGTTACAAATGTGTTACAAATTGTTACAAACTTTAACATTTTTATATTTCTTATGTAACATGTTTTAACACAAGCTTAATAGGTACTTACATAGTTTGGATTCAATTTAAAATAAAACAAACACTACATTTGCATCGCATGATAAATAATAATTTATAATTATTTATTAATTAACGTTTATATATTATTATTTATTTAAGTTACACAAATATGTGGAACATAAAAGTCGGAATCGTCAGTCAAAACCATAATGGCTATATGAAGAGAAATAATGCACCAATTACGGCCATGGACAGATATAGCGGAAAAACGCACGCGTTTTTCATTGGTGTTTTGTTCGCGCTATCCTGACAGTTATGCACGGAATAATGTGAGTATGTTATTGCGCATATCCACTACATTTGTCCTTGACATTAGACGAAAAAATGGAAATAAATAAATCGTAAACCCACCAAATAGCACAAGCATTAAAAAATCCATACTGAAAGGTCAAATATCTGAACACTCACAAGATTAAAAACAATATAAAAGCAAAGTCAAGAATTGTGGTCCTTTACAATGGGAATGGCATATAAATGTAATGGCATGCTATAAACATAGATTGATAATTTTATATCATGTTTTTTTTATTTATGTAATTATATTTTGGAATGGCAAAAGTACTCAGATAATGCAATCAAGTATAAAGAGAAGGAATACCAAGCTTCCATTTTCTTTATCATGCTTTACTTATGTTACACTGAGCAACTATAAAATGGTAGCATCTTATTCCAAATGGTAGAATCTTATTCCAATTACCTTGAGCGTATTATAAGAAAAAAAAAATAATATGCATGATTTGAGTCCAGAAAAAAAATGTGTATTACAATTGACGAAAAAAATGGTAATTGTTTACCGTTGGTAAACAATTACCTTTCTGTACACAATTGTGTTAACATTTGAAACTTTTACCGGTTTTAGGTTAAATTGTAGTAATTTTTTATTTTAAATTCAACGATAAATTCATATCATTCTGTATATGATAAATTTTGCATGATATTTCCTAAAGCTTTGGTCCCAAACATGATTTCTTTTTTCCATTCGCATTATAACAAAATCGTCATTAAGTGGAAATAAACTACATATTTTAATTAAAAAAAACTTACCAGTTCAATGTTACTTCACTTTCACTTGCATGTAGCCTGACCCTTACAAAACTTTCGAGCAATTATTTTTAATTTCTAAACTTAATACTTATTTTAACATGTGCTTCGACAAAGTTGCAAAAATCTTTATTTTCAACTTTCTTTTTTACTTTATTTATATACGAGTAGGTACAGCCAGCTTCAAATAAATGTTACGGTCTGTGAAGATTTATCATCTTTATTTTTTTTCTGGCAAATACAGCCGCCAATCCCTGTGATCTTGCTTAAGCAAGATGCAATTTTTATAACATCTAAGCCTGAGCTCTAAAATATTATTTTTTTATTCTGACGGTCAATAGGTATTTATCGTCAATCGTCATTTACGACGTTGTTTAACTTTAAAAAAATAACTCAGCTGCCTATTTCACAACATAAGATTAAGTAAGTATATAAAACGAAATATTTAAGTAGCCTTTGTTCCAAACAAAAGTCTATACTAAAAATACACATAACTTAACGAATTTAAAAATATCGATAGGAATCAAACTAATAAAATCTCAATTATATTTTTAGTTAATTAATTAAATTTATATAAAATCTTACATTTTTTAATGAAAATTAATAAACATACGACCGAACACTGAATAAATGACAAAAATTTAAGACATGCTTAAAAATTGGTTTGGTAAAACTTTGATGCCAAGGCATGTATTCGGTCAATATACTCCTAAATAATACATAGCATATTAAGTACTTATATTATATTAATGTGTATATTAGAATACGTACCTACAATATGGTCGTTTCTATATAAACATCCTACGTGTATACAAGTTTCTAGACCCACCTGTACCGTTCCTATATAACAAGTTAATATTAATTAAGTGATGTTTAATGATGTACGACCTAGAGACATAGGTACATATAAAAGAAATGACGACTAAAATGAAAGAAAGGACGACTCTTTTAAAGAAATGACAACCTCCCGGGCGCATAGGACCTTCCCGAATAGAGAACGCGTTATTTTCGAAGAGTTATGAAAAAGCTAGGTTTAAAAAGATTTAAACCTAGATTTCGAAAAGATTACTGACCTTTTGAGTGTACAGTTATGACACCTCTAGGGAGTTAACTCTCTTTATTATTTATATTTTATCAAGTAATCACTTAGATTAATTGAAGCGTAATAAAAAAATAAAATATTTATGGAATCCTAATTGATTTGTAAGTTCTTCTGTAACTAGTAGAATAAATACAAAATGGTAATTGTCAAAATTGTAATTGTGTAAATCTCATCTTCACAGATTTATATAAAAATCTTTACTTGAAAGTGTCCAGTTTAAGAAATTAGTAAGAATATCGACCAATTTGTGAGTAGACTCACGTCCAACTCGATATTCTGACTAATTTCTTAAACTGGACACTTTCAAGTAAAGATTTTTATATAAACCTGTGAAGATGAGACTGCCATTGGCGCAATTAGAAGGCCATAAGCCTACTTTTTCGTATTAGTTTACAACTTGCGAAAAACCAAATTAAATTTGAATTTCGCGGCAGAGTTACGGGTCAACTATTCCAATCGCAATCACCAAACAGCACTTTTTCATAATAACATTACATATTACATATAACACTTACAACAATATAACACTAGATTTTGACACTAATCGATAGTTAATCAATGTTCCACTACGTTAACCGAAACGGGTATAAAAATATTTTAGTAGGTATTAATTAAATATTAATTTAATTTACTTATTACAACTTCTACAACCTGCTTTTAGTTAATAATTTGAAAGTTACATAAGTTTAATTCAATATTTCAAAGAAATCCAAGGAAATTGTTAATTAGTATGGGCAAGTGCTGTTCCTTTGGACGCTTGTACCTGTGGACACAATCGATTCCTTCGAAACTAGCAACCCTAAAATTCTAATTTGAACGCGACCGTAAAGCTTTATCTTTGGTTGACAGTTCGCGTTTAATTTTAGTTAGAATTTTAGGGTTGCTAGTTTCGACGGAATCGATCGTGTCCACAGGTACAAGCGTCCATAGGAACAGCACTTGGTATTATTGAATCAACGACCTTATACCCCGTAGACGCCCATTATAGGGCGAACGCCTATTATATAGGTAACTAAGGTGAATTGATTTTGTATTTTACTGAATAGCACTGCACGAAGCCTCAACTTTATATTTTATTAGCATATGCACGGATTAATAGATATTAGGGAAGGTTTTCTTAGCAAACCTAGATAAATTAAAAAAAAAACCTTAAGTCGTTCTTGTATTTATTGTTTCAGATAAAATAAATTTTTTTTAAATAAAATGAAAAATGCTTGTTCCATGCTTTTAATAACATCAAACTATTGATATTTTATTTTACAAGATTTATACAGATTAGTAATTTTATTAAAAAACAATACTTATTGTTTTTCGCTTCGAGTAAGTTTTAATTAAATTACTAGCTACAATATACACGAATTAATCAACAAAACTCTACAAAGAACAACTTGTGATTGTCTATGACTTTAAAATAGCACCTACTTAAAAAACTATGACGATCATCCCTAAAAATACTAAGTAGGTATACCGCTAAATACGCTAATGCCTATTTCTACAAACCATACGCAAAAACTACGCAAATTATCCCCTAATCAGGATTGTCTTATAACTTAGGTAGCCCCTAAATGAAACCTTAAAACGTTTTAAAAAAAATTAAGTTAAAGATTTTTTTAATACAATTTGATGAAGTAGTTGTATTATTTAATTGTTAACTGAAATTACAGTGACTGAATAATTTTTCATCATCATCATCATCATCATCAGAAACCCATCAACGGCTCCCCCACTGAGCGCAGATCTCCTCTCAGACTATAACCTATAACTCTTCGGTTATAGGCCATAGTGCAGCACGCTGGCCCAATGCAAATTAGCAGACTTCACACACCTTTGAGAACATTAATGAAGAACTCTCAGGTGTGCAGGTAGTTTCCGACAAATCAAATTTAAAAACTCCGATTCCGATTGCGGTTCCGGAAAACCCGTTAAATCGATATAAACCCTCGGTATCCGTTTAGAGAAAGTACACGCGACCTCGTAATTGATTGTCGCCAGCTTATCCGCAACCATTTGCATCGTAATTGTCTCGCCATGATCGCTCCCGATCAAGGTAACCGTTGTACCTACCGCCATTTTCTTAGGTAGACGGACCATGCATTGATCCATACAGATCCTACCGACAATTTCACATTTGACCCCCTCCACTAGCACTGTGAAGCCTTGCAGATGACGGAGCCAACCGTCGGCGTAACCTATTGGAATTGTTCCGATCCACTCATTTTTGCTTGCAGTGTAAGTCCTTCCATAGCCAACGGTTTCCCCTTTAGGATGTTCCTTCACATGAATCAAAGATGACACTAAGCTCATCGCTGGTTTCAAGGGATACGGTTCATTTAAAGCGTTCCCCGAAGGATTCAAGCCGTACATCGCAATGCCGAACCGAATCAAATTCCCTGGAGTCCCTGGATGCCAGATTGCCGCAGCACTATTGCTAACATGGACATATCTCGGTAGTTCCGAAAGAGCGGAGGAAATCTCCTGAAAACGACGTTCTTGTTCCTTAAAGAATCTAACATCTTCATGGTCTGCTGTTGAAAAATGGGTGAATAAACCTTCCCAAGCGAAACGTTTCGTTGCTTGCACGAGTTTCACTGCCTTCTTCGTATCTTCCGGTGTCGTGAAACCGATCCGACCCATTCCAGTATCAACTTTTATGTGTATTTTTAAGGGTGTTTGGGTTGCTATTTGGGTAAATTTTTGGATCGCCTGTTCTAACCATTCGAATGTTGCGACTGTTACTGCTAAATCATATTTCAGCAGCAGATCAATGTAATCGGCGTCCACGACAGATAAAATCAGTATTGGTTCGGTGATTCCAGCGTGGCGTAGTTCCATGGCTTCGTCCAGGATCGCCACACAGAATCCTGTCGCTCCGCCATTTCTTGCGGCTATGGCTGTTTCTACGGCCCCATGTCCATATCCGTTTGCTTTGACGACAGCAAACAGCTCTGTTCCCTCGGGCATTCGTTTCACTTGATTATACACATTCTCTTTAATCGCTTGCGTGTCAATTATTAACTTCGTGGGACGATGCCATCCAGCCATAGTACTTCTAACGGTATTAGGTGAAAACTAAACAATTCATCGCGGCTAGTTCAATTGATTAACTTTTCGTGGTTTAGATAAGGCAATCGCGTTATCTAAGCCACGGAAATATTTCGAGATAAAACGCTTACCACCGCTGTTTCACGGACGATTCATGCGTACTTATTTCTGGATAAAATACGCTGTTGTTTGAAAATATATAATGATAGTAACACTCCATTGTGAAAGGAAATGCCGTCTTTTTTGAGACACACTTTCTTATTTTTTATTATTTTTTTTTCAGCATCATCATCAGCAACCCGTCAATGTCTCACTACTGAACTCAGGTCTCTCAAAGAAGGGTTATTTTAGGCATAATCGAGAACAGTGTATTTAAAGCACATTGTTATTTTCACATATTTATTTGAAAGGTGGATTTTGTTCTTAATAATCCCGTGGGAACACTTTGATTTTCCGAGATAAAAAGTAGCCTAGATGTCACTCTCCAAGTCCTCCTCGTGCAAAAATGACGTCGATCCGTAGCTCTGTTGCGGTGTGATAGAAGGACAAACCAACACACTTTCTTATTTATAATATTAGTAGATAAGAATTGTTGGCACGCGTGCCCCGCCCACTTTTCCGTTCTACCTTGATATATTTCTGTGATCTAAACTATACGGATAAGTCACAAAATAGAGCTACCTATCTGTCTTGTTATGTTTCTTGTGGATAAGAAAAGAAAACAAAAGGATAGCGTGACTATCCTAATCTCATTATAAAAGAAAACAAAAGGATAGCGTGACTAACCTAATCTCATTATAAGAAAACAAAAGGATAGCGTGGCTAACCCAATCTCATTATAAGCATCGAACTATATCGTTTAGAACAGAAGTTTCTAACAAAATGTAGGCTCAAAACAAACAATGAATGTGTGAGTCATTAGCAACCCATCAACGGCTCACTACTGAGCGCAGGTCTTCTCTCAGAGAAGGGTTATAGGCCATAGTCCACCACGCAGGCCCAATGCGAATTGGTGGACTTCACACACCTTCGAAAACATTATGAAGAACTCTCAAGTGTGTAGGTTTCCTCACGATATTTTCCTTCACCGTTGAAGCAAGTGATAGTTAATTGCTTAAACGCACTTGACTCTGAAAAGTCAGAGGTACCCGGGATCGAACCTGCGACCCCCCGGAGACCACAGTCCTAACCACTCGGCTATCACTGCTTCTAGTGTGAATGTGTGAGTGCCATGTAATTATTTTCTGTACTGGTACTGTTAATTACGTTTTTAATTGTTATTGTGATGTGTGACACCCTTTCACAGCACAGTACGTCATTTTTAAATAGTTTTCTGCGAGCTCGTCGTACTAACGCGACGATAGTGATGTGTAGTCGGCCTATGGCTTACTAAAATGGTTTATCACTGCGTCGAGTATTGCGCTTCTACGCCCTATAGTTCGATGGTTATATGATTAAGTGTGCAGTTTTTATCGTGTCTATTCAAAGTTATTAAATTTTTTATCATTAGGGCGACTACATACGTACCTTTATTCGAAATCGACACAAATAAGGCTTTTGCCTGAATTTGAATAGATTTCTAATTACAGCATTGTACGTAAACTGTAATTGTATTTTTTAGAAGTTAAAATTGATATAATAAGCTATCCGTAAAAGATAGATATATGCCATCGCGGACTTTTTGTATAGACCTATCCCACCAATACCACCACCATAATTTTTTTTTGTCATAACTCAAAGTGATTTAGGCAGCGTTTTCGATGAAAGCTACCCTGGCGGCTTGACTTTTTCCCACATTATCAACAATTATAGTCATATTTCAATTAACACAAATTCTTAACAAATTATACACATAAACCTTCCTCGTGAATCACCCTGTCTATTGGTGAAAACCGCATGAAAATCCGTTCCGTACTTTTTGAGTTTATCGCGAACAGACAGACAGACGCGGCGGGGGATTTGGTTTTATAATGTGTAGTGATAGTGATAAAATAGATGAAAATGTGTCAATAAGATGTGTGTCATTCACAAAGTTGTTGTCAACAAAATGTGTCATTGATATTCAAAGTGACATTGGCGAAGTGCATTGTGCTGAACTGGCACGAAATAAAGCCAGAAAGTTAAAACAACAACATGTGTCATTGAAAAAGTTGTTGTCTTTGCTAATATTATAAAGAGGAAACATTTTTTTGTTTGTTTGTTTGTACCGAATAGGCTCTGTAACTACTGGACCGATTTAAACCGATTTTTCACCAATAGAAAGCTAAGTTATCAGGAAATAACATAGGCTATAATTTATCTTCAAAAAAATTAGAGATTCTTAAGAAAATTGCAATAATGTAACCCAAAGTAGCAAATTTTTGCCTATAAAATGCATTATTTGGCGTGTGCTGAGAAAACTACTGATGATACATAAAAATTATGTACTACATGATTAAAGTACTCATTAATCTCTACAAAAAAGTCCACGAGGGAATATATCTAACTATCATATTTTATCATATTTTATATTCCTATAACCCTTCTCTGAGGAGACTTGCGTTCAGTAGTGAGCCGTTGATGGGTTGCTGATGATGATGATGATGATGATGATGATCATATTTTAGTCACAATAGTAGCTTTTTTGTTCTAAAATTTGATTAGGTCGCCTTTACTATCGTAGTATTAATTCTTCCTTACTATTACATAATTATAAATGCCAAAGTGTGTTTGTTTGTCGGTTTGTCCATCAATCACGCTGCAGCAAAGCTACGGATTGAGGTGATTTTTTGAATAGGTATAGTTCAGAACCTAGGGTTCCCGCGGGATTTTAACAACTCAATCCACGCGGACGAAGTCGCGGGCATCAGCTGGTCAAATATATTCCGGCCTCACGCTTTATCTATCTGGCAAGGCGATGATAAAGTTTGTTATGACGACACCCAAGGGCAGGCGAGGCGCACTCCGCATTTTGGCGTCGCACCAACTCAATGGGCTGACCTAGTGAGAAAGGGATAAGAAAAAAATAGAAAGAGACGCAACTTCTATGTGAATATGACTGTAGGTAAGCTAGCGCTGTGCGACCTGAATTGCACGTTATTTTAGATAAATAAATATTATGCATTCGATAGGTAAATATGATTATTTTCTATAGAGCATACGCATTATATAATGTTAAAGGAGGCCATACACGTTAGGGTTTGCATGATGGTTTTAGCCGTACATGCATAACCGACAGGTATAACCGAGTTTCATATTACACATACACGTTAGGGTTTGCATGATGGTTTTAGCCGTACATGCATAACCGACAGGTATAACCGAGTTTCATATTACACATACACGTTAGGGTTTGCATGATGGTTTTAGCCGTACATGCATAACCGACAGGTATAACCGAGTTTCATTTACACATACACGTTAGGGTTTGTATGATGGTTTTAGCCGTACATGCATAACCGACAGGTATAACCGAGTTTCATATTACACATACACGTTAGGGTTTGCATGATGGTTTTAGCCGTACATGCATAACCGACAGGTATAACCGAGTTTCATATTACACATACACGTTAGGGTTTGCATGATGGTTTTAGCCGTACATGCATAACCGACAGGTATAACCGAGTTTCATATTACACATACACGTTAGGGTTTGCATGATGGTTTTAGCCGTACATGCATAACCGACAGGTATAACCGAGTTTCATATTACACATACACGTTAGGGTTTGCATGATGGTTTTAGCCGTACATGCATAACCGACAGGTATAACCGAGTTTCATATTACACATACACGTTAGGGTTTGCATGATGGTTTTAGCCGTACATGCATAACCGACAGGTATAACCGAGTTTCATATTACACATACACGTTAGGGTTTGCATGATGGTTTTAGCCGTACATGCATAACCGACAGGTATAACCGAGTTTCATATTACACATACACGTTAGGGTTTGCATGCACAGTTTTGCCATAAACTCTCAGTTGGAGGCTGGAGCTACGTGACGATCTGTGTAGGACAGTTACCTATCTATACCTACTAAGTACTGTGTACGGTATACCAAACTTAACAATGGACGACGACGATGTGATAGCTATACTTGGCTTAACACTTGTTCTACAGAACAAAAAAAGAAAAAGAGATCGCACTGAATGGTGTAAACGCTGGTTATTGAAAAGAAAGCAATTCTCTCATATAAATTTAATAAATGAATTGAGATTTACACCAACAGATTACAAAAATTATTTACGAATGGATGAAAATATTTATTTGAAACTGTTATCATTGATCACTGAAACTGAGAACTACGTGCAGGCAAGCTCGCTGGACGCCACACACGCTCGGTTATGCTCGCGCACAAACATAACCGAGCGGCAAAAAATATCAATTTTGATATTTGCTTGGTTGCATGTACATGCGCCGATAACTGTACAGTTTTAGCACATACACGCTAGGGTTTGCCTGTCGGTTATGCATGTACGGCTAAAACCATCATGCAAACCCTAACGTGTATGGCCTCCTTTAGGGTTTGCATGCACAGTTTTGCCATAAACTCTCAGTTGGAGCTACGTGACAATCTCTGTAGGACTGTTATCTATACGTACTAAGTACTGTGTACGGTATACCAAACTTAACAATGGACGACGACGATGTGATAGCTATACTTGGCTTAACCTTTGTTCTACAGAACAGAAAAAGAAAAAGAGATCGCATTGAATGGTATAAACGCTGGTTATTGAAAAGAAAGCAATTCTCTCACGTAAATCCTTACTATTATAAATGCGAAAGTGTGTTTGTTTGTTGGTTTGTCCTTCAATCACGCCGCAACTGGGCTACGGATCGACGTGATTTTTTGCATGGGTATAGCTGAGGACCTGGAGAGTGGCATAGGCTACTTTTTATCACGGAAAATCAAAGAGTTCCCGAGGGATTTTAAAAACTAAATCCACGCGGACGAAGTCGCGGGCATCAGCTAGTTTAAAACATAAATGAATTGAGATTTACACCAAGAGATTAAAAATATTATTTAAGAATGGATGAAAAACTTTATTTGAAACTGTTATCATTGATCACTGAAACTGAGAACTGCGCAGGCAAGCTCGCCGGACGCCACACACGCTCGGTTAGTTCGCGCGCTAACGTAACTGAGCGGCAAAAAATAACAATTTGATATTTGCTTGGTTGCATGTACATGCTATTCGGGGGCTCGCAGGTTCGAGTCCGGGTACGCACCTCCGACTTTTCGACTTTCAGTGCGTTTAAGAAATTAAATATCACATGCTTTAACGGTGAAGGAAAACATCGTGAGGAAACTTGCGCACCTGAGAGTTCTCCATAATGTTCTCGAAGGTGTGTGAAGTCCGCCAATTCGCATTGGGCCAGCGTGGTGGACTACGGCCTATAACCCTTCTCTGAGAGGAGACCTCGCTCAGTAGTGAGCCGATGATGGGTTGATAATGATGATGATGATGTACATGCGAAGATAACTGTACAGTTTTATCACATACACGCTAGGATTTGCCTGTCGGTTATGCATGTACGGCTATAACCATCATGCAAACCCTAACGTATATGGCTTTACTGTGAATACTGTGAAATCATCTGCATTTAAATTTCATTTTTCACTGTACATTCGTATAAATATAGTATGAAATAAGCTGAAATCTAAAGAGATCTATCTGTAGATTTCAGTCTAAAAACCCAATTTTGTGATGATTGGATAGCGAAGTGATCGCACAGCATTACGCAACGAGTAGAAATCAACGACAATCATAGACAATCATAGACAATCACAAGTTGTAATTTAATTCTACCCCCATTAATATCATGTTGTGATATATACGCTGATATGCACCTCTGTACAGGTCACAGCGCGCGTCACTTAAGTTGAAAACAATGTATGTTTATTTGTCTATGCGCTCGATTGACCGCCATTCAGAACAATCGACAACCCTGGAAGAGTAATAAGGAATATGCAGGCGTCTCGCTCGCACACGGGCATTCGGTCCTCGGTTAATTTGGTAGATAAATATGGAAATAGGCATGACCGTTTTTTAAATACAGTTTTTGCAATTCACGAAGGCGAGTGAGCTTTGCTCGTGGTTACTTCGTGTACATGCACATTGCATAAGTGTGCGTGCCTGTCAAAGCCTAGGTGGGAGCGGGCCGGCGCGAGCATTGCCCTCGCTCACACTTATACAGATACGACACACACACAACCATAAGTCAGTCGCCCTCGTGAATTGCAAGAACTATACTGCTGGATGATGTCCCAAAGTATCTATTCTATTTCGAATTATTCTACTATTTCGAAAAAACGACTATTTCTAGAAAAAAAAGTTCTTATTTCAGCAAAAAAAAAAGGTTTGATAGATAAAATTACCATTACAATTTTAAATTTTAAAGTACACGCAAAAACGCTTAAAGGTGTCATGGCGTCGTTTATGACGTCACCTGTGTTTATCATAGTAGTTAGTCAAAGTTTGAAGATGTGACGTATCGCTCAGATCGGTGTTCTATCCGATATGGCGGTTTGCTACCTTTTGTAGTTTTATTTTACCAAAATAAATATCAATCTCGCTCAAAATAGAAAAAAAGTGTGTGTGTCAGCTCCGACGCACGACTGGAGTTTACTTTATAGTTTATACTTCAATAGTATTTGTGCTAGTTAATATCAAATACGGCCATCTATTGTAAATAGCTCGAACTATTATGTTAGCAGTGCTGTTATCGCAGGGTTTTAGGGCGTACAACAGAGTTGCTATTCGAAATAGTTTACACATAAGCCGAAAGATGGCGCTGACCCACATGTAAGTAGTAACGCTGTCATAAAAACGTAACAAGGTCATTCATAAGTAGATTTTACACCTCGAATTTTTCTCATACCGGGCGCCTAAAATCGATTCTTAAGGAGTAAACTCCAAAAATAAATACTTTTTTTACAATCCATGAATCCTAGTTCATTAGATAAATTCATAATTTCATTGATTCTTTGATTACTGTCATCATGCATGCTGTAAATAAATACGGATTAATTTAAAATAAAATGAGCATGAAAATATGATCGAGCATCATTTATCTGATTAAAATAAGAAAATGCTACAAAAATTTCATTAATACAGATATCATGCAGATTTTTAGGTGTGAGATAATTATTGCAACACTGATACCATAAATCCATAGCATTGTTTCAACTTCAGTGACCCGCGCTGCGATCGGTGGGGCCCCTAAGATGGCGTCTCAAATCCACATGTTATTCACTTAATATCAAAATCGTAGAAAAATTAAGAAACCCACCATTTTTAAACTATTAAAATTATATGCTTATGATGTTCAGAGCGATGGGACCTTTGTTACAATAAAACTTTTTACTAGCCACGTTTTAAACATGACTAATGTTCCCCTTTTTTCCTTCAACTAAGCGAAGCTAGAAGGTATAACAATTGGGTATTTGACTGATATTTTTTTTTATTAATATTATAACACAATAACATTTTTCTTTTTTAAATATCTTCTAGCTTTGAACTTACCTGTTAGACAGAGAGCGCCACTAAAGTGTGACGTCACAAGTCAGCAGCTCCATACACGCTCCATAGAAAATTTCGTTTCAGAAAGAGACAGATACCTACAGTCATAGTAAAACAGCTTATATTGTTTTTTCACCGATTTATTTTCAAAATGTTATTCTTACATGTTAACATTTTGACAACAGTCAAATACCCAATTCTCTAACTGGTGGGGGTTTGAATCTACAATATTTCAAATCCCACTTCTAAACGGCTTTATAAAAAAAAAATACATGAACTTTGAGAATTAAAGGGAGAAAAAAAATGGAATGTACCTACGTAATATTTTTTGAGCATTTTAGCTTAAACGGCACTTTTTATAGAGTACGACGATTTGTCCGCAACTATCTCTCTCTGACGCCCAACGAAACACACCTGTCCTTCTCGCACCCACGTCCCAATCGCCCCGAAAACATCTCAACCGGATTGGCAAACATCTGCCAAATACAAATATCATTGGAGCAAATTGTCTTGGTTCACAAACGCGCGGTTGTTTTGAACATTCTGGAAGTTTGGTTGGAAATTGTTGTTGACAGGCGTTTGCCAATTCATTGGCGCCAAGCCCGTGGGCATTGGCTTATGGGCTGGACTATTGGGGCTTGATTTGAGCTGGTTAATGGAGGGTGCGGGACCTGCTTTAGGCGATCTTGGAGCTAGAAGGTTGTCTACATCTATGTTTATAGCACCTGACGTGTCGGCCCAGGTCGCGCCCAACTTGGTCGAAGGTTTCGCCTGGTTGTTGTTGGTCGGTTGTTGGGCCTGTTGCATTTGTTGTTGGGTCGACATCGGTTGGAGGAGACCCACTGGCGTCGGTTGGAGACCTGTTTTTGGGGAAAAAGAAGTAAACAAAAAATCTATAGTAAACAAAATATCTAACAAATAATCTATTTTTTTTAATCTCTTGCAAAATAATAAAAAAAAAATAGTGCTCCCGACCGAATCCAGCCACAACGGCAATTCTCCACGGAACTTAGCTATCGGCGCATTTGATATTATAGTGCACAAGTGTGTGCGCATTGCTCCATTCCCTCACTCTCAACTATCTTAAACAAACGAAATTCATAACGAAATACATGTGACAGAGCTGAAGATAAACTGGGTAAAGTAAATAAAAACCCCATAATATAATGAAAAGCAAGAACCTTTATTATCAGTTCGAATCACGGTGGGAACATACTTATGGAATTGGGTATTTGACTGATATTTATATATTTAAAATAACGTTTTTAAATATTATAACACAATGCCATTTCTCTTTTTTAAATATCTTTACTAGTCTCGGAATTATAAGCTGTTTTACTGTGACTGTATCTGTCTCTTTCTAAAACGAAATTTCTAAGGAGCGTGTATGGAGCCTGTGAATTGTGACATCACAGTTCACTAGCGCTCTCTCTTTCTAAGAGGAGACTTTAAAGCTCCATAACTTATTTGTTTTTAGACCGATTTATTTTCTGCTTTTACAAAAATGTTATTCTTGTTGTTAAATTTTCGATTATAAATAATGAATATCAACGTTTTGACTACAGTCAAATACCCAATTAAAACTGTAATTAATCATTATTTATTGACATTGCACTTAGAAAATAATATTATCAACTATCCGTTCACTGCAAGTTGACCGCTACCTCGCGTCGCGGTTCCCCGCACCGCACCTAAGTGAGACCCTACAGCTAAGTACAGACAGCAACGTATCGCTCGCGATTGTTACTGCCGAGTTTTTCAAACTTTTGTTTGTTACTTTTTAAATGTTTTTGTTAAGTTTTAATTATTTATTTATTTTTGTATGGTTCGCGTGTCGTTTTCTAAGATGAGTTAAAAAAGGAAAAATTTTGCACAGCACAGAGTATAATTAATTATTACTTATTATTATTATTAACTAATGAAGTCATTAATTAATAATAATTATTATATACTAGCTGATGCCCGCGACTTCGTCCGCGTGGATTTAGTTTTTAAAATCCCTCGGGAATCCTTTGACTTTCCGGGATAAAAAGTAGCCTATATGTCACTCTCCAGGTCCTCAACTATACCCATGCAAAAAATCACGGCGAACCGTAGCTCTGTTGCGGCGTGATTGAAGGACAAACCAACAAACAAACACACTTTCGCATTTATAATATTAGTATGACGACGACCTCCCTGGCGCAGTGGTGAGCGCTGTGGTCTTATTACTGGGAGGTCTGAATTGTCTCTAGTCTGGTCTGGTGGGAGGCTTTCGTTGGCCGTGGCTAGTTACCACCCTACCGTCAAAGACGTGTCGCCAAGCGATTTAGCGTTCCGGCACGATGTCGTGTAGAAACCGATTAGGGGTATGGGTTGAATTTTCACTGCTATACCCCTTCCAAGTTAGTCCGCTACCATCTTAGACTGCATCGTCACTTACCATCAGGTGAGATCGCAGTCAAGGACTATCTTGTCATCGAATAAAAAATAAAATAAAAAAAAGATTTACTGTCAACGGTACCAGTATGACGTCATTTTGGTCGACGACGGCCAACTTGGTGTGAACGGGTAGTAAACTTAAACATAACACAATTAATAAATGCTTAATAAACTATAACCTCGTCCATAAACCGATATTCTATAGACACAGCTAAGTATAGTTTTATTTTATCGATGTAGGTATGACTGAAATTAGTCTTAAAACCAGGAATCTCGTTTCGGAATACAATCTAAATAACTTCAAGAATAAGAACCGAAAACTGTCGGTGATATATCGACAAAACCGGGTGTAAGTGTAGTTAGTGTAGTCAGTAGTGTTTTCTAAATACAAAATATTGTATTTCTTTCAACTTTATAACGTTTTCGGATCGTGTAAGAAGATTTATACTGTAAGATTTTTGCGTTTCAAAGTTATACAAAAATTCTTTTAATTTTAATGTATTTTTGAAAACATCTTCAGTCAACGGCAACGGGGGCCGGATAGAATGAAGTACCGGGGGATAAAAGCTAGATAATAATATTATAGCCTTGCACACAAAGTCACAAACAATATGTATTGGCAGTTGGCACTTGGCTTTCAAAAAGTCCTTGAAAGGTACTAAGAAGACTATAATATAGTCTTCTTACACTAGCGGCACGCTATGATGGCCGGTTTGACGTTTGTCCGCTCATGAAGTTCCGTATTAATTGATAACGACTTTGAAGGAAATAATTTTATTACTTTATTGACGATAGTGATGTGCAGAGATTCATAAATTTTATCGAATGTAGTTTTAGGTTTAGGACTCAAAATTTATTTATTAAATTGATTTCTAAAATGTATACAAGTGTAGAAAAATCAGTTTGCACCATTTAAGGGGTGAATGTACTTGTGAATATGAACAATTTTCACTATGTGGACAAACCTCTGAAATCGCAAAAAAATATCAGCTGTTTCATACAAAAGGTAAATTTTTTATTTTTATATGATATATACCACAACTCAGCATTTGGTTTTCTAAATTGAAAATTTTTAAAAATGGAATCTAATACGATCGTCACATAGGATCGCTGGCTAGCACAACTACTACCTCCGGCAAACTCGCGTCAATGCTCAATGCAAAACAAAGCAGTTTCGAATTGACGTTGCTTCGAAAAGTATAAACTGTCAGTGCAATGCGATTGTGATATAGTTTTGACCTGGCTTTGGATTTCAAATATTGATACTGCATTACTGTTGACCCTTGCTCGTTAATTTGGACTCTGTTCAAGCCCTTTGTTGTGGATTTCGTCGATATGACCGAACGTACGCAGAGAACTGTTCTAAATAGTCAGACACGTGAGTTCGTAATACGCCTTCGTAACTATTTCGATCGTGAAGCTCAAAATGGAGGGCCAATTTTACCTATAACGTCAGTGGTTGAACGCATAGCTGATGCGCTTAATATTGGACAACGAACTGTTAGACGGATAACTAAAAAAAAATATGGCGAGACTGGCACAGAAGAAAATAAACTTCACACACCAAAAAAGAGAAAACGAGCAAAACCAGTCGTAGGCATCGATAGCTTTGATGCCGATGCTATCCGAAGACATGTTTACGGCTACTATTTACAGAAGGAGTATCCAACAAGAAAAAAGTTGGTGCATTCACTGAAGGAAGCTGGATTATTCTTCGGTGGGGAAAGTTCTTTAACGAAGATTTTGAAGACCATTGGATTTCGATACAAAAAATGTAACAAACGCAAAATATTGATGGAAAGATTTGATATAGCGATGGCAAGGTATACTTTTTTACGGCAAGTGAAAGAAATCAAAAATTGGCAAAATGTTGTGTTCTTGGATGAAACATGGCTTAATGCTAACCATACTGTAGGCCGTTCTTGGAACGATGACACAGCAGCATCTACTTCCAAAGTTCCTGTAGGAAAAGGATCGCGACTTATAATTTGTCACGCCGGAACCATCAACGGGTTTGTCGAAGGTTCTCTCATGGCTTTTGCGTCAAAAACCACTGGAGACTATCATGAAGACATGAATGGAGAAAAGTTTACTGAATGGTTTACCTCAATGTTGTGTAGCCTCCCTGAACCATCTATTATAATTATGGACAACGCCCCATACCACTCGATGCAAATTGACAAGCCACCTGCCCAATCCCAAAAGAAAGCTGATATCGTCGCATGGCTTCGTAAAAATGGCGTAGATGCAAACATGAATATGTTAAAAGCGGAATTAGTACGTCTTTTAAAAGAAAACAAACCAACCAAGATCCGATACGTCATTGACGAAATAGCATTAGAACATGGGCACAGAGTTATACGGTTACCGCCTTACCATTGTGAGTATAATGCGATTGAGTTGGTGTGGGCTCAAATTAAGGGATATGCTGCAAGACACAATACAGAACCCCCATTTACCACAAAAAAAATGCTAAAATTATTAGAAGAAGCTTGTGAACATGTGACTAAAGGAGACTGGGAAAAGGTTGTGAATAGAACTGTTAAATTAATAAGGGAAGATTATGAAAGAGATGTGAAAATAGATAATATTATAGAAAACGAACATATAATTATTAATGTAGGTGATGATAGCAGTGACGACAGTGAAAATAGTAGTATGGACGAATCTGATTAATTATGGCCTTTTGTGGCACCTTTTTTGGTATCTTTTGTATTCATATGTTTCTTGTGTGCATATAAAGTATGTATATTCATTTTCATTCAAATATTCAGTTCGTTCAAATAAATTAAATAAACATATACATTTTTGTTTTATTAAACCTATTTAATCAGGTACAAAAACAAAACTTAATTGTTTTTTGTTCGAGAATAAATTGACATTCCACATCACTATTGTAGTAGTGGGCGTTTTGTAACGTAATCGGTTCGAGAAACTAGTTGTGGGACTGATAATCGAATACGTAGTTTCGTGGTTCAGAATGTAACGATTATTTTACGTAAGCACTTCATAAACAACGCGTTCAAGTGACGCGGCGCGTAACCGAATCACAGACACTGGGTACTTCAACTCACATCACTTATCACATCCACGTTAAACAAGTTACAACCACTTCAATTGATTGTATGCGTATGACACACTTAACATAAATATTTCGCCAATGTCTCGGGATATTTGAGCTAGCGAGCAGGTAGGTCGGCTGGTACATAATCCGTACAATAAAAAGAATGAGTTATAGTTTGTTTTACTACAAACTTTGACATGGCAAATAAAGATTATGCGAACTTGTGCGTTATATGCTTGCGACAAAGTTCATTATGTTTCTTAAGTATGTAGGTATGTTTCTTTAATAATAGTTGTCGGGAGAAAACTTGACCTGGGATTGGGGTTTTTTTGTTCTAATTTTAGACTTATTTTATTAGTTTACCTGTGTAATGGACTATTGATGAATGTTGCGTTACGTGCCTATCTAACACACAGTTAACGTTCTTACTAATATTATAAATGCGAAAGTGTGTTTGTTTGTTGGTGTTTTGGTTTGTTGGTTTGTCCTTCAATCATGCCGCAACAGGGCTACGGATCGAAGTGATTTTTTGCATGGTTATATGGTATGGTTGGTATACCATGGATTTTAAAAACTATATCCACGCGGACGAAGTCGCGGGTGATGCCCGCTAGTAATATTTAAATGTAAAACTAGATCCAAATTGATTTAAAATTTACTAAAAATTGCATATTTATGTACCTATTTTGTATACTTAAGTATACATAATAGACCTACTTTAAATAGTGTTCTGTAAAAAATAACTCATAACTATACATTAAATTTAATTAATCTAAAATATTAACTTCTAAATACGCCTGCATAACGTAATCAATAAAAAAATATATAAAATACTGAAATTTTTATCCATAGATTTGCCAGTTCTAAGCCTGGATAGAGGAGGAAAGTTCATTCACTTACTAAATTTTTCATTCGTTTATTTACTTTTGCCCGATTGGACAAAATTATTTAAAATTTAAAATAATAAATAAAACTCATTTTTAACACGTAACAGTTTGTCTTGTAGATGATATATCGTCTCTATAGTCGTAAGCGTAACGATCATGTAAGTAGTAGGTGTACAAATCGTCGCTTTGTTTATGGAAGTAACTAGTTACGAAAATAATCGTTACTGAAACAGATTACGCGTACCCGCGAAACTACGTACAACCGATTACGTGTAAAAGCGATTACGACCCACCGCTACACTATTGTAATGTGTCAAACCGGCCATCATAGCGTGCCGCTAGTTTAGTACCTTTCAAGGACTTCAAAATTTATATATTATATAAATTTTATATAGTCTACTTAGTACCTATTATAAAATAAAGCCTTTGCTCATATTTGTACATTTCATTTGAACAAGTCGATAGCTTGTTATTTTTCGGAACAGCGACATCTAGTGTAGTATAATGCAACTTTCAAGAGTGGTTTTGATAAAGCGTTCATCGTTTTTTAGGGTTCCGTACCCAAAGGGTATTAACGGGACCCTATTACTAAGCCTACGCTGTCCGTCCGTCCGTCTGTCAGCGGGCTGTATCTCGTAAACCGTAATAGATAGACAGATGAAATTTTCACATATTATGTATTTCTATTGCCGCTATAACAACAAATAATAAAAATTAAATTAAATTGAAAAAATTAAATTAAAATATTTCCATGGGTACATGAAAATATTTTAATTTTTTTTTTAACGGAACCCTAAAAGAGCGAGGCCCGACTCGCACTTGGCCGATTTTCATAAGAAACTTTACACTGTACATGAAATTTTGATTCAAAAAATTTGATTAGTAAACGGCATTATCTATACATATAATAAAACTGTAACTTTTTTGGAAGATTTCTGTACATTTAATATATTTTGAAAATTTTAATTGGGGGATGCTTTACTATCAATACTGAGCCCAAAACAGATTTTTATTTAATTTTTGTCTGTTTGTTTGTCCTTCTTTCACGTAAAAACTACCGCACAGATTTCTACAAAATTTTATACCGTGGTAGCTTATTACTCGGGTCAACATCTAGGCTACTTTTTATCCCGGAAAATCAAGGAGTTCCCGAGGGACTGTAAAAACTAAATCCACGCGGACAAAGTCGCGGGCATCAGCTAGTACATAATAAATAATAATATAGTTTTATGTGCGTCGCAGTTTCGATACATTGCTTTATTATTGTAAGCTAAAGCTGTATTGCTACTATACTAAATAGATATTATTATAATAAAAATAATGTCAGTAAAATATACCTCTCTTTCCCTCACTATTACGTTTGTGTGCGTTGTATTGTATATACGCTACAAGTTATAGTAGTATATAAGTTATATTAAATTCAAATTCAAAATTATTTATTTCACGTAGGCCAACATGTGGCTCTTATGACACGTCATGACTCTACCACCGGTTCGGAAAGCGGATTCTGCTGAGAAGAGCCTTTATTAACTTAGTTATACACTTATCAATCCATGTAAAATAACATCCATAATTTTCAACTTTCGTCTTTATAGATACAAATACCTACTACGCGTTCGTTTGAAGTTGAGCTCTGCACCATAGAGTAAAGTAATCGACGTAGTCGTAATTCCTAGTTCCATGCCAACAGTACGGATACAGTATAGGATATGCAGTAGTTTAACACCTTTGATCTAGATTCTAGTGGTACTACGCGTTACTTTCCCCTAGCTCTCTCGCGCTTCCCCGCACCGCACCTCAAGTCAGACCCACTTAGTAAACCGCTCGCGAAGCACCGCTTATTAAAAATAAATTTCAAATTCAAATTCAAATTATTTATTTGCACAGATTGAGTAGTACAATGGTGTTACATTATAATAAAAGTCCTTACAATCTGCCGGATAGGCATGCAAAAATAATATTTAATAATAATTCTTATTCTAAGTTTACGTATTAAAAGTTCAATTTATTAAATTGAACTTTGGATATTAGGAGTTTTGGTAGGTTTAGTAAAAAAAAACTAAGAATGTTGTATATCGTAAAGCATTAGAATAATAAACACTTTTTTTTATATATTTTTTTATTATTTATACCAATTCGAATTCAATATTCATAGTTAAGACAGGTCAGCTAGTACTTAATAAATAAAACAATAGATAAACTATTATACTGCATCTTCTTATACTGTGTCTTTACTGTGGGTCTGACTTGAGGTGCGGTGCGGGGAAGCGCGAGGGGTGAAGATTTCTTTACTCTATGGTTCAGGGCTCAACTTTAAACGAACGCGTAGTATATAAAATATCTACTTAAATATATGACAAAATAGTCATTCTGGACGAGGAAATAAAAAATGACTTGAAATCGCATTGAAAAACATCTTAAGCATAAAGATCTTATGTGTAGGTACAACATAGTTACGAAAAGAAGTAACATATTTCAAAATCGTAATCCTATGCTGCTTAAAAATACTTAGTCACCTTTGAACATAGTGGTGCTAATTAGGTTGCATTCCCAACATCTTAACTAAATTGACTGCCTTAAAGTAGCGCTATTGTTCTACGAAGAAAAGGACAAGATGTATCATGTATCAAATTGGTGGCGCATGATTCTCTAACACATCTATACAAAATTGTAATAAAATCTAGACTTAAAGGCAAACAAGTGGTTTTTCGAAGAAAGAAACTTTTTTTATGCACCACAGAATACATAATTTTAACATTTTAACGATCTCCCTGGCTCAGTGGTGAGCGCTGGTGTCTTATAACTGGGAGGTCTCGGGTTCGATTCCCGGCGGGGTCAATTTGGAAATTTATAGTTTCTGAATTGTCTCTGGTCTGGTCTGGTCTGGTGGGAGGCTTTGGCCGTGGCTAGTTACCACCCTACCGTCATAGACGTGCCGCCAAGCGATTTAGCGTTCCGGCACGATGGCGTGTAGAAACCAATTAGGGGTATTGGTTGAATGTTCACTGCCATACCCGCCTACCCAAGTTAGCCCGCTACCATCGTAGACTGCATCGTCACTTACCATCAGGTGAGATCGCAGTCAAGGACTAGCTTGTTATCGAATAAAAAAAAACATAAATAAATAGCGACTCTTGCTACGACACAATAAAGTGCAATTCAGGTCCCACAGCGCTAACTTAACTACAGTGACATTCCCCTAGAAGTCGCCTCTCTTTCTATCGCGTAACTCTTCTTTTCTGACTACGTAAGGGGTGTCTTCTTTTAGAAAATAATTAATATGAATATTCTATTACCAGTTATGTTTAATTTGAAACGTCATTTGTTCAAAATGTAGAGTAATACTCAATATTTTGAACCAATGACATTTCAAATAAACCTAGGCTAGGTTTATAACGTCGAAAGATTTCGTGGGTTACCTTTCTGCCATTTGTTCACCTTTTAAAAAAGCCAAGGAAAATCAGATTGTACACAATATTTTTTTTCTGATCTTTTCAATATTATTATTAACTAGCTGATGCCCGCGACTTCGTCCGCGTGGTTAAGGTTTTTTGATTCCCGCGGGACTTTGTAATTTTCCGGGATAAAGAGTAGCCTTTGTGTTAATCCAGGGTATAATCTGTCTCCATTCCCAGCCAAATTCGTATATATTTTTATATATTTATAGTTTTTGCGTGAAAGAGTAACAAACATACACACAATATTTCGCCTTTATAATATTAGTGTGATAGTATGATATGATATATCGCTCAACCATTTTATTCGTTAGAAGCCCTAAATTTTTTAAACATATTAAGTAGTCTTGATCACTACATGAAGTATCCTCTTTGTCCATAGAAGTGTCAACAAAATAGGTATTACACAGACAGACGCTTCCATTTACGTACAGATTTAGGGCCATTTACACCACCTTCTGATAAGTGTTGGATAGCTTATTCGCATATTTTGTCTTTGTCACTTGACATAAAGTAAGAAAGTGACAAAATTTACAGTTAGGCTATCCGACAGTTATCAGAAAGTGGTAATACAGGCCCTTAGTGTTCTAAACAAGATTCGATTAAACTTAAAACTTCGCCGGCGAAAACCGCCGCTTCGGACTTCACTCCGCCCAATCGATTAGTCAAATCGACATTCGTCAGTAAATCGACCAACCACGAAGACAATTCCACGATCGTGTCGTAAAACTCGCCTTTCAACATCGATTCCGGCAAGGCCAAAACTATCGATGCAATAATCGATATCACGCACATCTGGATTTTCGGATCCGGCGAGAACCGCAAATATAGAACCATTTGGAGAATTTCTCGACAGTATACGTGACTTTTCGGGCAATTTTTCGATGCCATAACGACTGTTCCAACGGCTGCCAAATATCTTAGCAGCAGTAAGTTGTCGACGTCTTGTTTCATATTGTGGTGGCTTAGA
This sequence comes from Oeneis ivallda, assembly GCA_029955525.1. Taxonomy (NCBI): domain Eukaryota; kingdom Metazoa; phylum Arthropoda; class Insecta; order Lepidoptera; family Nymphalidae; genus Oeneis; species Oeneis ivallda. Next base: position 1,896,682 of record JARPMR010000025.1, on the reverse strand, counting down.
GTCAACTGCCGATATCCGAAGCCACTTATTAGTGGGTAGAAAAAGTGATCAGAGATTGCAGCGAACTGGTTTTTCTTGGCTTTCGAAAACGGGTGTGCTTGTTTCGAATGGACATATTTGGTCTTTTTCAACAGTCGTTGCCTCAAAACCTCTTCTTTAGACGTTTCCATGGCCACGTTTGTTGGTTCCGCTTCTAATTTTTCTTCAGTCTTCTTCTTCTTGTTCTTCATGTCAGCGATTCTTTCAACGGCTTCAGTGAAAACGTCGAGCATGAATATCTTGGTTGCGATCGAATATCTGCCGATATCAGCGTGTATTTCTTTGCACAGATGTTCCGCGCACACAGACGGTTGGCTGCACACTATCGCAACGCACGTTTTAAATTTAGCGTTATAGAATTTATCGACGTGAAATTTTTCTTCTAAATGCACGAAAACGTCCAAAAGCTCGATGGCTAATTTTTTATCCTCATTCTTTAGCTGTTTATTGACTAATTCTTCGGCAGTCGTGAGCGCAACTTCGAATGATTCCTGATCTTTACCGTCGTTTATAATTTCAATTAAGTCCCGTAAATAATTAGGCTTTTTCTTAGCTGTAACTGGCAAATCATTGCTCATGTCGTAAGGTTGCAAATCATCATCTGAATCCAATTCGTCTACATTCTGTCTTTTATCTAAAGCGTCTAGTTTAGCTGAGATTATAGTTTTCACTATTTCCTTAGTTTGTTCAGGACCTTTGACAGCGCAAGTTACTATTGTGTTTTGGATAGGTTTCTCTATATTACCAGATATTTTATCAGCGATTTCATCCAAAATTTCCTTGACGTTTATTATCCTCATATTTACGTTCGGCTTCTTCAGTCTGTCGTCTATGAGACATCTTTGAGTTACATTTTTCAAAGTTTCATATATTTCCATGCAAAGTTGACCTAACTCGTCAAAGCTAAAGTTTAAGCAATCTACTGCTTTTTTATCAGAGTCGTCTACTTCTAAAAGCATTTTAAGTAGTATTTCAACAGTCGCCATACCTACACATCGGAATTCCTGCGAAAGGACGTCTAAATGTTTCGACATGCCTTTGAATAAGATTTTTTTGATGTCATTCAAATCCCAAGCACTTTTGCGTTGCCTCCAAATGACTACACGATACTTTACCGCTAGCACAAGTAAAATAGACGTATGCATATGATGATCTATGTTAGCTACGTTGTTCAAATGTACGTCTGACCATGCTTTGGTGAGCCTCAAAACTAACTCGGTCAAAATCTCATGCGAATTTTTACATGTCGATACGTAGTAGATTAAGTTCTCTGGTATCGTCGTGTCTCGGAAATTTTTTGGATGCACGTAAAACGGTATTCTAAAAGTTAGTATTTCGTTCCAATCTTTATTCGAATCGATGTTGTTTCCGAGTAAATAGCGAATGCATTGATCTCGATTTCTATAATTAATCGGGCTCCTTTGGAGAAAGACGAGCGCTATTTTATCGATCGCCTGTCGATTCAATCGATTCAACATCGTCTGAATCAACTTTCGCCTCACAAATTTGGATGGATCAGCATTGTTGTTGTCAGTCCATGCGATTAGAATGTCTACCAATTTATAAATGGCATTCGAATCGCTCAAACTATAATTTGTAATAAACTTCGACACCAGTAGTGATAAGTATGTTAGATCGAATTGTGTGCCTTGTCTAAAGCTGGTTTCAGACATAAAATCAATGCACCTTACTATGTGGAAAATTAATATAAAAGAATAGTTTTCATATGAAAACTCTTTTGGAGTTTTAGTTTTTAGTCTGTTTGCTACCCTTTCGGGTAATGTTGCCAGTAGTTGGATATAGGTCTCCCATTCCGCTAGCATTTCCAATTTTTTATTTTCGTCCATAATATTGGTGCTGCAATCGAGTATGGATGCTAGAATTGAATCACTTTTGGCATATTTTACTGTAATATGGGCTAATGCTTCCAAAACAACATTATTCCGATCTTCCTTCAAATATCCGCATAAATTGGTAAGTATTTCATTGCTTATTTCAAATCCTTCTTCTATTGTGAACAAGTAAGTAACTTCTTCTTTGAAAGATGGCCAGTGTGGTAGCAAAATTCTGACAACGGATCCCAATAATTCCGAATACAGATCAATCGTATCGGTTTTGAATATTTTCGGGTCGTTTTTCATAACTTTTTGGACTGTCAAAGGTCCTGGAAGATAGTTTTTGACATTATCGAAGCAACTTAGCACATTTAGTACGTCATTTTCGGACTTAATTCGATCAATAGCACGCAGCATGTCTATGAAATTCCTTATATTTAGCTCGAGGTGTTCTTCCGTCGTTGATTTGTCCATACGCGGCGTTCGCGCCACATCTCCTGAAAATAAAGAATTCCTGAATGTGCCCAAAGCTAAATAATTCAAACACCAAGTTTTTTTAACACACTACGCTTAAATTCTATTTACACTTAAGATTTTTTAGATTAATTTCGTGATGTAATGACATAATTATAATATATTATATGTAGGGGCAAGTGCTGTTCCTATGGACGCTCGTACCTGTGGACACAATCGATTCCGTCGAAACTAGGAACCCTAAAATTCTAAATTGAACGCAAACTGTCCACCAAAGACAAAGCTTTACGGTCGCATTCAAATTAGAATTTTAGGGTTGCTAGTTTCGACGGAGTCGATTGTGTCCACAGGTACAAGCGTCCAAAGGAACAACACTTGTCCACACTCGTAATATATATTATAATAATTATATATTTAGACTTATGACGAGGCCATCCGTTTGTCGATTCTCTGAAAATGATAGCATAAGTCACGTCATCACAATGACCCCTGATTGGCTGCATTTATAGCGATCTCGCTGCATCAACGCATTTAAACCAATAACGGGGGAGTACCAGCCAGAGTTCATTGCGTTCGTTAGACTGATGCAAACAATTTTAGAGAATACCACCACCGAGTTATCAGACGTATAACAATATTTATAGCAGCTATGTCACATGTATTTCATTTTATAAGCACTTTTAGTTCATCGTTGTTTTATTTTGCAACGCCCGACACTTGTGATACAAGAAACTGTGAATAAGTTCGCATTAAACTTCTGAGAAGTATTCAATACCGCTTGAAATGTATGTTAGGTATAGGTATGTAAATTGATAAGTTTTAAGCAGTCAAATTGAATATGTTTCCAATCTCCACAGAGATCAGCAATCTGCGCGTGAGATATTATAGTGCACAAACGTTGATTAATTTTAAGCAGTCAAATTGAATAGGTTTCCAATCTCCATAGAGATCAGCAATCTGCGCGTGAGATATTATAGTGCACAAACGTGTGCTCTCTGTACCCTCACTCTCAATGTCCGAGAGGACGTAAATTCGAAACAACTGGAGAGATCAGGCGCAGGACTGAATACTACGTGCTTTACGTGCTCTCCGAAGCACGGGGGTGGAGTACCACCAACCTCCCACCTCCGGGCTAGTACTGAGAACAGAGCCTATACTTCTTCTTCTTCTTCTTTATCAACCTATAGACGTCCACTGCTGGACAAAGGTCTCCTGCATGGACTTCCACAGGCTTCGGTCTTGCGTCGCTTGCATCTAGCGGCTCCCTGCGACTCGTTTGATGTCGTCGGTCCACCTGGTAGGGGGTCTGCCAACACTGCGTTTCCCGGTGCGGGATCGCCACTCCAGCACCTTGGGACCCCAACGACCATCAGCTCTTCGAACTATGTGCCCCGCCCATTTCCACTTCCGTTTCGCGAATCGCTGAGCTATGTCGGTGACTTTGGTTCTCCTACTTCGTATTAGTTTACAAATCGCGAAAAACCAAATTAAATTTGAATTTCGCGGGCAGACCCGTATAATACACCTTAAACCCTACCTTTTGCACACCTACAAGTGTTGTCTCACATCTCAAGGTTGACTAGTAGAAAATGCTTCCTTTGTACTATTTTTGTGCAATAAAGTGAATTAAAAACAGATGTAGTATACACTCACCAGCAAGCATGAAGCAGTTATAGCCTAGTGGTTAGGACTGTGGTCTCCTATTCGGGGGGTCGCAGGTTCGATCCCGGGTACGCACCTCTGACTTTTCGGAGTCAAGTGCGTTTTATCAATTAAGTATCACTTGCTTCAACGGTGAAGGAAAACATCGTGAGGAAACCTGCACACCTGAGAGTTCGCCATAATGTTCTCGAAGGTGTGTGAAGTCCGCCAATTCGCATTGGGCCAGCGTGGTGGACTATGGCCTATCCCTTCTCTGAGAGGAGACCTGCGCTCAGTAGTGAGCCATTGATGGGTTGCTGATGATGATGAATACACTCACCGGTTGGCTGTAAAGCCGGCGCTAGAGTGGTCGCGGCGAACTGGCCCGACAGCGAGTCCAGGTCGAAGGCCATGGGCGCGGGCGGCGACGTGGGCGGCGCGCTCAGCTCGCTCAGAAGGTCCAGGTTCGATGCCGGGGCAGCTGGAAACGCGAAATGAGACTTTATTTTATTTGCTCAAACATAGCTCAAATTGTGGTGGTATCGTGTGATTCAGGTTGTAACGTTCCCTCAAATATTGTTGAGCGAAGAAATGGCTGGGTCAGCGTCATGCTCTTGAACGGGTGCCGCCGGCGGGAATGGGGGCTACTTTCTGTCTGCCCGTCTTAACGTGTGTTGAATTATAATTAGGTATGCTTTGTGGAATTTCCCCTCATTGTGGAAACACTGCATACATAGCATAGTATCTATTATATTGTAAACTTGTTTTGAAAAGAGCAACCGCCGAGTTTCTTGCTGGTTCTTCTCGGCAGGAAGGGCATTCCGAACCAGTGGTAGACTCATCGACGATTCAAAAGCACTTGTAAAAAAGTTTAGTTGAATATAAATAAATAAATAAAAAAAGATTTTTAAATACAATAGGTGCCTCATAAGAAGGCTCATGGTCACTCAGCTGGCGATGGAGAGCGCTATGCTCAGAGTATCGCTACGAGATTAAATCAGAAATAAAGAGATCCGTAGGAGAGCCAGTCACCGACATAGCTCAGCGAGTCGCGAAACTGAAGTGGAAATGGGCGGCGCACATAAATAGAAGAGCTGATGGTCGTTGGGGTCCCAAGGTGCTGGAATGGGGACCCCCCACTAGGTGGACAGACGATAACAAACGAGTCGCAGGGAGCCGCTGAATTTAGGCGGCACATGAACAAAGCCTGTGGAAGTCCATGCAGGAGACCTCTGTCGAGTCTTCGACTATCGCACTAGGTGGGGTCCGCTTTCCGGCATGCTCGAGCCCACTTTGCCCGGTCTTCTGCATCCGATTTTCGTAATTTATTGGCTCTCAGATCAGCACTCTTCTTCTTCTTTATCAACCTATAGACGTCCACTGCTGGACAAAGGTCTCCTGCATGGACTTCCACAGGCTTCGGTCTTGCGCCGCTTGAATCCAGCGGCTCCCTGCGACTCGTTTGATGTCGTCGGTCCACCTGGTGGGGGGGGGTCTGCCAACACTGCGTTTCCCGGTGCGGGGTCGCCACTCCAACACCTTGGGACCCCAACGACCATCAGTTCTTCGAACTATGTGCCCCGCCTATTTCCACTTCAGTTTCGCGACACGCTGAGCTACGTCTGTGACTTTGGTTCTCCTACGAATCTCCTCATTTCTGATTTGATCTCGCAGAGATATACCGAGCATTGCTCTCTCCATCGCTCGCTGGGTGACCCTGAGCCTAGCCTAGATCAGCACTCACACTATATATATTACAATATATAAATTACATATTTGATTATTACTATACAAACAAAATGTACCTGCTGTCGGGGCGGTCGGCACGTTGTTGTTATCGAAGGCGCTGAAGTCCGCGAAGCTGTCCGCCGGAGCCTCCTGGGGTGCTCCGAACGCGTTCGCGAAGTCGCCGAACTCTGGATCGGGCTTCGCCACCGGCTTGGGTTCGCCGGCCCTGGAAAACGACATAATGGGTATAAGATTTAGATTAATATTTAAGCTATTGCATAGCTTTTATCGTGGGCTTTGAACTAGGACAAACAGTTTGAGCGCGGCGACCGAATCAAGAAATTCCGCAACGAAAATAAACCTAACACCGTTGTTCAGTAAGCGTTCAACATTTTAGAGGCTCACAAGTAGGTCTGTTCGGCGCAGTGGGCGAGCGGCCGCTTTCTTTACCGTATGGTGTATGGTGATGTCGCAGGTTCGAATTTCACTCGCGAAGTAGTAACAGTGCGCTTTTCTTGTTTGTTTGTTTTTTAATTATTTTTTTGCATGATTTTTATCATGCAAAAAAAATATTGCCACATTTTTTTTTATACCAAAAAGTATAGAAATACTTTTGCCGTAGGAAGTAAGGAAAAAAGTTATTGAGGAGAAACCGGAGGAAGGTCGAATTTTGCACAGGGTTCTCGAGGTACAAAACTTGAGAAAATATTAATTAACTACCCCTGAACAACATCCTAAAGTTTCATTAACTTCTGACCTTTTTCCACCAAAACCCACTTTTTCCTACCTGTCGACTGGGCTAATATAATTTGGAGCTTGATCAAGAATCAACACGTTTTGAACTTGTTGACCAGACTATAACTCGGTATGGGTTAATTTTAATAATTATATCTTGAATAGATCATTCGTGCGAACGCGCTGTTTTGGAGCGGACGCGTAGTCAATAGTTGGTACTTTTTTTTTGCCTACCTTCAAAAAATTATATTTATTAAATATTATGTAAATATGAGTGAAATAAGTAAGGAAATCGAATGTGATCGTAATATTTCGTGTGTAAATGTATTTGACGAAAGTGTACAATACGAGAACAGACAGCCAGAGAAAAGACTACACGTTAGCAGTAGCGGAAGTATCGAAGAAGATGGGTTTATGACGGTGACGCGGCGGCGACCCAAACGCTTGGCTTTACGCAGGGCTAGTAGTAGCGATCTCAACGATGATATCGAAATGTTGAAACAAACACAAGAAAACGAGAAAATAGAAGTGAGTGTTACGTCTAAGGAAATTTTGCCCAAACAAATGGCATTAGCAAAACTATTACGAGCAGAAAATATACAAAGCATTTTGAATGTTAAATATAAAAGTCCGTATAAAGTTTTGATAGAGTTTGGTGACAAGGAAAATGCTAATAAGCTTCTTACAAATAAAAGGTTTGCTGATTCCGATTATAGATGTCAATTAACACAGGAGTTGCAAATGATATTTGGTATAGTAAGAAATATAGATTTGGATGTTAAAGAGGAAGAAATGGTGGAAAGTTTTGAAAGCGAATATGAAATATTATCTATTAAAAGGTTAAAGAGATTTAAGGAAAGTGGTGATTGGGTTGAGAGTGAGTCAGTTAGGGTGTGTTTTAAGAGTTCTATCTTACCCTCGTATATACTTATATACGGGTGCAGATTTAAGGTAGAACCATTCACATTTCCTGTCTCACAGTGCTCCTCTTGTTGGCGCTATGGTCATTCTAAGAAGTTTTGCCCAGGAAAGAAGTTATTATGCCCAAAATGTGGAAAACAACACTCTAATTGTGAGACCAAAGTATATACTTGCATTAACTGTAATGGGAATCATATGGCCCTTGACAGGATGGCCTGTTCTGTATTTCATAAAGAGAAGGAAATCAGAAAGATTATGTGTCAGGAAAACTGTACATATAGAAAGGCTCTACTTATTTACTACAAAAAAAGGAATCCAAATGATAGACTACAGCGTGACAAGAGTAATGAGGTAAATGATGCAATTAAAAATAATAACGCTAATTATAATGAAAGAAATTCTAATAAGACGTACAGAGATGTTTTAGTTACTGAAGCTGAAATTCATAATGAAAATAAAGAGGTGTCAACAAATAGTGAAAAGGAAGAGGAGAACATTGAAAAGGCATTAACCGAGTCACATAAAGTTAAAGGAAGGAAGAAAAAAAGTCCTAAAATAGAAGGCACAACATGTTTTGATGATGAATTTATGACTGAAAATATTGAAAGAGAGAGACAACAGGGAGAGCATAACGATCACGAGAAAAAACGTAAAAGACTTGATTTTGCAAGATTGTTATTGAAAATTAAAGAGGTATGCTTCTCACAAACAAGCTTTGAGGATAAAATTAAATTGATTTTTAAAGTCATTATGGACGAAATTAAAATGCTAGTGTTTGATTTAATAAAGGGTAGTGACATTTTGAATAACATCTTTAATATATTTTGTAATGTATAGTAAGAACAAGAAGCGCAAGTTATGTTTCACACTTGCCATTGGTATGTGTTCGGAACCAAAATTTGAGAGAAACACTAATGTATGAACTTAATTTAAATTTTATGAATATTGGTATTTTTAACTCTATTTTTAGTAAACCGTTGAGCATTTCGGCTATTAAAGTATTGATTTGTATAAGATTTGTTAGTGATTCTCTCAAATTGGTATAGTTTTAGATTTAATTATAGTTGATTTAATTATAATCATTTGTAAATTGTGTGTACCGATGGGGCTGACATATAGGTCACCTATAAAAGCCCCTTAAAAATAAATAAGATTAAAAAAAAAAAAAAAAAAAAAAAATCTTGAATAGATAGTATACACTATCGCATTGGGTTAACCTGTAAGGATAGTGTATAAAGGTGAATAAATAAATAAATAACATTGACGTGTTTTTAATTAAGTTTAAATAAAAAGTTTGACATTGTGTTTCACGTATTGAAGTAAAACTTCTTTAGGCACGCTTGACTTGGGGAGTAAGCTGGTGAATGCGTTACGAAAAGTGTGATCGGGCGAGGCGAACGGAAGTTGGGAGGGAGGTAAGTTAGTGAAGATAGAAAGAGAGAGAGTTACGTTTCGTATATTACTGTAGGGGCAAAAGAGAGAGGTGCGAGCACACAGTTTCTTTCTCGCTTTCTCTCATAGCCAGTTGCGTTTCGTAAGTTTTACTTCAGTCTGAACTGACAACGTAATGGATACACGAAATTGAGCTCTAATTCAATGCAGACTTGTCATAAGAGCCACAGCTTGGTCTACGTGAAATATATAATTTTGAATTTTGATAGTGCCCACCACTGCGCCAGGGGGGTACCTGGCGCAGTCGCCATTTGTATAGAATAGAATAGAATAGAAATGTTTTTTATTCAAATAAACTTTTACAAAGTACTTTTGAATCGTCGATGAGTCTACCACTGGTTCGGAATGCCGTTCCTGCCGAGAAGAACCAGCAAGAAACTCGGCAGTTGCTCTTTTCAAAATAATCATTTTACTATGAAGCTATTACATTGTAATAAGTTTTTTATACTATCTTGTGGGCAGCTGGATGCCAAGAAAATTTAACCTATACAACTTTGTTAGAATAAAATATAATATTTCCACAATGAGAGGGAAGTTCCAAAAAAAAGAAACAACTACAATTCAATTCATGTTAAGACGGGCAGACACTATCTATGTCTTAAAATGAGTATTTGAATATTAGTTTCATTCATTTCATCGTTAGCATTCCGAACCAGCGGTAGACTCATTGAAGATTCAAAGGCACTTGTAAAAAAGTTTGTATGAATAAAAACATTTCTATTCTATTCTATTCAGTGGTGAGCACTATCTTATAAGTGAGAGGTCCCGGGTTGGATTCCCGGCGGGAATAATTTCTGAATATATAATACCTGGGGTCAAAGTCGTCCTCCAGTAGCGCGCCGCCCACGCCGGGGTCGGTGCCGTGCGTGGGCGTGGGCATGGGCGTGGGCGTGGGGCTGGGCGCGGGGCACGTCTTGAACAGGTCGTCGAGCAGCTCCTGCGACTTGCTGGTGGGGGGCGCGGGGGCGGGCGGCGGCGCGGGGGTGGGGGGAGCCGTCTTGCCGTACGACGCCGCGGCGCCTGGAAACATTGTAGCCGCTTTTATTATCATCATTAGCAACGCATCAACGGCTCACTACTAAGCGCAGGTCTCCTCTCAGAGAAGGTTATAGGCCATAGTCCACCACGCTGGCACAATGCGAATTGGCGGACTAAAGAATTGCGGACTTTTATTATAATACCAGTAAAATAGGGTATTTGACTACTTTTAGAAAATAATATTAAATTGTTAATAATGCTATGCTGAAGCTAACAAAACGTATATTTCGGCATAATTTTCAGTATTTTTCATAAAAATCGAGAAATAAATTTAAAAAAAAAAAAATTGCCGCCCAAACGTTCCATTTGTTTACATGACGTCACAGTTTACACACAGTTCAATGACAATTCCAAAGCCCAAAGGTGGCGTGAACTGTGACGTCATTCGAGATTCAAGAACGTTTTCGATCTCGTGAACATGGCCAGAATTATAGCAATTTTAATTAATGTTTTCTAATTAAATAAAGCTTTATTTTTTAGTTTTGTCGTATGGAATAACGTTTTTAGATAATAATCTTTTAGGATACCACCAGAATAAACGATATTTTTAATATAGTCAAATACCCTATTATAGCTGATCACGATTTATTCGATTGCGACTCACACGCGATTGATCGAGTCCCGAAAACTACAGCGCCGACGTAGTGTGTCGCGCTCAAGTTTGTAAAACTAAATACTCACGTTCAGATGGTGTTTGTCTGTCGTGTTTGTGGTTAAATTGTGGTTGGTTTGTGGTGTCGTGTCTGTGGTTGTGGTCAGGGGCCACTATCAGGGGTGGTGGAGTTGGCTTTAGGTATGGTTTTAGCGTTTTAAGATAATAATATGTATTATTTCTCTTAAGGCGTGATTAGTTTTTGAGTGATAATTTCCGCTTCTGGGCTATGGCTAATAGAATAGAAATAGAATAGAAATGTTTTTTATTCAAATAAACTTTTTTACAAGTGCTTTTGAACCGTCGATGAGTCTACCACTGGTTCGGAATGCCGTTCCTGCCGAGAAGAACCAGCAAGAAACTCGGCAGTTGCACTTTTCAAAACAAGTTTACAATTCAATAGAATAGTTATCATATACTTTTTTATCATCTAAATAGTCTTCAATTGCATAATATGCTTTTTTCATGAGATTAGTTTTAACTGATTTCTTAAACTTGTGTAAAGGCAAGTCTAAGATCGACTGTGGAATTTTATTATAAAACGTCACGCCCATTCCCACAAATGTCTTTCGGACCCTCTTGAGGCGCAATCGAGGAATCACGAGCCTGTTTGGAACTGTAACTTGTTTATCTTGTAAATCACCCTTTTTTTTTGTAATTCACAATGTTTTGTCTGACAAATATTATATTGTTGTAAATATATTGTGAAGCTACTGTAAGAATGCCTATTTCTTTAAATTTTTCTCGAAGGGAATCCCGCGGTTTTAAATTATAGATTGCGCGAATTGCCCTCTTCTGCAATACAAATTTTTTTCCAATATCGGCTGCTTTGCCCCATAATAAGATTCCGTATGACATAATACTATGGAAATATGCAAAATAAACAATTTTTGCAGTTTCTATGTCAGTTAACTGTCGAATCTTCCTAACAGCGTAAGCAGCTAAGCTTGCTTGCTTGCCAGCAAGTGTTGCTATATGGGTGCCCCAATGCAGCTTTGAGTCCAGGGTTAATCCCAAGAACACTGTGGAGTCCTCACTTTTCAAGAGTTCATTACTTATCTTTAAATTTTTACTGACAGTTCTGGTGTTGGGCAATAAAAACTCAACACACTTGGTTTTTTTAGCATTTAAAAGTAGATTATTTGCCGTAAACCATTCAGAAACTTGAGATAATGCAATATTTACATCGTCAAAATTGTCTTTCGTCCTATCGACTTTAAAACTCAAAGACGTATCATCAGCAAATAGTACAGTATCGCAAATCATTTATGTAAATCAAAAACATGAATGGACCTAGAATAGAACCCTGGGGTACACCCATTACCTACTGAGGCTGATCCGGATGATTTTACATCATTGACACATACTCTTTGAACACGATCACTAAGATAAGACGCAATGAGGCTAAGCGCAAAATCTTTAACACCATAGTGGCTCATAGTTTAAGCAAAAGGGTCTCGTAATCAACACAGTCAAATGCTTTTGATAAATCACAGAAAATACCAATGGCATTCTGTGAGTTATTCCATGCATCGAATATGTGTTGTAACAGCGTTGCGGCTGCATCGGTTGTTGATCGACCCCTAGTAAAACCGTACTGCTCAGGGTGAAGAAGTTTATTTAAATTAAAGTGTAGAAGCAGTTGGTTGAGCATTATTTTTTCAAATATCTTGCTGAGAGTTGGCAAAATTGAAATTGGTCTGTAGTTATTCGGGTCACATTTGGTTCCCGATTTAAGAAGAGGTATTAATTTACTCCATTTCATCAGGTCTAGAAAAGATCCAGAATCTACAGACTTATTAAAAATTAAAGCAAGATAAGGCGCAATAATATCAATGATATTGTGAATTATTTTAACTGATATTCCCCATAGATCTCCTGTTTTTTTATCTTGCAATGATTTAAATGTTTTGATAATATCATATGGGGTAACGTGTTTGAACCTAAATAATTTATTGCACTCAGAGACATTGCTTCTTAGAAGATTATAGGCTTCTGTTGGCGAGGAATTTAGAGAACTGGATGTGGTAACTAGTATATTTTCGAAAAAGTTCTCAAATGTATTTGCAATTTCTATATCGGCGTCAATTACAAGATTGTTAATTTTAAGCTCCAGTTTATTATAATGTACCTTATTCTTACCCATTTCATCAACAATGATGTCCCATACTGCTTTTATTTTATTATCCGAATTGACAATTTTTTGTTTTATGTGAAGTGACTTTGCTTGTATGCACACATTTCTAAACAATTTGGAATAATTTCTTACGTATTCTATAAACGCGGGGGCGGGCTCTCCACTATCACTTCCGCGTCGCGGTACACGTTCTACTACTTATCTATTCTATTGTACTCGTACCCAAGTCGATCTTCTTGACGGGCGTGGCGGGCTTGTTCCGCGCGGGACTGCGAAGGCTGATGCTGAGCGGCTTGCCGTCTCTGTCTGGCCGCGGCCGCTCGCTCCGGGGCGGGCTCTCCGCTATCACTTCCGCGTCGCGGTACACGTTCTCTCTGAATACAAAAAAAAATGCGTGAGTGACGTGGAACGAAGTTCCTTTTAATAATAAATTAATAATAAAAATAAATTAAATAAGATATAATAATCTGAAGTCAGGATTCGAACCCCCGAACCGATAGCTTCACTCCTTCGTTTATCCGCTACGCCACCAAAGCTATGACGGAACGTGTGTAATAAACGAAGGCAACACACAAAGGTCGTGACGGAAAAATTCTCATACTTTTTTTTTGCCTAGCCCGCTACCATCTTAGACTGCATCGTCACTTACCATCAGGTAAAATCGCAGTCAAGGACTATCTCGTCATCGAATAAAAAAAACATTTAACTAAAATAAAATATAATAATCTAAAGTCAGGATTCGAACCCCCGCACCGATAGCTTCACTCCTTCGTTTAGCCGCTACGCCACCAAAGCTATGACGGAACGTGTGTAATAAACGAAGGCAACACACAAAGTTCGTGACGGAAAAATTCTTGCACTTTTTCGCTTGCCCGCTACCATCTTAAGACTGCATCGTCATTTACCATCAGGTGAGATCGCAGTCAAGGACTATCTTGTCATCAAATAAAAAAAAATTAAACATTTAACTAAAATAAAATATAATAATCTGAAGTCAGGTTCGAACCCCCGCACCGATAGCTTCACTCCTTCGTTTAGCCGCCACGCCACCAAAGCTATGACGGAACGTGTGTAATAAACGAAGGCAACACACAAAGGTCGTGACGGAAAAATTCTTACACTTTTTTTCGCTTGCCCGCTACCATCTTAGACTGCATCGTCACTTACCATCAGGTGAGATCGCAGTCAAGGGCTATCTTGTTATCGAATAAAAAAAAATAAACATTTAATTCTCATTAAGTTCACTGACTTCTGTGGTTTCCTGTGTCCGTATTCTCCATCCGAGTCCTCGCCTCGCTCGTAGTCTTCTTCGTCATTTCTCTCTTTGTTGTCATCTGCACACAAACAATGTACATTAACGCGAGCGAAACGAGCACAAATTTTTCTTCGAGCTTTATTTTTCTTTAGGTCAACTTTTAGGTTAGTTCAACTTATGACAAGTCGAGCATCTACCACCGGTTCGGAAAGCTGATTCTGCCGAGAAGAGCCAGCAAGAATCTCAGCAGTTGCTCTTTTCAATACAAAAATGTTTCAATATTACATAATAATACTATACAATATAATACTAGTTTAAGACTGTGTCTATACCCTGTCCAACCGTTTATTTTCTTTTTGACAGCTCAATATACTATTGTCTCACTCACTCTCAGTATGTGAGTGAGTGAGACTGAGCTGTCAAAAAGAAAATAAACGGTTGGACAGGGTATAGTTAATAGATCATGTGTGTATCACCTCTTTGTTTATAGAGATGAATATTATGTTTCACGAAGACTATGTTATTGATGTGAAACATCTATAGCGGGTCAGACCAACAGTATGTATGTAGTAGACTACTAGTAGTATGTATGTAAGTAGTACGAAACAGTGTTGTTTACTACGGTACACGTAACCTGTGTCTATTACTTAAAAGAAATAATTTTAACAGTAAAATATGTCTGATAGTGATAAAGAGTGTGCATTTATGTGTTTACTAAGCTCGATATTCATCATCATCATTATCAACCCATCATTGGCTAACTACTGAGCGAAGTCTCCTCTCAGAGAAGGGTTATAGGCCATAGTCTACCACGCTGGCCCAATGCGAATTGGCGGACTTCACACACCTTCGAGAACATTATGGAGAACTCTCAGGTGTGCAGGTTTCCTCACGATGTTTTCCTTCACCATTGAAGCATGTGATATGTAATTTCTTAAATGCACTTAACCTCGAAAAGTCAGAGGTGCATACCCGTGATCGAACCTGCGACCCCCACTGCTTACTAGCTCGATATTACTTGTACAAAATAATTTCGATGTTTCACGTCTGCCAGGCGTCCCGCGACGGCTCACAATCTATACATAATATAATAAAACTGTAACTGGAAGATTTCTGTACATTTAATATATTTTGAAAATTTTAATTGGGGGATGCTTTACTATCGATACTGAGCCCAAAACAGATTTTTATTTAATTTTTGTCTGTTTGTTTGTCCTTCTTTCACGTAAAAACTACCGCACAGATTTCTACAAAATTTTATACCGTGGTAGCTTATTACTCGGGTCAACATCTAGGCTACTTTTTATCCCGGAAAATCAAGGAGTACCCGAGGGACTTTAAAAACTAAATCCACGCGGACAAAGTCGCGGGCATCAGCTAGTTTTTTATAAATATGTATATACTCACCCCAACCAGTGTTTCTATCGCTGTACTCCCCCCAGCCTCCTCCCCCGCCTCCCAATCCCCCCATCGTACCCATCCCACCCATCCCGCCGCGGGATCCCATAACTACGGCTTCCGATGACATTCCTGTGGAAAACAGACAAGATCAAATCAAGGCTTTATCGCGCTGTGGGATTGTCTAAAAATGATTGCTTTGTATACATTGTGACGATCGCAGTCACCTCAGGTTACCAATTGTCTAAAAGTTATTCCATTGATTGATTATCCTTGATATTGATTTAAAGTCACAAATTCAGTGCAACCGATTTTAATATGGAGTGTATCGTACATACGTAAACGTATAAGAATGCATACACGAAAATGAGCTCTAACTCAATGCTGTTAGGGTTTATTTACTTTGACGCTAATGCCATGAAATGAATAAGTTTTGATGAACAACTGTTCATCAAAACTTATTCATTTCAGACAATCGGGGGCTGGTCTCATGTTTGTAAACCAAATAAATATGAGCAAATAAAAAAAAAAAGAAGATGGATACGAGTCACGTCGCTCAGAAATGAGAGAGAGACCCCTAGGGTACATTAAATGAATTCTCACCAATGTATTTGTCTTTGTTCTTCTTGGCCTTCTTCCTCTCCTCCCGCAACCTCTCGTCGTCCTGGATGAAGTCGATAAGCTCGCGGACTTTGTGCCTCACGTTTATACCCTGCCAATATTATATAAATATTATAAAGAGGAAAGATTTTCTTGTTTGTACCGAATAGGCTCTATAACAACTGGATTAATTTTAACCATTTTTTCACCAAAAGAAAGCTAAGTTATCAGGAAGTAACAGGCTATAATTTATTTTCAAAAAATTAGAGATCCTTAAGAAATTGCAATACTGTAACCCAAGGTAGCAAAATTTTGCCTATAAAATGCATTATTTGGCGTATGCTGAGAAAACTATTGATGATACATAAAATTATGTACTACATGATTACAGTACTAATTATTTTCCACAAAAGAGTGCCCAAGGGAATATATCTTACTATCATATTTAAGTCACAATAGTAGGTTTTGTGTTCTAAAATTTAATTAGATTGCCTTTACTATCGTAGTATTAATTCTTCCTTACTAATAGGTACATATTATAAATAGTGTGTTTGTTTCTTGGTTTGTCCGTCAATCACACTGCAACAAAGCTACGGATTGACGTGATTTTTTGGATAGTTATAGTTGAGAACCTGGAGGGTGACATAGGCATCCTGGAAAATCTTCCCGCGGGATTTCAAAAACCAAAAGTACGAGAGCCAAGTCTTTGAGGAGCTTCGAAACATCTACGTGGTCGAAAGTTATCGAAGGCAATTTATCGAGATCCCTGGCCACAAAAATTGGCAAAATATCAAGATCACTGCTTTTGAACAGACTAATTATGTCATATAATATACGATTTTCCCTACCTTTACCCTTCCTAACTGTCTTACGGAGATCAGAAGGTAGGGAATCTACTAATAAGCAGTTAGTCTCTTCGATCTGTTCCGCTGAGAACGTCGATGCACATATTCTGACCAAGCTATCTTCATCCGCAACTGATAACTTATTTTGTAGATATGACAGTAGCTCGGATACCACAAGGTTGCAATTGTTACACTTTAACGTCATATTCGAAAAATTGCATAGCACACGCTGCAATCGATTACAGTATACGCCCGACGCGTTCCGATGCGCGCGCGCAACTCGATGACAAGATGACGACGACGATGAAGATGATGACGATCTTATGACAAGTCAGGAATCTATCATCGGTTAGGAACGCTGATACTGTTGAGAAGAGCCATTTGACATATTGTCAATATTGCAAATGGCGCACCGACCTCTATGAAATCATAGATTATTTATGGAGGTCGGTGCGCCATTTGTAATATTATTAGTTCCATAGACACTCATTTAACTGCTTACAGCGCCAAAATGGCGTCAATAAAGTAGGTCCAAAAAATAAATATAACAGCAGCCGCTCCAGTGTTATCATCAGAGGTCGGAATTAGGTAGAGTTATTCATGTACTTACACTGATTTCATACAGCGAAAGAATAAAGTGGATATGCCTCAAATCCCGAGATTAATTTTAAAGAGCAGAAAAAATCCCGTGATTTTTTAAATAAAAAGTTATTTACTTTTACACAATTTAAACTACTGCACGCACGACGTTGCCAAACTTACATCAATGACATCGGATGTCCAAAGTTGCAAAATACCAATACGCGCGATGTTGCCACATTTGTGTAGTTCGCACAACATAGATTGTGAGAACAAAAGAATACAATAGCGCAAATGCGGAGCACTCCCCGCTTAACGTAATGTACTAGATTGTGTCTCTTTCTACCGCATTCAAACTATCTATTACACGAGGAGGAGGAAGTGTATAAATTTGCTAACCTCACCTCAGTTGACGTAGAGCGATCTTTTTCAATGTACAAATGGATTTTAGACGTTCGGAGAAATTCATTGAAGCCAAAAAATATTGAAAAGCTTATGGTAATATATTGTAATTCTCACAAAAGTTATACAGTAATGTCGGAAGCGAACACTTTAAATCTTACTGGTAATCAATCGGACAAGGAAAATGATTCTGATTGAATAAGCAAAACCTCACGAGTCTAGGCTAGAAGCAAAAGTATTCGCTCGTATTTATAAAAATGGCGAAATATGCGTATGAGAATTTGCTTAAGACTATCAATAATTTGTATTGTGAATTAATGTAAACTAATAAAAATTGTATGTTAATTATCTTTGTTTTATTTGTCTATCTCTGACGTTCTTATTATTATTTAGTTGTAATATTGTTGACCACACGGGATTGTCCATTAGAAATCCCGGGAAGGTCCACATTAATATCAACATTTCGATGCAAGTACATAAATAACTCTACCTAATTCCGACCTCTGGTTATCATAAACTAGTTATACAGCTCAGTGCCTGCCACAATCCTCTGTATGTTACGGTACATGTGATTAATGTGGTAAGTATTAAGAATAATCAATGATAAGAATTTAGTGTACCGTCACGAGTAGTGTAGACGGTTATCTATAGCGCGTATGCCGTATTACGAGATGGTTCTAACGTGTATGGCGAGAGATGACGTTGATTATATTTTTCGTCATGAATATTGTATACGGTCCATAGCGCGTATGCTATATGGACCAGGAGCTTTACAGGTGAGTAACGCACGCACTAGGCGAAAAGTGTAAGAATTTTCCGTCACGACCTCCCTTTCTAACATGTGGCGAGAGATGGCGTTGATTCTATAAGGTAATGTCATTATTAAAAGGAATTTCGTCCAACCGAGTGTTCCACATTATTTTAAACACATATTTGTTCACGCACATTTTAATTATTTATTTCAGTTGCAGATTCTTTACACATACCCCGTTAGGGTGTAGCAACTTGGTCTGGAATCGACCGTAGTAGAGACCGATTTTATTTATTTTTATTTGCATCATCAAAAAAATCATTTATATTGTGGTTACTACCACTTTTCCAATAAAAAGTTTTTTAATATTATAAAATTTGTTTTCTTTTTTTACATTTCGAATGCAGTCTGGCAAATTATTATGTATTTTTATGGACTTTACGAAGGGATTGGAGGTGTGAAATTTTAGTTTTGATGGTGGTAGGGTTAATTTATTTCCATGTCTTTCGGAGTTATTGTAAAGATACATTTATTTGTTCGAATGTGGGTACAAAATAGATATACCTAATGCCTGATGTTGTAAGCTCCAACATATTCTGCCATTTTGGCATGCAAATTTTTATAATTTATAATCTCAATAATTCATCTCATACATAATATTAGTTATTTAAGCAGAATATGATCTAGTACAATTTGAGTAAATTAATCTTACCTATTTAGTTACTAATGCATCGTTGTTTAACTCACCTGATCCTTGCCCAAGTCGTCGACAAATGTGTAGTTCTCAAGCGACCGTAAGTCGTAGATGTGTTCCCTCGCCGACGTCACCACCCGCTCCGAGCCATTGCGTACCAGATAGCTCAGCAGCAGTAGACACTGGAACAGATTATTGACGTCATATAACCGCAGACTTGACATCGGTGCAAAAAGCCGCCTAATTTTAAATCAAGTGGGATGTAATAAGCTCATACAGTTTACCATTGTCAGGTGCGCAACATACTTAAACATAACTTACACTAGCGGCACGCTATGATGGCCGGTTTGACGTTTGTCCGCTCATGAAGTTCCGTATTAATTGATAACGACTTTGAAGGAAATAATTGTATTACTTTATTGACGATAGTGATGTGCAGAGATTCATAAATTTTATCGAATGTAGTTTTAGGTTTAGGACTCAAAATTTATTTATTAAATTGATTTCTAAAATGTATACAAGTGTAGAAAAATCAGTTTGCACCATTTAAGGGGTGAATGTACTTGTGAATATGAACAATTTTCACTATGTGGACAAACCTCTGAAATCGCAAAAAAATATCAGCTGTTTCATACAAAAGGTAAAATTTTTATTTTTATATGATATATACCACAACTCGGCATTTGGTTTTCTAAATTGAAAATTTTTAAAAATGGAATCTAATACGATCGTCACATAGGATCGCTGGCTAGCACAACTACTACCTCCGGCAAACTCGCGTCAATGCTCAATGCAAAACAAAGCAGTTTCGAATTGACGTTGCTTCGAAAAGTATAAACTGTCAGTGCAATGCGATTGTGATATAGTTTTGACCTGGCTTTGGATTTCAAATATTGATACTGCATTACTGCTGACCCTTGCTCGTTAATTTGGACTCTGTTCAAGCCCTTTGTTGTGGATTTCGTCGATATGACCGAACGTACGCAGAGAACTGTTCTAAATAGTCAGACACGTGAGTTCGTAATACGCCTTCGTAACTATTTCGATCGTGAAGCTCAAAATGGAGGGCCAATTTTACCTATAACGTCAGTGGTTGAACGCGTAGCTGATGCGCTTAATATTGGACAACGAACTGTTAGACGGATAACTAAAAAAAAATATGGCGAGACTGGCACAGAAGAAAATAAACTTCACACACCAAAAAAGAGAAAACGAGCAAAACTAGTCGTAGGCATCGATAGCTTTGATGCCGATGCTATCCGAAGACATGTTTACGGCTACTATTTACAGAAGGAGTATCCAACAAGAAAAAAGTTGGTGCATTCACTGAAGGAAGCTGGATTATTCTTCGGTGGGGAAAGTTCTTTAACGAAGATTTTGAAGACCATTGGATTTCGATACAAAAAATGTAACAAACGCAAAATATTGATGGAAAGATTTGATATAGCGATGGCAAGGTATACTTTTTTACGGCAAGTGAAAGAAATCAAAAATTGGCAAAATGTTGTGTTCTTGGATGAAACATGGCTTAATGCTAACCATACTGTAGGCCGTTCTTGGAACGATGACACAGCAGCATCTACTTCCAAAGTTCCTGTAGGAAAAGGATCGCGACTTATAATTTGTCACGCCGGAACCATCAACGGGTTTGTCGAAGGTTCTCTCATGGCTTTTGCGTCAAAAACCACTGGAGACTATCATGAAGACATGAATGGAGAAAAGTTTACTGAATGGTTTACCTCAATGTTGTGTAGCCTCCCTGAACCATCTATTATAATTATGGACAACGCCCCATACCACTCGATGCAAATTGACAAGCCACCTGCCCAATCCCAAAAGAAAGCTGATATCGTCGCATGGCTTCGTAAAAATGGCGTAGATGCAAACATGAATATGTTAAAAGCGGAATTAGTACGTCTTTTAAAAGAAAACAAACCAACCAAGATCCGATACGTCATTGACGAAATAGCATTAGAACATGGGCACAGAGTTATACGGTTACCGCCTTACCATTGTGAGTATAATGCGATTGAGTTGGTGTGGGCTCAAATTAAGGGATATGCTGCAAGACACAATACAGAACCCCCATTTACCACAAAAAAAATGCTAAAATTATTAGAAGAAGCTTGTGAACATGTGACTAAAGGAGACTGGGAAAAGGTTGTGAATAGAACTGTTAAATTAATAAGGGAAGATTATGAAAGAGATGTGAAAATAGATAATATTATAGAAAACGAACATATAATTATTAATGTAGGTGATGATAGCAGTGACGACAGTGAAAATAGTAGTATGGACGAATCTGATTAATTATGGCCTTTTGTGGCACCTTTTTTGGTATCTTTTGTATTCATATGTTTCTTGTGTGCATATAAAGTATGTATATTCATTTTCATTCAAATATTCAGTTCGTTCAAATAAATTAAATAAACATATACATTTTTGTTTTATTAAACCTATTTAATCAGGTACAAAAACAAAACTTAATTGTTTTTTGTTCGAGAATAAATTGACATTCCACATCACTATTGTAATGTGTCAAACCGGCCATCATAGCGTGCCGCTAGTGTAAACTATTCATCAATTACTATATTGAATGGGTGGGTACAACTAAAATTTAATTATTATATTCTTAATTGATCACACAATATAATATCTCATTTGCAAGATGTCAAGAAGTGTATGCGTTTTTTGAAGAAATCTTTCACTTTTCGTCAAATAAATCATCGATAACTAGCAAATGCCAAATGCAACAATTATGAAATTAATAATCTATTATGAAACAAAAACAAAAAAAAAACAATTACAATAATTAGGAGTACCTTATAAAATGTCAATAAATAATTTATGTCAAATAGGTAGGAATTAAAAAATGTCATTATCGATAATTTATTTATGTAGGTACTTATACAGAATTATTTGGATTATGTAACCTCAGTATTAAAGCTTTATGTTTAATGTTTGTGCCGTGTGGTCCCGGCTGAGTAGAATGTGACCCCGTATTTTTTCCCATGGGTGTCGTAAGAGGCGACTGGGATTCCAACTGCGTAACACCTCAAATCTTATTAAGGTGATGCAGCAAGGTGATGTGGAGCACCTTTAAGGTTGCCGACCCTAATTTAGATCTAGTTAGCTTTGGCGACCAACTCACTGCATCCGTACTACCGCCGGTCGTCCCGGGTAACCGGTCCACTGCAGTCTGGTAGCATAGGACGAGAGAGCGGGTTTGCCCCTGCGCAACTGCTTACTCACTTAAAACAACTCCCGCGCAGATGGATCTTGGCTACATTCTTGGTTTTTGAGCGAAAGCCCTATGGCGATGGAGTGATGGCAGTGGGACCTAGGATTAAGGTGGATCCGGTTCGTAGTTGTCTCTATGCACATAGGCGGTCGGATTCGATTGAGACGAGAAAGCTCAAACATCACTTTCCAGACCGGAGACTATTTATGTCTATTTATGTCAGACATGGCCAGACTATTTATGTCTTATGATATACCTATCATCCTGTTACCCAGTTTTCTGCTCCATCATCGGATCCTCCTCTTCAACCCTCGATCATCATCTGACACCTACCTACCGTTCACCGTTAAGATGATGGGTAAGAAGACCGTTAAAATTAACGCAAGAACTGAAGATACCTACCGAACCATTAGCAAGTTCTTAACGCAAAATAATTGTATTTGGCATTCCTACGAAAACAAGCAGGTAAGACCAATAAGAGTTATGGCAAAAAAATTGCATCATACATGTCAGCCGGACAGAATCAAGGAAGACCTCATACATAAAGGCTTCAAAATTGAAGATGTAGCAAATAAATTAAGATGGCAGAGCAAGGAGCCTCTAAATATGTTCATGCTAACATTTAACCACGATGAGGATATTAACAAGATCCACAACATTAAGTCTATCCTAGGATGCAAGGCAGAAATACAGCCAATAAAAACATCAAAGTTAATACCTCAATGCAAAAAATGTCAAGCTTACGGGCATACGCAAAAATACTGCTCTCGAGAAGCAAGATGTGTAAAATGCACCGGAAAACACTTAACTAAAGATTGCAAAAAACCAGCAAATGAGAAACCAAAATGCGTACATTGCGGTGGACCACACCCAGCAAATTATAGAGGATGCATGATAGCAAAAGAAATGCAGAACATAAAGAATAGCAACGCTAAACGATCTACTGTCCCACACCTACAGAAACAAACAATTGTAGGAAAATCAGAAGGCAATAACAATATGACTAAGAGTCAAGAAAACTTATACAATGCACCAAAAAAATTATCTTATGCTCAAACTGCAGCAAAACCTAAAACTAACAATGAAAAACAAATAATTGACACCCTCGAAAATAAATTAGATGCCATCTTGAAATACATGTCTTCTTTTGATGAACGACTTAAAAAACTTGAAGGTTGCACCAAAAAAGCTACAACAAAATCAAATCAATGAATAACACCCTTAAAATTATGGCATGGAATTCTAATGGGCTACTACAGCATAAAAACGAACTAGAAGTAGTCTTAAATATGGAAAATATTGATGTGTGCTTAATATCTGAGACTCCCTTCACTAAAGAGTCATATATTAGAATTAAAGGGTACAAAGTATACCATGCATTGCACCCTAATAATACAGCTAGGGGTGGAAGTGCTGTCATTATTAAAGAGAATCTGTACCACTTCCAGGAAAGTAAGTATGAAGAACAAGAAATTCAAGCTGTGGCTATATGTGTAAAAACAAAATTATACCCAATTATAGTATCGGCTGTATATTGTCCTCCAAGACACTCATTAAAGAAAGAAAAATATATAAGTTTTCTAGAAAAATATGGAAATAGATTCATCGTAGGAGGTGACTTTAATGCTAAAAACATCTACTGGGGATCTAGACTAACCACAACGAAGGGAAAAGAACTGCTAGAAGCAGTTAAAAAATTAAAATGTAATATAGCTAGCACTGGAAAGCCTACATATTGGCCGACTGATCCAAATAAAATTCCAGATCTCATAGATTTCTTTATTTACAAAAATATATCTCCAAAATATTTGAAAATTGAGGAGCGATATGACATGAACTCTGATCATTCTCCAATACTATTAACAATAAGCGAAAAAATCCTGTATAAAGAATCTACTTTGACCTTAGTAAATAAAAACACCGACTGAGAGAGCTTTAAACAAGAGCTGAATGACATAATAAAACTAAATGTCCCATTAAAATGTCCAGAACAGCTTGATGAAGAGGTCCATCAATTTGTTGTAGACATACAACAGACGGCCTGGAAAAATACTCCATCATCGAAAAATAGAATTAGAAAAACACCATACCCGAAACATATTCTTAGCCTTATAGCTGAAAAGAGAAAGAAAAGAAATAGATGGCATCAAACTAGATCCCCACTAGATAAAAGAGTACTGAACAACCTAACAAAAAAAATTAACCGTGAAATCAAAAAATATGAAGAAATGACTACAAATAATTACCTTCAAAAGATGACGAATGAACGCAGCACAGACTATTCACTGTGGAAAGCAACAAAGAACATGGACAAATCAGTCATTCATATTCCCCCCATAAAGGAAGAAAATGGTGAGTGGGCGATAAGTAACACTCAAAAAGCATCAAGATTTGCAAATTACTTAGAGAACATATTTAAGCCACACGAGGGACAAATAATGAACATCGAAACGATTACGGGCATCCAAGAAGATGAAGACATCAAGCTTGCAACACCCAAAGAAGTAATCAGAGAAATTAATTTTAAGTTGGGTCCTAAGAAAGCTCCAGGCTACGACTTAATTACGAGAGAAATTTTAATTAATCTTCCACGAAAAGCCATAGTTAAACTTACCACATTGATTAACGCTGCATTTAGACTTAAGCACGTGCCTGACCTGTGGAAAGTTGCAGAAGTCATTATGATAGCTAAACCGGGAAAGCCTCCTCATGAAGCGACATCATATAGACCTATCTCCTTGCTGCCTATTATGTCAAAGCTGTTTGAAAAACTCTTACTTAAGAGAATGAAACCAATTCTAGATACT
Organism: Oeneis ivallda; assembly: GCA_029955525.1. NCBI lineage: Eukaryota > Metazoa > Arthropoda > Insecta > Lepidoptera > Nymphalidae > Oeneis > Oeneis ivallda. The sequence continues at coordinate 1,871,458 of JARPMR010000025.1, read as the reverse complement.
AAAAACCTGATACCAGATCATCAATTTGGCTTCAGAGAGAAACATTCAACAATTGATCAAGTCCATAGAATTGCCAGTATTATAGAGAAAACAATTGAAGAAAAAAAGGTGTGCTCCACTGTGTTTCTTGATATTGAAAAAGCGTTTGACAAAGTCTGGCATGAAGGTCTTATTTATAAAATTAGAAATATGCTACCCAAGGCGTTTGCAGATATCTTAGAGTCTTATATTACAAATAGAGCATTTAGAGTAAGACAAGAAGAAGCCTACTCTGAACTTAAAGTTATAAAAGCTGGAGTTCCGCAAGGAAGTGTTCTAGGTCCGGTCCTGTACCTATTATATACCTGCGATATCCCAGAACTAGAAAATAATACCATTGCCACTTTTGCTGATGATACAGCTATTATGGCTATAGGAGAAACGCACAGTGAGGCAGTGGAAAAAGTACAAACAGCTCTAAATAAGGTGTACAATTGGACCAAAATATGGAGAATAAAGTTGAACGAAGCAAAATCAGTACATATTGATTTTACTAATAAAACAGGAAATTATCACGCTGTTTTCATTAATGACAAACAAATTACATACGTGGATACAGCTAAATATTTAGGAATGACACTTGATGTGAAGTTACGCTGGAGGGCTCATGTCAAGACAAATAGAAAAGAACTTGATTTAAAGTATAAAAAGTTGTATTGGTTACTGGGAAGACATTCCTCGCTATCAATACACAACAAGTTAATTTTATATAAACAAGTCCTGATGCCGGTTTGGACCTATGGAATACAGCTTTGGGGCTGTACCAAAAAAACTAATATTCAAATTATACAAAGGTTCCAAAACAAAGTACTGAGGAATATTGTGAAAGCTCCTTGGTACATCAGAAATGACGACATTCATCGGGACCTAGAAATTGAATTCGTCGACAAAATTATACCAAAATTTGCCGAAGCCCACGATAAACGGCTTCACCATCATGTTAACGTTGAAGCAATCCAGCTGCTTGACGTAACGGAGCTAGTGAGACGTTTAAAACGAACAAAGCCTTTTGAGTTGGTGTACAGTTAAATTAAATAGTGATTAGTGAAATAGTGATAGTGTAGTGTTAGTGCTGCCTGAAAGAACACATGAACAAAGTGTCTCTAAAAACTATTACCAAGAAAAACTAAGATGTGTCATTGGACAATCTCTTAGTATATAAGATAATAATTTATAAGTTTAGGTTAAATTAAAATTACTCATTAGCCAACTAAGTTAGGCTAGATTGTAATGGAATTGAGCACCACTTTGGTACTCAGTATCAGGAAAAAAAAAAAATCTGACACCTACCTACTCATTGAGAACACTCTGATGAGCCCAAACATACTATATTTGCTGTAAGTGGTTGAGGAGCTGGGTAACGCCTGCTTCCATCCAATATTTGAATTCTGCTGCCCCGTGGGCCCCCACGCCCCTGAGCACAGTCACCTTGTAGGTCCTCCTCCAGTGCGCGCGGTTGTCGTGCAGCATGCGGCGCCACAGCATGGACATGACCTCGGGGAAGTGCTCGTACGTGAAGGTGGCCAGCGCCAGCTCCTGCATCTGCTGCCCCGTGGGCCCCCACGCCTCGTCCGACGTGGCCTCGCGCACCTTGCCCTCCACCTCCGTGTAGTTCATCACCACGTTGGTCCTGTGGACAACATTGTTGATGTGAAACATGGCATGCGTCGCCACGCTATTCTATAGCGGCGAGTCAGACAGTATGTATGTAGTAGTATGTATGTATGTATGTGGTACGAAACAGTGTTGTTTACTATGGTACACATAACCTGTCTTACATCTTTGTCGGCACGCGTCGCCACGCTATTCTATAGCGGCGAGTCAGACAGTATGTATGTAGTAGTATGTATGTATGTATGTGGTACGAAACAGTGTTGTTTACTATGGTACACATAACCTGTCTTACATCTTTGTCGGCATGCGTCGCCACGCTATTCTATAGCGGCGAGTCAGACAGTATGTATGTAGTAGTATGTATGTATGTGGTACGAAACAGTGTTGTTTACTATGGTACACATAACCTGCCTTACATCTTTGTCGGCATGCGTCGCCACGCTATTCTATAGCGGCGAGTCAGACAGTATGTATGTAGTAGTATGTATGTATGTGGTACGAAACAGTGTTGTTTACTATGGTACACATAACCTGCCTTACATCTTTGTCGGCATGCGTCGCCACGCTATTCTATAGCGGCGAGTCAGACAGTATGTATGTAGTAGTATGTATGTATGTGGTACGAAACAGTGTTGTTTACTATGGTACACATAACCTGTCTTACATCTTTGTCGGCATGCGTCGCCACGCTATTCTATAGTGGCGAGTCAGACAGTATGTATGTGGTACGAAACAGTGTTGTTTACTATGGTACACATAACCTGTCTTACATCTTTGTCGGCATGCGTCGCCACGCTATTCTATAGCGGCGAGTCAGACAGTATGTATGTAGTAGTATGTATGTATGTATGTGGTACGAAACAGTGTTGTTTACTATGGTACACATAACCTGTCTTACATCTTTGTCGGCATGCGTCGCCACGCTATTCTATAGCGGCGAGTCAGACAGTATGTATGTAGTAGTATGTATGTATGTGGTACGAAACAGTGTTGTTTACTAACTACACATAACCTGTGTCTTTCTTAAAAGAAATATCTTTAACAATAAAATATGTCTGATAGTGATAGTTTAGAATGAGTGTGCATTTATGTGTGTACTAAGCTCGATATTACCTGTACAAAATAATTTCGATGTTTCACATCTGCCAGGCGTCCCGCGACGGCTCAATTTTTTTTTATTCGATGACAAGATAATACTGGGAAGATACCTGATGGTAAGTGACAATGCAGCCTAAGATGCTAGAGGGCTTACTTGGAAGGGGTATGGCAGTAGATATTCAACCCATACCCCAAACGCTAAATCGCAAGTTGGACTTGCAACTACGGAACCCTAAACTGCGCATGGCCCGACACGCACTTGGCCGGTTTTATTATTTTACTTACTTGTTTTAACGTTGCTTTACCAACACAATCGCTATTCATTTGATGTAGCTATTGGGTTATTTCTATGATGTCAAAACAAGGCCATTATCTGAAAGCAGTATATTTTCGCCGAATTGTGTACGTTTTATCTTTACGCCATAGCTTCGCAACCTTGATTGCCTTTTACTTGAATGCCACTTGCATAACTTTATGGTAATTATAGTTTATGACCAATTATATACCTACATATTCTGCTTAAATGTATGTTAAGGTCGTGAACAAGATGGTTTGGTTCCGTAGGTAGGTAAATATGTATACCCGTCAAACTTATAGCACGCCTCTTTATAGAATAGAATAGAATAGAAATGTTTTTTATTCAAATAAACTTTTACAAGTACTTTTGAATCGTCAATGAGTCTACCACTGGTTCGGAATGCCTTTCCTGCCGAGAAGAACCAGCAAGAAACTCGGCAGACTAGCAAGAAACTTTTTGCATTGGGGGTTAAAAATATTTGTAATCAAAATGTAGACAAAAAGACATGATTTTTTAATTAAGCAAAACATTGCACCAGACCACAATCAAATAAGAATGTTTTACATTTTATCAACAAATTGATAATATTGATAAAATCATTTTCACAACCTCCTTGTTTTTAGGGTTTCGTACCAAAATGGTAAAAATGGAACCTGTATGGTGCGACTTTTTCCGTCCGTCCGTCTGTCACAGTCGATTATTTTAGTAACTATTAAAGCTATCGACATGAAATTTGGAATAGTTGTATATAATAGTGGCCCAACATTATCGGAATAAAAAAAATCTAAAATTATTTTCATTTTAATTAAAAAAAGGGGGAAAATCGGGAGTTTGTAATTTCAAAGTAAGATAACTATACCGAGGGGTATCATAATTGAAAGGGCTTTATCTGTTCATCTGTTCATTCTAAAACAGATTTTATTTATTTTTATACATAATAGTTTTTGATTAATCGTGCAAAATGTCGAAAAAGAATACCGTCCCCCCCCCCCCCCACCCTATCTCCGGCCCCCTCAGTGCGCGAATCCGATTCGCACTTGGCCGGTTTTTTCTAGTTGTATAGACTTATCATAAAAAAATACCATACGGTTGCGCGCCTACTATTTCTGACTACCTACGAGATGATGAAAATATTACATTCCCATTGTTAGAGGCCTATCGACAAAAGTCGTACCATACCATCATGAAAGCCAATAAGTTATATTATAAGCAAACGTTTATGCTAAAATAGTGTATGTGGATTTCAATGACGACTAGAATAGAATAGAATAGAAATATTTTTTATTCAAATAAACTTTTTACAAGTGCTTTTGAATCGTCTGGCTCTACCACTGGTTTGGAATGCCCTTCCTGCCGAGAAGAACCAGCAAGAACCTCGGCGGTTGCTCTTTTCAAAACTTTGCAATACAGTAAATACTATGCTATATATAGCATAGTATTTACATACAGTGTTTCCACAATGAGGGAAGTTCCAAAAATGCATACAGAATTACAGACTAACTTCTATCCTAAGATTGGCAGACATAAAGTAGCCCCATTCCCGCCGGTGGCACCCGTTCACGAGCTATCATTCTATCATTCATATCTATACCAACTCAGTAGAAGTAGTAGAAGTTTAATTCAAGTAAGTAGGAACTGTCGATTCCATAATCACTATGGTTTGGGAGCTAATAAACTAGTGGTTCGCCCCGAACTGAGACCTCGCGGTATCCCATAATTCCCATAAGGTAGTTTTAACTATATTATATTGTAATTAAAACGCGCCGAATCTGATGACGTCAATCGTCATCTGCTTTCGTGGATGGGATGCGTATGCCTACAGTATTTTACTAAAGTTCAGCTGGTTCGCTGAACGGGTGTTACGTAGTATACGATTTCGTAATAAAAAAAATTATAAACTGCCATGACTGCGCGCTTGCGGCTTCTGCGGCGAGCATGTCTAGATGCGCGCTCATCTTTACATTCATAGACACTGTACCATCCTCAGAGTAAGTATTAGTAGGTATATTTACTCTGAGGTACCATCAGAGAGAGAGATCATACGGTAGTAAATAGGTGCTAACGTCTAATTATTGTAAATAGAAACGGATTTACTTTTGCAAAAACAACGTGATACTTTTATTGATAATAATTTGCTAATTGAATAACATAATTAGTAATAGACAAAATAAGAATAGCTGACGCAAAACTGTATTTACAATATTAAAGACAGCGCCATCTATTAACAGTATAGTGAAGTTTTGTTAAAAACATTGATGCCCATTAAAACTCAAATAATTTCGTTTCTTTATAATATTTATCTAATCTTAGTATTTGTTGTTCAAGTACAGAATATAACTCAAATTATGTGTAAGTTTCAAGTTTTAAAACAAAGTGGTTTTAGAGATCTAGCCTCGAATACAATCTCCTCTTTGAAAGCCCCCCATTTCGTCAATTTTAGGAAAAAAAATAAAAAAAAAATACTTTTGTACTCTGTTCCAAATTATCTTTAAAATGAGGTACTGCAACCCTATGAAATGCAAAAAAATATATTTTACTTCGCATTCGCTTCTATGAGAGCCCCCCTGAAATAAAGATTTTTATAACTTTTTAAGCCATTTTCGGCTGGAGGCCATCGGTTTACATATCATATCTAAAATTGAAGTAATTACGTTCAGTAATTCAGAAGTTATAAGGCTCTGACAGACGGACGGACGGACGGACGGACAAGTGCAAATTCACTCAAGTAAACTCAGAGACCTTCGCTTCGCTCGGTCGATTAATTACTGATATTGTTTAAGCAAATAAACTTAAGAAGCTGTTTAAATTGTGAAGCTAGTACAAAAAATAGAAAACTATGAAGTAATGTAAACTAGTTATACAGCTTACACTTGATAAGAGCTGTTATCACCAAAATATCATTTATCAGTGCAGAGTAATGAGTGTCACCCTGTCTCACTAATCCATAAACAAATTAACTATGTTTTTACCATACAGCAGACACACCATAAACTTTTCTTCCTTCATTTTTTTTATTATTAAAGAGTTAACACACGCTCGAGCGAGGCTTGCCTTTTTTTTCGCGCGTATAAGCTCGAATCGGCATACGCGCTTAGGCCTCTGCCTCGAATCTTGCGGGCAGCGGGGCGGTGGCGGCGCGGTCACCGCTTGTATGGAGCGCACCGCTCGTTGCCCGCCCCTGCGCCGCTGTTGTCGAGGGCCAGTCCATTTGATTTTACGCATTAGATCCTGCCGCTCCCGCGCTGCCGCCGCCACCGCCCCGCTGCCCGCAAGATTCAAGGCAGAGGCCTTACACGCGCGCCAGATTTTGTGCATCAAAAAACCGAACGCGCGTATAAGCTTACTCCGGCGTGTTCACTCAAACCGGTGGGTCAGTCACAGCAATATGGATTCCAACGAACTCAGTTCTCTCTTATACTAGCTTATACGCGTGAATAGTCGCTAATCTGAAACCGCCTTTAACCTACATTCTAAGGATCTGAATATAAATATCATTAGTGGAGCTTGTGGGGATCGAACCCACATCTCTATGGAAAACATTACAATATTGTCAAACTACTTTTCTAAGAAAATGAATGAATGTATTTAAAATTCAGATTTTTCTTCCACCTTATTTGAAAAAACTATTCATCATCATCAGCCAATATTGTTAGACATAGGCCTCTATCCAAAAGCACCTGTTTTCATGCATATCTCCTGAGTAATTGTCTAGGCAAGCGCGCTCCAACCTAGAACTCATCAATGCTGTCCAGTATTGATTGTCGTCAAGCGCAAGCCTATCCCGAAAAAAAAAAAGTCTGGTGAGATTGGCTACAGTGACCAAAATTGGATTTGGAGAACATTTATTGCGATTAATATTCTTTTCCACTTTTACCTTTCACACTGGTGTTTATGCTTTGATTGTTCAACTACTCAGCCCATTGTTCTGAGTGCAGTCCATGAATTTACAAACTATTGTAAGATAATTTACACACAGTCACATCTATGTTAAAACTCACACCCGCCAGCTTCAACAAGGCTTGTTTTCAAGATAACTAATTTGGTTATAATTTAAATCTTAATATATATATTTCTTGTGTGCGTGTGTATGCCACTGAACTCCTCCTAGACGGGTGGATAGATTTTGATGAAATTTTTTGTGTGAGTTCAAGGGGATTCGAGGATGGTTTAGATTCACAATTTGGTGCACTGGAAAATGTTTATTTAACTAATTTTTCATTTATAAGTAGTGGAGGTACGAAGTTCGCTGGGTCAGCTAGTAAAATATAAAATAAGTGTAAATTAAAAATTTTAGTTTTAAACAAGCTTCTAGTACCTGGTTATATCATCAGACCCTGAATATCATCTAGGACCAGAGTACTTGTCAATACGAATCAAACAAGTACAAACTCGATGGTGTTACGTCATTTTATTACAGAGTTCCCAAAACCACCTTCCAGCTTTATCACCAGACCCTGGATATCATCTAGGACCAGAGTAATTGTCACGATGAATCAAAAATGAGCCCACATTTGATGAGTTACATTGTTTTATTACAGTTTGAGTGCCAATAGCAATCTTCCTAATCCATCATCATAAGATCAGCTTGATATTACAATAGTATTGCATTATCATCAACCGGAAACCGGGAAGTGGTTCTAATTATTCATCTTGCAAGATTTGACCCAAACATACATACATTGCAAGTTAAATAAAAGTTTGTAAAAATACTTTACAAAACTTTTTCCAGCAACTTCGTCCCTGTAGTTTTAAAATCGCTCAGAAAAAAAAAATATTTTCCAGAGATAAATAATATCCTATGTCGCTCTCCAGGTACTCTTTCATTATATAATCTGAGGAATTTTGGGCAAGTTTTGAAATTGATTTTACAATTAAGGGCAGTTTAAGCTGGACAAACTATTACTACTTAGTAGCTTGTATGACTGTATGTTGTAAAAACTTGTGTCTAACGCTAGCCAACACCCAAGATTTTGAGTAGACACTCACATGGACAAAGTTTTTTAAAAAGGCCTTTTTAAAATCTTGCGGGAACCGTTAGTTTTAGTAGAATATAAAAGTAAGAAACAAACAGGAAGTATAAAAATCAGACCAAAAGTAATAAAAAGTAGTAGCAATGTCTCTTTCTGGGTCCTCAATTTTATCAATGCAAATAATCACATGAATCTGTTGCTCTGTTGCTGTAGTTGAAGGCAAACTAACACAAAAACAAACAGCAACACATTTTTATAATATATAAACAACAATTCATGTTCGTTGATCTGGAGACTCAAAAATGGTTTGTTTCGTTCAATCTATATACTGCAGTGGTTTAAAAATATAAAAAGGGAAACCTCAAAAGAACAGCTGAAAAATCTAAAAAATATAAATTGGTAACATGTATAGCAATCACAACTTCAGATACTTTTAATAGATAGTGGGAGCAAGCAGTAGCTAGTTTATAATATTAGTAAGATTTATTGTACATAAATCATCAAATAAATGTAATGTACAGTAGGCAACTGATTTATTAATAAGAAGTCACGACTTAAACTCTTTGGATATTGTACTAATAATAGTAATAGATAGACCATTAGTAACATTAGAGCCTGTTAGATATTTTAGTTACTTGACTTAATATTATATATGATTTCTTCTTAAAATAAGTATAACACGGTCAAATTTCATCTCTTATCTTAATCCTTAGCAAATTGCATTGGTTAAATTGATAAGAAAATACTTTGAAATCATCAACCAGGCCGATAATTTCAAGACTAAATTTTGTTAAAGTATTTGAATGAACACCAAAGTTTTTAAAGCAACTAATCAGATAAGACGTCTAGATATTTGAACAAATAGGTTAATGGATCTAAAAATAAATGCATTTAATGCGAAGGATGTTAATAATTTACATAAAATCGTGTAAAATATTGTCATTACTTACACCTTATCCGCCAGCTCCCGGACCTTCCACATGCTTATAAATCGATCCATTTCACTGCACAGTCGTTGTTTGTTGTTATAAAAAAACTAAATCACAGTAATTTCACGTAAAATAACATAAATTTTTTAAATAAAAACTCGGGATGATGATGATTTGGCTGACATTCTCGCAAAATGGCGAGTTTTAAAGTGTTGCTGATTTAAAAAAATAGAAGATGAACATATTTTTTTAAACTTGAGAAAGCTATAATCGATATATTTGAAAGAAATTAAATATTTACTCGGAAAATGTAGTAAAAATCAAACGAAGTGTCTTTAAACTACAAATACATTATAAAAAATAAAAAAATTATAGTTACATTTTAATTTTAAACTGGCAACAACTTTTTTACCATAGAACTAAAAAGATTAAAGACATTCAACACGCATTCAACCATGGACCTTTAATAAACAAACATTAATTCAACGAATATCGCCTCGCCTCGCGCATATAAATATGGAGACTAGACGCAAATCCTAGTTCCATGGCCTTGCGCGAACGCCCTATTTATTTTTACCAAGAATTTTATATCCAAGTTAAATATGTGTAATCATGGAACTAGGCAAATGACTACGTCTGAATGAATTATGTTCTTCCTAGCTCCATGGTTTATCCTGCTTCCGCCTACTGCTGAAATGGTGCATGGCCTTTGCCAAATCGGTTCAGCGGCATGCGTAGAAAGGTTCGGCAGTAGGTAAGATAAGCATAGCTCAAGACTAGGTATTAGGCCCAAATTAGACGATGCCTCGTTCATCGTTGCGAAAATGAATCGTGTTAATTCGCCCTAAGGCCCTAAGGGTGAATTTTCTACGGTTATTTTTCCGAGACTTGCTCTCATTTTCGACGGTCATCGGTGAGCCATCAGTCTAAATTCGCCCTTAGGGCAAAGGACATTTCATTCTCATTTTCGCAAAAACGAACGATCAACGAGGCACCGTCTAATTTCAGCCTTAAGCGCCTTATTCATTGTAGGTTGTAGGTACATCTTGGTGTACGTCACGCCAAGGTCATGCACGATGCATGATATAAACGACAGTGAATAGGCTTGACGTACGTCAGTAATTATTATTATTAACAGTTTGTTAAACCTGCACGAGCCGTTTTACATCCAGCTGATTGCCCCCACCACTTCCTAAGTCGCCGTACATCGCCGATTGCTAATGAATAGCTTAAGAAAGCAAGTAATAGAATCAAGACGGTCGTGTATCGTGTATGCTAAGATGGTGTGGAGACTTGTTGTACAGCAGAGTTGTCATTCGACCCACAGAATTTGGCCGCTGAGTAATCATTGATCTGTGGCCAAGAGAAGTGTGCACCACAGATTAAGGGTGGAACCACATTTGTGAGGATCGTTTCTGATTTCGCCCATACAAAACTGTCAAATTCCATAGAAACGTGTACGGATCAAATCGGCTTTTCGATGCGTACACGAATGTAGGTATGGAAAATGACAGTTTTCTATATGCAAAATCCGAATCGACCCTCACAAATGTGGTTCCACCCTAAGTGTACGGCAAAATTCTCCTTGTGAATAATTGTATTTCGTGGCAAAATGGCAGATCACTGCGCTGGATGTGCCTACCCTAATAGTGTTCGTGGTCTATGGTGCCAAATGCCAATGATCATGCGTATGCTTCTGTGCAGCACAGAGTCCTTGGCGGGACGTACAGCAAGATGGACAATGAATAAGGCGCTTTACACTTGACTTTGTTAGAAACTCCCTGCAACCACAGACCATTCTCTATAGCGTCCTTTTCATTTTTCATTCCATGGGACATTGGTAGGAGTAAATTGTGCCCATTTGGTGCTACTGCGCGCCATAAACGAAAAATGTATAGAGTAGGTATTTTTAAAGTACCTCAAGGATTAATTAAAACTACAAGAGAACATTAGGTGTTGAAACACTTTATTTATCTTACTTCATAAAACTTTTTACACCTTAAAATATGTAGTACTTTTACGTAACAAACAAACTTGCAATCAACATTACTTCTTTTCTTATCTTACCAAAAACTAGCCAAAAATTTTGATAGAATATGAGTATTCTATATTTGAAAAGTCACCAAAATTATTAATAGGGTATTTGACTATGTTAAAAATATCGTTTCATCTGGTGTCATCCTAAAAGATTATTATCTAAAAACATTATTCCATACGACAAAACTAAAAATAAAACATTAATTAAAATTGCTATAATTCTGGCCATGTTCACGAGATCGAAAACGTTCTTGAATCTCGAATGACGTCACAGTTCACGCCACCTTTGGGCTTTGGAATTGTCATTGAACCGAGTGTGAACTGTGACGTCATGTAAACAAATGGAACCGTGGCAATTTATTTTTTGAATTTATTTCTCGATTTTTATGAAAAATACTGAAAATTATGCCGAAATATACATTTTGTTAGCTTCAGCATAGCATTATTAACAATTTAATATGATTTTCTAAAAGTAGTCAAATACCCTATTCCTACTGTTCAAACAGCTACACGTTTTCATACAGTTTGTATCCACACCATATTTCAGTTCCCACATACAATAGTTCACATCGGCAGTCTTCTAATGGGTGTCGCCCATTAGAAGGTCATACATCATTTCTTGGCGAGCTGATCGTTCTGCGGTTGGGCGTAGTACTGCCACAGCTCTATCGCCTTGTTCGCCACCACCTCTTCACATTGCTCAGGAATCTATAAACACACATTTATAACCAACTTCAAAAAAGGAGGAGGTTCTCAATTCGTCGGAATCTTTTTGACGTGATAACGTCTTATAAATCGATGAACACCGGCTGCACGCACGACAAAGTGTCACGTTCCACCTGAGCCTGCGCATGCAAGCAGAGCGCGGAACAGGCGATAGAGAGGCACGATCGGCCCAAGCGTTGGCTTGTGACCGCCGCCGCCCGCCACTCGCCAGTCATCGCGTCCGCGCTGTGGTTAGCGGATGTGTCGCGAGCTAGTTCTAGCAGCACGCTGTTCATATTTATGACGTTATCACGTAAAACTATCGTCCGTAAACCGACTTTACAACCAATTTTTTTTAATGTATGTTCACCGATTACTCGAAGATGTGTGGACCGATTTGAAAAATTCTTTTTTTTTGTTTCAAAGGGCATACTACACAGTTGGTCCCATATAAATTTTATCGAAATCGGTCCAGCTGTTTTTAAAATATCAACAATAAATTAAATACTTTGTATAGTGTGTGTAACACTAAATTAAAATTAAATCAAACATGTGTTGACTAAATGTGGTCAATTAATATCGTCGACAATAAATTTTTTGATAGAGAAAAAGGGCGAAAACTACTATTAACTTTTATCGCTCTTATTATCTACCAAAAACCTATAGTCGGAATTTAAATTCGATTCCAGATTTGACAATTTCAGTGTTGCAACGTTATGACAAGTACTAAATAGTGACGTTATGAAATTATTCGATACGGAAATGGAATATTTCCGAATCGATTCCTCTCGTTTATAGTAGTATATCTAAACAACTACTACTTTAATAGAAACTAAGTATATCAGGAAATTAAATATTTCTGAACGGATAATTTAGTTATGACGATTAATTTTATTAAGGATCTGAGAGTTTTCTTTGATAATTGTGTGTGAAATAAATAAAAAAATGTGATCATGAAGGAACATGAGAAATAAAACAAATAGATGTACTATGGTAATATTTTATTTTATAAATCGTCGCCGTCTTCGCTATCGCTATCGCTGTCACTTTCTGTAACATGTATTATAAATGTGTCTGTGATATTGTCCATTAAAATATCTAGCCTACTCATTTTTTCTATCATTTTCAGAAAACTATCTAGGTTCTTTTATTATAAGTTTTGTTTTTAATATAAAAAACAAAAATATTAACTTTTTATAAAATAAAGCAGCAGTTACTAATTAATAAATAATTATTATGAGTAATTATGTATTTATTTAAATAAAAATCAATAATTTAGTCTTTAATTGGCACACCAATGTTATGATTACATAAACATAAATCGCGATTGTTTATCGATTTTTGTGTTCATCACTACACTATTATATGTGGTATCATTATTTTACAAAATGACAGTAGCTAATGTCAAACGTGGAATCGAATTATAATTCCGACTGTAGGTATATGATACTAAAAATATGTCTAAAACATCCGTAATTCAATTGTCAGAGATAATAAGGCTGAAATAAGACGATATCTCGTTCATCGTTCATTTTTGCGAATATTTTTTGCGAAAATAAACCCTAAGGCCCTTTGCCCTAAGGGCGAATTTAGACGGATGGCTCACCGATGACCCTCGAAAATGAAAGGAAAATCTCGAAAAATTAACCGTAGAAAATTCACCCTTAGGGCGAATTAAGACGGTTCATTTTCGTAAAAATTTTTGCAACGATGAACGAGGCTTCGTCTAATATGGGCCTAATTGATCACATTTTGTCAAAAGTATGCGAGATTTTTACAAAAAGCAGTGACAGCTTAGTGGTTACGACTGTGGTCTCCTATTCGGGGGGTCGCAGGTTCGATCCCGGGTACGCACCTCTGACTTTTCGAAGTTAAGTGCGTTTAAGAAATTAAATATCACATGCTTTAACGGTGAAGGAAAACATCATGACGAAAACTGCACACCTGAGAGTTCTCCATAATGTTCTCGAAGGTGTGTGAAGTCTGCCAATTCACATTGGACCAGCGTGATGGAGTATAACCCTTCTTTGAGAGGAGACCTCGCTCAGTAGTGAGCCGATGATGGGTTGATAATGATGATGATGATGATGATGATGATGATGTGAGATTTTTACAAACATTGAAAATATTATAATGTGCGAGAAAGAGGGTTGCGAAATGTATAGTCCTCTAAATTACCTCAGAGACACACTTGAGCACCTCTTCCTCAGTGCTGGCCTTCAGTATATTCCTCCTCAACGTCACCACCAACATCACCGCCACGAAGGACAAGATCTTGGGCGCGCCGCTGCATATTTTATCCCAAATCCTGACAAAAAAAAAACTTGAGAGGTGTCAAGGGACACCCGGATGGAACGTAGTTGCTTTCGATTACATTGTGTTCGGTATTTTCGAGATACAACATTGGGTCTCTGACAGAGACCCAACTAGCCACTAGGCTACAGAGACTCTCTGTAGCCTAGTGGCTCCGGCAGTCGCTTAACAGTTCAAAGTCGATGGTTCGAATCCCAGCTCGACAGACCGAATTTTCCATTTTCAATTTTATTTTAAATAATTTCTACATGTGGAATTTTTCCCTAATTTTTAATAAATAATTTATAAAAAATTAGGGAAAAATTCAAAAAAAAAGACGCAATGTTCCACCGCGAAAATACCAAACACAATGCAAAATTCACATTCAACAAAAAAGTGTCCGTTTCTAAATTGTGTCGAGTGTCGATTCCTTATTTTTTTCCGTCTAGCCCCCTTCCGTACCGCGCGATAAGGATCTTACGTTCCAAAAAAATTGGTTGTTTGTAAAGTCGGTTTACGGACTTTCACGTGATAACGTCATAAAGAAACATTGATGAAAAATTGCATACTTTTTGATTTATTATCACTGAAGTATCATTATTTTCTATAATACAAAGATGGAGTTAATTGAAGATTACAATTTTCTCTAGTCACAAGCCAACGCTTGGGCCGATCGTGCCTCTCTATCACTTGTTCCGCGCTCTCGCTTGCACGCGCAGGCTCAGGCGGTACGTGGCACTTTTTCGTGCGTGCAGCCGGTGTTTATCGATTTATAAGACGTTATCACGTCAAAAATACCACTTTTTGCAAATAATTTCAATTGCATAATAAAATTTGCAGAACCAACTAAATTGTATAAAAAAATGCGTGAGTGTCGTGGAACACTCGGTTGGAACGAAGTGCCTTTTAATAATAAACTAGCTGAAGCCCGCGACTTCGTCCGCATGGATTTGATTTTTAAAAATCCCGCGGGAACTCTTTCATTATTCGAGATAAAAAGTAGCTCTCCCGGTCTGAGGAACCACTTCTACATCCATTACTATACCCATGCAAAAAATCGCATCAATCCGCTGTTCTGTTGCGACGTGATTGAAGGACAAACCAACAAACAAACACACTTTCGCATTTATAATATCAGTAATGCTTTATTATAACACTTTTTATAATAAAATTGTCAAATTTTTTACCATACTTAACCAAAGACAAAATTACGTTTAGCTGTCATTTAAGTTTTGTTATTCCACTGTCATTTGCGTTTTGTTATTCCATGTCAGATGCGTTTTTGTTATACCACGTTTTATAGTGACTTGACGGAAACGCGGTCGAACGGGATAAAAAGTATCCTATGTCCGTCTCCTGGTTCTAAGCTACCTCTCCACCAATTTTCAGCCAAATCGGTTCATCCGTTCTTGAGTTATAAATAGTGTAACTAACACCACTTTCTTTTATATATATAGATTAATAATAAAAATAAATAAAATAAAAAATAATAATCTGACGTTAGGATTCGAACCCCCGAACCGATAGGTTCACTCCTTCGTTTATCCGCTACGCCACCAAAGCTATAATGGAAAGTGTGTAACGAAGGCAACAAGCTTCGTGATGTAAAATTCTTACACTTTTTTTCGCATAGCCTCCATCCGCCAAACCATCCAAAAAGGAACTTCGTTCCAAAAGTGGTTTTATCTATGTTTTTTTCATCATTTAATTCATTCACTTACTTGGTGAGAGAAGTGTCGTCTATAACACCAGCAAAGCAGCAGTTAAACCACTTAGTTAGTGGAAGCACTTCTAACGCTTTGATTTCAACCAGGTGACTGAAATAGAGATAATTCGACATTTTTTACTTTTAACAAATCGAAATTATTTTTATATTGACGTATAGTATTAATTAATAATAATAATAAATAAAAATGATATTCTATTAGGGCCTATAGGCAAATATACAAAATTTTATAGGTGTATGTATGTATGTGTATTTGTCCACACATTTCTCCGAAACTTTTTATTGGGTTGTATAAAAAAGCAGGATTGCTTTTTTATTTCAATTTAGGGAACAGTAAAGGTTTCATCAAAATAGGTTCAGTAGTTTTCAACATATGGACACTTTTCCCTTTTCAGTTATCTTTATTTCGGTATATTGAAGCCTGTTTAATTTTTCTTAAATTATTAGCTTGTAGGCTCAGTGCCACTCAGCGAGCGATGGAGTGGAGAGAGCGTAGCTCTCCCTCGGAGCATCGCTACGAGATGGTACGCTACGCTATCGCAGAACTGATGGCCGATGGGGCAGACGTGTTTTGGAGT
Organism: Oeneis ivallda; assembly: GCA_029955525.1. Lineage (NCBI taxonomy): Eukaryota > Metazoa > Arthropoda > Insecta > Lepidoptera > Nymphalidae > Oeneis > Oeneis ivallda. Next base: position 1,855,172 of record JARPMR010000025.1, on the reverse strand, counting down.
GGAGACCGCGTACCGGCAAGCGCAGTGTAGCTCCAGCTCGCTGGACCGATGACCTTAAGGTGTCGGGTAGCGGGTGGATGAGGAAGGCGGAAGACCGTGTTTGGCGGCGCGCTCTCAGAAAGGCCTATGTACAGCAGTGGACAAATACAGGCTGATGGATGAACAATGAAAACATTATATTTTATAATAAACTAGCGATCCGCCCCGGCTTCGCACGGCTAGTAGAGCATATTACGCCTATGCTTAGCAAACTCCTTAAAATGTTCCATAAGCTATAAATAACGGCATATTGAACAGTACGTAGTCTTATAAAAGAAGTATCGCTCGGCTTATAATATAGCAACAACGCGGCGCGCACGGGGGTGGTCACTGGTCGCGTGATCACGTGAGCGGGTCCCGTCATTGCCATCGTCGGGTTGAAATCCGCGTATTTATATTGGCGCACGTTCGTTTTTATTTTGCGACTAGCTTTTGCCCGCGGCTTCGCTCACGTTAAGTTCGATTTTTCAAACCCTTATTTTACCCCCCTAGAGGTTGAATTTTCAAAAATGGTTTCTTAGCGGTTGGTTAGCTCACGTTAAGTTAGATTTTTATTGGTAATTAAAATCCAACCTACGTCATAATAACTATCTGTGTGCAAAATTTCAGCCCGATCCGTCCAGTGGTTAGAGCTGTGCGTTGATAGACCAGTCAGTCAGTCAGTAAGTAACCTTTGCCTTTTATATATTTAGATAAAAGCTAAAGTACCAAGTTTGAAGGATATTACTTGAAAATTAACTTAAAAATCTGGATTTTTATACAAATTTTCATCCCCCTATTTGAAATCTTTGGGGGTGGAATTTTCAAAATTTGCGAAACACGTATTTCTTATTTTTTTATCGAAAGCCCAAAAATTAAAGTTTCATGGATATTACATGAAAAATAATTTGATAAATGACGGACTATTATACAAACTTTCAACCCCCATTTAACCCTCTTGGGGTTGGAATTTTCAAAAATCCTTTCTTAGCGGACGTCTACGTCATAATAACTATCTGTGTGCAAAATTTCAGCCCGATCCGGCCAGTGGTTAGAGCTGTGCGTTGATAGACCAGTCAGTCAGTCAGTAAGTAACCTTTGCCTTTTATATATTTAGATAAAAGCTAAAGTACCAAGTTTGATGGATATTACTTGAAAATTAACTTAAAAATCTGGACTTTTATACAAATTTTCATCCCCTATTTGAAGTGTTTGGGGGGTGGAATTTTCAAAATTTGCGAAACACGTATTTCTTATTTTTTTATCGAAAGCCCAAAAATTAAAGTTTCATGGATATTACATGAAAAATAATTTGATAAATGACGGACTATTATACAAACTTTCAACCCCCATTTAACCCTCTTGGGGTTGGAATTTTCAAAATCCTTTCTTAGCGGACGTTTACGTCATAATAACTATCTGTGTGCAAAATTTCAGCCCGATACGTCCAGTGGTTAGAGCTGTGCGTTGATAGACCAGTCAGTCAGTCAGTCAGTCACCTTTGCCTTTTATATATTTAGATAACTCCTAAGATATTCATTTAAATTGTATGGTGTAAAGGATTATCATAATTTGCATGAAATGCTTATGGTAACTAACATATTTTAGGTCATAAGTATTAATACTGTATCCGTCTAAATAGATTTTCAATTACCGTATAGTATGTGATCATTTTTTGGGGTTCCGTACCCAAAGGGTGCCAACGGGACCCTATTACTAAGCCTCCGCTGTCCGTCCGTCCGTCCGTCAGCAAGCTGTATCTCGTAAACTGTAATAGATAGATATTTGAAGTTTTCACATATTGTGTATTTCTATTGCCGCTATAACAACAAATAATAAAAATTAAATTAAATTGAAAAATAAAGGGGGCTCCCATACATGGAAAAGGAGTCGAAATAAAATTATATTTTTTTATTCTGGCATGTGGGGTGTCATTGTCTAGAGTTCTTTAAGTGGAGTTCAAATATATATATTTTTATTTTTTAGCTACAAAAATGAAGAAATGGGGGGCCGTCAAAGTTTTCGGTTTTAGACCAATTTTGTTAGGGGGTCGATCTCAAAAACTAAACTCGTTAGGAATTTGAAATTTTGGTATATATGTACTATATTGTGTATTTATACAACAAATACTAAAAACACTGATTTATAATGCGGTTTGTAAGTTGTGACCAAAACAAACGAGAATTTTTTCCCCCACATGCTAATTTAGTACTTTATAAGAACCAAGATATCTAAATATGTATAAAGTATTAAAAAAATGATTTGTTTATATGTACGGAACCCTAGAAGAGCGAGGCCCGACTCGCACTTGGCCGATTTTTAGAAGCCACCTCTCACCACATGTTAGAAATGGGGGTCATGACGGAAAATTCTCACACTTTTTTCGCCTAGCCCCCGCCGAGTCCGTACCGTGCGATAAGGAACCCTCACCTGTAAAGCTCCTGGTCCTCCTTCTCCAGCATGGTGTGGAAGGCCTCCTTCAGCTTGTGCAAGTCCCTCTGCATGTCCCTATGACATAATAAGGAACTATTGTCTTCTAATAATGAAAACATTACCTTTTAGAATCAACGCCACCTCTCGCCACATGTTAGAACCATCTCGTAATAAATAAGCCCGCACCTATGACAGAAATATTGTCTTCTAATAATGAAAATATGACCTTTTACAATCAACGCCATCTCTCGCCAAATGTTAGAACCATCTCGTAATAAATAAGCGCGCACCTATGACATAGGTAATATTGTCTTCTAATAATGAAAATATCACCAGTTAGAATCAACGCCATCTCTCGCCACATGTTAGAACCATCTCGTAATAAAGAAGCGCGCAGCTATGACATATTATGAAAATATTATCTTCTAATAATGAAAACATTACCTTTTAGAATCAAAGCCACCTCTCGCCACATATTAGAAAGGGGGGTCATGACGGAAAATTCTCACACTTTTTCGCCTATCCCCCGCCGAGTCCATACCGTGCGATAAGGAACCCTCACCTGTAAAGCTCCTGGTCCTCCTTCTCCAGCATGGTGTGGAAGGCCTCCCTCAGCCTGTGCAAGTCCCGCTGCATGCCGCGCACGATCTCCGTGAGCGACTTGCACAGCCAGTACGCGTCCACCTCGCTGTCGTACAGCTGCAGCAGCGTGTTGGCGAGCGGTATGAACGTGTCTGATGACTGGAAACAATTATTTTAAAGTTTGGTTGTCTGTAAAGTCGGTTTACGGACGATAGTTTTACGTGATAACGTCATAAAGGCGACACATCCGCTAACCACAGCGCGCATGCGATGACTGGCGGGCGGCGCGCGTCGGGCGCTCTCTAGGCACAATGCGATGCGGGTTGATACGTTCCCTCAAATATGGTAGAGCGAAGCAATGGCTGGGTCGTGCGTCATGCTCGTGATCGGGTTTCACCGGCGGGAATGGGGCTACTTTCTATCTGCCCGTCTTATCATGTATGCTTTTGTGGAACTTCCCCTCATTCTGGAAACACTGCATACATAGCTACACTATACAATATCTATTATATTGTAAACTTGTTTTGAAAAGAGCAACCGCCGAGTTTCTTGCTGGTTCTTCTCAGCAAGAACGACATTCCGAAGTCCGAACCAGTGGTAGACTCATCGACGATTCAAAAGCACTTGTAAAACGGTTTATTTGAATAAAAAAGATTTCTATTCTATTTTATTCTATTCTACAAGTCAACGCTTGGGCCGATCGTGCTTCTCTATCGCTTGTTCCGCGCTCTCGTTTCCACGCTCAGGCTCTGGCGGAACGTGACACCTTCTTTTCATACGTGCAGCCGGTGTTCATCGATTTATAAGATGTTATCACGTCAAAAATATTTTTAAAATACAAGCTTTTAGTAGTACATCATCACACTTTGGATATCATATAGGACTAGAGTACTTGTCAAGCCTAATCAAACGAGCTCAAACTTGATGGGGTTACGGTTACGTCATTTTATCACAAAGTTGGCAAAACCACCTTCCGGCTTCATCATCGGACCCTGAATATCATCTAGGACCAGAGTACTTGTCAAGACGAATCAAACGAGTCCAAATTCGATGGGGTTACGTCGAAATATGATATTTTTCGAAATAGTAGATACTTCAGAACGTCATTCAAGTTTTTCAAAATTAGTCATCATGCCTATTAGAACACCAAAAAACTACCCACACAACAATTAGTTTCCGGAAACTTGGGTGGCTTCCTCTCCTCCAGTTCCAGCAACCACATGGCCATCAGGATCTCACTCCTCGGAGCCTTCATGTCCACCATTTCCAATGACTCCACAGCGTACAGCAGGTCGTTGTATTGATCGGTGCGCTGCTCTGCTACAAACTGGTGGGAGTCTGGGTACACTGGGAGGATGTCTGCAATGTAAAAATCATCATCATCAAAATAAGATAAAATAAGCCTCAATAGCCCAACGGTTAAAGATGCGGACTGAAAAGTGAAAGGTTGCAGGTTCGAATCCCACCTGTTGCACTATTGTCGTACCCACTCCTAACACAAGCTTTCCGCTTATTTGGAGAGGAGAGGAGAATATTTAGTCAACTTCAACTTGGCTAATATTCCTAAAAATAATATTCTTTTTTTCAGAACTTAACTTATGTATCTAATACATAAGCCCTTAAATGTTACCTAACCTAACTTATAAATTGTCATTATCATCATCAAAATAAGATAAAATATTAGCCTTTTATTTCAGAAGTAACTTACATATCTATTACATCAGTCCTTAAATGTTACCTAACCTAATTTATAAATTATAGCTGAGTTATAATATATATCAAGGTAATATTAATAGAAGCAGTGATAGCCTAGTGGTTACGACTGTGGTCTCCTATCGGGGGATCGCAGGTTTGATCCTGGGTACACACCTCTGACTTTACGGAGTTAAGTATGTTTAAGAAATTAAATATCACATGCTTCAACAAAGGAAAACATTGTGAGAAAACTTGCACACCTGAGTTCACCATAATGTTCTCAAAGGTGTGTGAAGTCTGTCTATGGCCTATAACCCTGCTCTGAGTGGAGACCTGCGCTCAGTAGTGAGACATTAATGGGTTGTTCATGATGATGAATATTATATAAAATATTTTTAATTTAATATAAAAAATTCTATTTTAAAAACTGTCTTCAGACTCCCGCACCACTATACAATATACATAATTTATTGCTGATATTTTTAAAGCCGATTGACCGATTTCGATGAAATTTATATGGGAACCTGGAAAGTATACCCTTTCAAAAAAAAAAACCAAATTGGCAATTCAGGCATCTTCGAGTAATTGGTGAACATACATAAGAAAAAAAAAAGATTCCAACAAATTGGTAACCTCCTCCTTTTTTTGAAGTAGTATTAACAGTAGTAACCCCACACCGGTTAGCACAGTGTCGGCAGACCCCCACTGGGTGGACCTGGGTGGAGTCGCTGGATTCAGGTGGCGCAAGATTGAGGTCTGTGGAAGTCCATGCAGGAGACCTTTGTCCAGCTGTGGATGTCTTTAGGTTGATAAAGAAGAAGATCCTACTAATATTATAAATGTGAAAGTTTGTGAGGATGGATGGAAGGATGTATGTATGGTTGGATGTATGGATGGATGGGTGGATGTTTGTTACTCTTTTACGCTACAACAAATGCACCATTTTGGCTGAAATTTGGAGTGGAGATAGCTAATACCCAGGATTAACATATAGGCTACTTTTTTATCCCAGAAAATTACAGTTCCCGCGGGAATTAAAAACCCTTAATCCACGCGGACGAAGTCGCGAGCATCATCTAGTACAGGGGTCTCCACACTTTGAAGCCTTAGGGCCATAATGATTTTAGAATAGAATAGAATAGAATATTATTTATTCATTGACAAGAAAACAAAATATAAGAAACAAAATGGAAATACACATGAAAATGGAAAAACAGAAAGTAATTACAATCTAACTTAACTAGTGTCTACTATGTGTCATGCCAATGAAAGGGTTCTAGCTCAGCTAAATGCTGTGGATACATATGTAACCACAGCGCTGATATTCTGCTAGGGCCCGAATAAGAGGGTAGTCATTTAAAGTAAATAAATATTATACATATGAAAATAACTTATTAGGTAAAATATAAATTGTATTATAAAATTGAATCGATAATGTCCTTTCCTTTTTTTTTTTTAAATTTATTATTTGTAAATGTACTACCACGGCTATCTTACTATGTATTTTAATATGATTATTCGTTTTTTTTGTGTTATTAATAACTGTTCTCTGAAAAGTTTTTTGAAAACAAATTTAGAGCTTGCATTGCGAAAAGGTGGAGGGATGTCATTCCAGCATTTCGTGGCAAGATATTTAAAGCTGCCACGAAATGCTGCCGACCGGTGGCGTGGCATTGATAAAAGTGGCACCATCGCCCTAAGCCCAAAGCTTGGCTCGCGCCATTTCAATTTCGAATACAGATATTCAGGTTTTTGGGATTTAACAACACCGAACAATAGAGTGCCTAAAAGTAAATTATATCTGTTTTTCATTTTTAGCATATTGTGTTCATTTAAAAAAGGAGTAACGTGTGATCTTGGCGGAATAGGAAAACAAAAACGATTTTGTCAGTAGGAGTTGGCTCCAAGGGCCAAAACAGTTTAAATTTTTCTGCCCTAACTATATTTCTAGCTAGACTAGTCGTAAAGTGCGCGACCTAAGCAAACATACACTTTTTTTGCATTTCGCGGGCCGGAATAGGCCCGCGGGCCGTAGTTTGGAGACCCCTGATCTAGTCTATACATATAATAAAACTGTAACTGGAAGATTTCTGTACATTTTTAAGGGTTTTCTTTTGAAACGTGACGCCCGGATAGAGGGTAAGTGGGGGTGGAGGGGGGGGAGAGGGGGGGGGAGGGGAAGTCATCCCCCCTCACTTTATTTGCCGGACGCGCATACTTTTTTTTTATGAATTTTTTAATATTGATTAAACTGACATTGGTAAAACCTTTAAAACGTGTCGCCTAGTTAAGTGGAGGGAGAGGGGGGGAAGAAGGGGAGGTACGTCATCCACCTCCCCCCTTCGCTCCACTCGGCCTCGTAGGCTCGCTTCATTCAGGACCTCCTCCGCGAGCTTCTGGCTTCGCGCTTCATAAAAACACTCTAGGGGTAGGACAGACAAGACTACGTGGAGTCGGGGTTGGCCAATTCGGTTCTGTCACACTGTTCGACCTATATTAGTCCAAGTAAGTTTTGTTCAAGCTACAAATCAAATGGGCTACGCCAGAAGACTCGCTCCATCGCCCCTTCATTCAGCTTCACCTACTCGACCTTCGTTTCGCTACGGAGGTCGCCGGCTCGCTTCGCTCGCCACCTCCCCCCTTCGCTCCACTCGGCCTCGTAGGCTCGCTTCATTCAGGACCTCCTCCGCGAGCTTCTGGCTTCGCGCTTCATAAAAACACTCTAGGGGTAGGACAGACAAGACTACGTGGAGTCGGGGTTGGCCAATTCGGTTCTGTCACACTGTTCGACCTATATCAGTCCATGTAAGTTTTGTTCAAACTACAAATCAAATGGCCTACGCCAGAAGACTCGCTCCGTCGCCCCTTCATTCAGCTTCACCTACTCGACCTTCGTTTCGCTACGGAGGTCGCCGGCTCGCTTCGCTCGCCACCTCCCCCCTTCGCTCCACTCGGCCTCGTAGGCTCGCTTCATTCAGGACCTCCTCCGCGAGCTTCTGGCTTCGCGCTTCATAAAAACACTCTAGGGGTAGGACAGACAAGACTACGTGGAGTCGGGGTTGGCCAATTCGGTTCTGTCACACTGTTCGACCTATATCAGTCCATGTCGTTTCAGAGTGGAAAAGCTTTTTTGCTATAAGTACATATTATTGTCAGAAATAAAACAATTTCAAATCTCCCCACAGGTTGGGTAATTCCCCACAAATCCCGGCACACGGCCACCCTGCGTCGGTCGTGTCAAACAACGTTTCGCTTCACGCAAATTTTTTATCGAAAATTTACGTTTCTAACCTAAAAATAGAAGTTTATTCGTATTTTTTGTAAAAAAAAAAAACACGCGTCCGGCAAAAAAAAATTGTTTCGGGGGCATCGAAAGACCCTCTAGGACGCCCCTATAAACTCATCTTGGCTCTATCAGGGCGGCACGTTTCAAAAGCCGAGCCCTTTCACGTAAAAACTACCGCACAGATTTCTACAAAATTTTATACTGTGGTAGCTTATTACTCGGGTCAACACCTAGGCTACTTTTTATCCCGGAAAATCAAGGAGTTCCCGAGGGACTTTAAAAACTAAATCCACGCGGACAAAGATGCGGGCATCAGCTAGTACATAATAATGAAAGAAACCCACTAACCTAGCAGCACCTTCCACACTAAGTTCCTGTACGCGGCTGGCACGGTAAACCGCAAACAGAACTGCTTTAGCTTGACCCTGTCCCACGGCTTCTCCTTCATCAGAATCTCCAAGGATTTCTTCTCTTCTACGCCGCGGCAGCCTACCTTTTCGTAGTAGGACGATCGAAAGTTCCTCTCGTCGGTCATTGTGGGCATATTTAGAGGAATTCAATAGAAACCCTTCAGAAAATGGGCAGTATAATTCATAACGAGTTTATATTGATAAAATTAAACAGTTGTTACTAAAACTTAAGCTTTTGTTATGTTCAAAGCGGATGTTCAGTACCTATCGTTCTACCGTTTTTTTATTTTTTTATTTATTATTTCGGCGAAATCCAAAAAGCAAAAAGCGGCGAAAGAAAATTGACATGACATTTGACCTGCGATCACAGATTAGGTACTAGCCTGCGATTCTGTGATTGAAGAAAATATCGATTAACAACAAACAATTTTCACCAAGGAACCTATCATAGCGAGAGATTTTTAGTAATTCCTAGTTCCATGATTTTTACCTCTTTATATTTTCAACATTTAGAAGATTGATTTTGAATTGTAGAAACTATTAAACTGATGAAATGGACAAAATGGGAGTAATCCGCTAGGAGTAATAGTGTTCTGTGACAAAATGGCTGAATTGTAAAGACGTGTATTGAAAAACTCAAAATATTTTTGCTATGGATTTTATACATGATTTCAATATGAATAATTTTAGAAGATTGATTTTGAATCGAAGATTGATGCCTGAAATTGATGAAATGGACCACGTTTTGTAGAAACTATTAAACTGATGAAATGGATTTTTGTTTGAAGCGGAGAGGCTTGTTTTGTAATGGTGGAATTGGGATTTGAAGAAACGGAATTTTGGAAAGGATCAGAAAAACTATGGACTATGGCTCAAACGCTCGACGCGCGGAGCCACTAAACAAAAGAAGAAGAAGATTTAGGTTCCTGGTCTGTGATTTAGACTGAAACCACACCTGTGAGGATCGATTTGGATTTCTTCTTCTTCGTCTGTTTAGTGGCTCCGCGGGTCGAGCGTTCGAGACATTGTTTTTTTTTTTTTAAACGGAGGACCGAGGAACCTATTTGTATTAGTAAAATCAAAATTTAAAGAGACGGAATCACGGAATTTTGGGAAGGATCAGATGTAGTATCCATTTATTCTAATCTGTGGGATTTATGCCGATGGTTTGAGACATGTTTGAGACCATCATAATATAACTATGATCTAAGTTTGAGACACACTTTTATGGATCGCGTGCGAAAGGATCCTTACCATGAAGGTAGGAAAACCTACCATGATCCTTACGGATCCGTAAGGGCCCATACGCATCCTGGATGTACTATCACTTGCTTCAACGGTGAAAGCATCGCGAGGAAACCTGCACACCTGAGAGTTCTTCATAATGTTCTTGAAGGTGTGTGAAGTCCGCCAATTCGCATTGGGCCAGTGTGGTGGGCTATAGCCTATAACCCTTCTCTGAGAGACCTGCGCTCAGTACTGAGCCGTTGATAGGTTGCTACTTGCTAATGATGATGATGATTGTGTAAGCATATAGTTTGTTGTCTTTAAAGTAAGTAACTATGGGTTAAGAATGCCATAAACCTACTTTATCTACTCCCATGCTTTAAATCCTTTACAAAAGATTCTGAAACATTAGCTTATTGCCAACATTAAAACACCCAATGTCTTAATAACCATAATTTCATCCAAACGGATGATATAATGTTGTACTGAATTTCATAATAACACTCCTTTGTTTTTTTTTTCGATCCTTTCTGAGCAAAGGTTTACTCCACAGACAGCCACATTCTTACTGTTAGATGTATCTATGAATTAAAAAAAAACATTTGTATGAATTTCAAAAAAAGAACATCGCTGAGTACATCGGGATCAAAACCTTCAAACACTAGAGAACGTAATATTCAAGTGAAGTTAAACAAAATGTTAATTACTACTACAATAAATAATTCTTTCATTAGGTAATACTAGTTTATACTCAGTAATGGATGATTTTAATTAGGTAAGGTACTAGGAATGGCTGTTTTAATATTAGCAGTAAGCTTACTGTTTCAGAACCTTTATAGAGGATTCATTTGATGGGAGTAGATAAAGTCTTGTATGCAACTGTTGATAATTAGGTATTAAAACACTCATGTGATACTATTATCACACTCGGCTTCGCCTCGTATGATAAACCCACGTTCGTGTTTTGATACCCCTTATTATACAACAGTTGCATAAATAACTATTATCGTATTAGTTTATAAATTGCGAAAAACTAAATTAAATTTGAATTTCGCGGGCAGACCCGTATAATCAACCTCATGGACATAATTATAATATGAAATGTCAACTTTAAGCGTTGGTGGTAAAAATCTCAATAAAACAGAAAGTGAAAAGGCAGTTTTAAAATTTATTTTGTACAGAACATGACGCAAATAAGGATCAGGGAAAATTGAAATAAGAGTGGTTTCAGACTAGCGTATTTTTCGCGCGTAAAAGCCGCAAGCGCCACATTTTGCGCTTCAAAAAACAGAACGCTTATTCCGGCGTGTTCATTCGAAACAGTGGCGCGCGGGGAGGCATCTTTTTTTTTATTCGATGACAAGCTAGTCCTTGACTGCGATCTCACCTGATGGTAAGTGACGATGCAGTCTAAGATGGTAGCGGCTAACTTGGAAGGGGTATGGCAGTGAACATTCAACCCGTACCCCTAATTGGTTTCTACACGCTAAATCGCTTGGCGGCACGTCTTTGACGGTAGGGTGGTAACTAGCCACGGCCAAAGCCTCCCACCAGACCAGAGACAATTCAGAAATTATAAATTCCTAAATTGACCCCGCCGGGAATCAAACCCAGGACCTCCCAGTTATAAGACAACAGCAATCACCACTGAGCCAGGGAGGTCGTCAAAATCTCTCGCGGCTTGCGCTTACACGAGCTTATAAGGGCGTCAACGCTCGTAAGAATAGGGTATTTGACTACTTTTAGAAAATCATCTTAAATTGTTAATAATGCTATGCTGAAGCTATCAAAACGTTTATTTCGGCATAATTTTCAGTATTTTTCATAAAAATCGAGAAATAAATTCAAGAAAATAAATTGCCGCCGATACGTTCCATTTGCTCTCATGACGTCACAGTTCACATTTCAAACAATGACAATTCCACAGCCCATAGGTGGTGTGGACTGTGACGTCATTCGAGATCACGGAACGTTTTCGATCACGTGACCATGGCCGGAATTATAGCAATTTTATTTAATGTTTTCTAATTAAATAAAACTTTATTTTTTAGTTTTGTCGATGTTTTTAGATAATAATCTTTGAGGATGACACCAAATGAAACGATATTTTTGATATAGTCAAATACCCTGTTGTGCGTGTGGTAAAGCGCGCGCCATACGCACCTAAGCGCGCTTCCAAAAACGAGCATATACGCGCTGAAAAAACACTAATCTGAAACCGCCCTTAAAACCGTCGTCAGTAAAATTATTACTGTCGGATTAAAACAATGCATACCATATTAGGTTAAAATACAATATTTTCAACAAAAAGTTCAATTATAAAAAAAAAGAAAAAATTAAAACTCTTCATTTTGTGTGTGACTGCTAACCCGTTACGCCCGAGAATATAATCTAATATCACTTGATGTTTCCGAATACAATCGGATAACAATAAATTAGCGTCAACCAATAGAATAATTGGAATTTGTCACTCGCGACCACTGATCTCTATAAGTAAGCTGTTAGCTTACTTATAGAGATCACTGGATTGAATGTGCCCAGCCCATGCAAATGACAGTATAATTAGATATGTATCAATTTGAAGCGCCACATTTGACATGCGAGCGTCTTTGGAACTAATTATATTGCAATAGGCGCACCGACATTTACAATAATACCTAACCTATGAAATTATAGAATAACTAAAATATATTAATTATCTCTCTATAAAATATTCTATTCTATTATAAATATTATAATATATTATCAAAAAAAATCAAAAATCAAAATCAAAATCATTTATTTCATGTAGGCCAACCTGTGGCGCTTATGACAAGTCATGACTCTACCACCGGTTCAGAAAGCGGATTCTGCTGAGAAGAACCGGCAAGAAACTCAGCAGTTGCTCTTTTCAAAATTACAAATTTTACAATATTTATTGTAGGTAAGGTTTTTTAATAGGTATGTATTTACATTTTAATAACTTTTTATAATATCTTGTGGGCAGCTGGATGCCATGCCGATTTACCCCATGCAACTTGTTAGAATAGAATATTTCCAACAATACGATGATATAATATTTATAGAAAAACTCCAAAAATACATAAGTATAATATTCAATACATGTCAAGACTGGCAGACCAGCAGCCCCGCTTCCGACGGTGGCACCCGTTCACGAGCATGACGCATGATCCAGCCATTGCTTCGCTCAACCATATTTGAGGGAACGTAACAACCCGCACCACACGACACCACCTACAGAAACGTTAAAGAGAGTGTGACATACTCGACTACCCATGTCAAGACATCGAATTTATCTAATCTAATACAGTACTATTACTATTCAAATACTCTTTTCAAGATCCCATGCAACTTTATCATTAAGAAAGTCATTAACTTTGTAATAACCGCGACTCAGTAAGTGAGTTTTTACGCATTCTTTAAATTTGTGCAGTGGCAAATCTAGCAATTCCTTCGGAATCAGATTATATAAGCGTACGCTCAACCCCACAAAGGATTTTTGCACTTTACGCAGGCGACATGATGGTATTTCTAGTTTATGACGATTTCTAATCAGACGATTGTGTGCATCGCCCCTTTGTTTATACAGATGAATATTTTGTCTCACAAAGACTATATTATTATAAATGTACTGTGAAGCTACTGTAAGTATCCCAATCTCTTTAAACTTTTCACGAAGAGATACGCGCGAACCGAGTTTATAGATAGATCGAACGGCTCTTTTCTGTAATATAAAAATAGTTTCAATATTAGCTGCTCCGCCCCACAATAAGATTCCATAGGACATTACACTATGGAAGTAGGCGAAGTAGAGAAGCCTAGCCGTTTCCACATCGGTAAACTGTCTGATTTTTCTGACAGCATAGGCAGCTGAGCTGAGTTTACCCGCTAATGTCTCAATGTGAGCGTCCCACTGAAGCTTACTATCCAAGGTCACCCCCAGAAAAACAGTTGAGTTCTCAATTTTAAGGTTATCTCCGTTTAATTTTATTGATTTATCAATTTTCTTTACATTAGGTACAATAAATTCTAAACACTTAGTCTTTTTGGCGTTCAGGAGCAAATTATTAACAGTAAACCAACGCGATATTTGAGATAACGTACTGTTTACATCGTCAAAATTTACTTTGTTTCTATCTGTTTTAAATATTAGAGATGTATCATCTGCAAACAATACAATATTGCAAGCATCGCGTACATGATATGGTAGGTCATTAATATATACCAAAAATAGAAAAGGACCCAAGATAGAGCCCTGTGGGACACCCAACAGAGCAGATGAACCCCGCGATTTCACGTCACCTACGCATACACTTTGAGTTCGATCATTAAGGTAAGAGGCAATGAGATCAAGTGCAACGTCTCTGATGCCATAATGTCTAAGTTTAAGTAAAAGAGTTTGGTGATCAACGCAATCAAAGGCCTTAGATAAGTCACAAAATACCCCAATGGCATTCTGTGAACGCTTCCAGGCATCGTAAATATGTTCAAGTAGCTTAGCACCTGCGTCAGTGGTGCTTCGACCCTTCGTGAAGCCGTACTGTTCAGGATGTAGCAAATTATTTACATTAAAATGATTTACTAGTTGATTAAGAATAATTTTTTCAAAAATTTTGCTTAGAGTCGGCAAGATTGAAACAGGTCTGTAATTATTAAGGTCGGTTTTACTGCCTGATTTGAATAAAGGAATAAGTTTACCATGTTTCATTAAATTTGGGAAGGTACCAAGGGCAACACACTCGTTAAAGATTACGGCTAAGTAAGGAGCAATGTCATTAATTATATTAGATATAACTTTCACGGAAATACCCCACAGATCTCCCGTTTTTTTCATTTTCAACAACTTAAAATTTTTGATAACTTCAGATGCAGTAATAAATTTGAACTCGAAGAAAACATTGCATTCTTTGACGTTGCCCCTTAATAAACTCTGAGCTGCAGTAGGTGAGGAGTTTAGAGAATCTGTTAGCAGAACAGGAATGTTCTGAAAAAATTCTACGAAAGTATTTGCAACTTCCATGTCAGAAGTTATTTTATCATTATTTACAATAATTTCAAAGTTAACATCACGTGGTTTAGTTTTACCAGTTTCTTCGTTGACTATGTTCCACGTGGTTTTTATTTTATTGTCAGATTTCACGATTCTCTCTTTGATATGTAGCGCTTTTGCATGAATACATACTTTTTTAAACAATTTAGAATACGATTTCACGCTTTCAAGAAAGATGGGGGACCGATTAAATTGCTTCTCTTCATACAGCTCATAAAGTCTATCTCTACTTTTGTAAATACCTACAGTAGCCCACTCACTGAACTTTAATTTACCATTGACATCTATTTGTTTAAGATTAAATGTTTTTTTAAATTCAGTGTCTATTGTCTTGAAGAGACTAGTGTAAAGATTGTCTGGGTTACCTTTTTTATAAGCTAGAGTTGGAAGTTTGGCAGAAATTTGACTTTTAAATCTCGCCAACTTATTTTCCGTTATGGGTCTACACTTAACAATTCTTTTGTCTTTGTTTACTTTGTTTGAAATTGTTATTCGTTGCCCACAGTGATCCGACCTCAAATTGGTAATTATTGCTTTATCCAGGACGATATCACCGCTGCAAAAAATATTATCCAAACAAGTGGCCGAAATTTCTGTGATTCGAGTTGGCGCACAAAAGGAGTTAATTAAATTAAAACATTTAAATAAGTTTAGAAAACTGACAGTGATTGAGTTCTCCAATAGAATATTTACATTGAAATCACCGCAGACTATAATCTTTTTTGTGGACACACACAATCGCTTCAAAACATCCTCCATTATATCTTCAAATTGTTTATAATCACCTGAGGGGGGCCGGTATACACAGACTATAATAAAACGCTCCAGCTCCACACAAGAAAGTTCAATTGTGCGTTCAACAGAGAGACCAGCTATGTCTTTACGTTCCTTACTAGTTATACTTTCATGAACCATAATTAAAGATCCACCATGGATTGCAGACCTTCTAGTGAACGCACTTGACAATTTAAAGTTTTTTATTAACACTGGCAACTGTTGATTAACAAGCCAGTGCTCAGTAAAACATAAAACATGTGTATTACATTTTTCTAAAAATAATTCTATTTCTAATTCTTTGCCAGTGAGGCTCTGTATATTTTGATGTACAATGTTCAATTCACAGAGCCTCTCTGTTGTCTTACTATCTAGTTTAAACAAGCAATAGGCTCACTATTACTTGAGTCAATAATAGAAATATTATTAGTACATAAGGTACTGTTTGTATAGGAGTCAAAAGACTTTGTTACAGGATGTGTGACTGAATCACAGTTTGTATAATAGTCAATAGACTTAGTTAAAACATTTGTAACTGAATCGTTAATATTATGCGCTAGAAGTGAAGCTAGTAGGAGCTTACATCTCCTAGGGAGATACATACTCTCACCGTTCAATTTAAAATTAGAAATGAATTTATTCGTATCAAAATAAAAAATAGCATCGCTATGATGGTATGTCAGGTTATACAAAAGTATATTTAGGTCATGTATATGCTGGTTTTGCTTTACATTCAGTGACTTAGAGTAAGGTAAAGCACACATATAAAATTTACATTTAGTTTTCTTATGTAGGTGCAATAATTTATCAATATTTTTCAATAGTTGGTGTTTTTTTACCTTTAAGCTGTCACCAAACAAAATAATAACATTAGTACTGGAGTTCAAATTATCTTCATTTAAACTATTGATTAAATACTCCAGACTAGCCCCCGGTGAACAACTATTTATCACTGAATGTTGCAAGTAATTACTAATGCATGAGCCAAAATCTCTGCCCAACCTGTCTGAAACAATAATAGTTTGTTTTCTAGGGCCAGATGAGAGATCCCTGCTCAAGCATGCAGAAACTTCAGCAGCATTTGTAGTACACTGCTCCGGACAAGTGCCCAAATTGTCAGGGAGCAGTATACTGTCCCTATCTTTGGTAGCCATAGGCACCTTATGGGTGCATTGACACTTACTAGTTAGTGACTCAAAACGAGCCAAATTATAGGTGCCTAAGGCTAACAGCTCATCGGCTGCAAGTATCTGGTCATCGATCTGTTTTTGTGACAGCTCATATTGCATAGTAGCATTCATTAGGGAGTCTTTTAAAATTATAATCTCCTCATTTAGTCTTTTAATGTTCAATTCATATTTTACTCTAATATCAGCCCAATCAGAACAATATGTATCCAGTTTATGTAATAAATCAAGTCTTTCCTTTCTTAAAGATATATTTTTTGTTTGGGCTTTTTGTTTTTTAATTAATTTTTTGGTTTTATTAATTAATTTACTAATTCTAATATATTTTTTAATTTTTTTATGGCTATTAAATTGCTTTACAATTTGCCCTGACAATGGTTTCTTAACACTGGGACTGTCACAAGTCAGATCAATGGTCACAATTGGCACCGAAGAGGACGAAGTGAGCAATTGATTATACAATTTATTTGTTGTTTGAGTTTCATAACTCTGTAATTGAGACTGAAGGTCATCAATTTTATTTTGTGCCCCACTCAGTTCCTCCTCCAACCTAGAAATTTTAGAGAGAGCATCGTCATATGTCTGTACGCATGAGTTGAATGAGTTGACCGCCTCCTGAAGTAGGTCACGTTCCTCCAGTACCACAGTGTGAGCGCTACTCAGGACAGCCAGGTCAGCCTTCAACTGGCTGTTCTTAGAAATTATTTCAGTGAGCTCAACTTCACTGTCTTCTCTCTCTTTCAATAATTGTTCATTTAGTTCATTCGCAGTTTTAAGTTCATATAAGGCATTCTTAAGCTTCAGCTGCTCATCCATAGCAGCTGCCCGTCTAGTTTTCATTGAAGATGCCATTGTGCAATACAGCTCTGAAACACCAAAAAGTAAATGTTAGTAAAAAAGAAACAGAAGTTATGTAAAGAGAAAAGACTTAAGTATGCAGTGTTTTGAGAAAAAGGGAAGTTCAGACTCAAATAACGTGGAAACACTGCAGAAGAGAACAGAATAGAATAATTAGGCACTGTATTACACTCCAATGAAGGTTTTGGCACGGGATTAGTGCAAATAATTTCTTGTTCTTGTTACACTGTAATCAGCTGATGTTGTCAGTACAGTTCAGTAATGATACAAATGGGTACCCAACTACTTAGTTCGAGATTTACTGTGCTCCTATGTAATAAAAAACTTATGATAACTAGTAAACTTGCGTTATGGTCTTATGAACTTAAAAGACTGAAAGAAAATAACAATACTTCCCCGGTTTAAGTCGTTGACTTATGAATCACGTTGTCACGGCACCGCCTCCAATGTATGAGTTTTATGATAAATGTTTCGATGGTCGACGGGTGATGAAACCAACAATTAATAGGTAAGTTTAGATATAAAATATAACTGTTTACACTTAGTTTAGGCAAAATTTATTTAAAATTAAACATAAAAATTAAAATTATTTACAGAACAGCTGATTTCACGACTTGACAGCTTGACAGCTGACCACAGCTAAATTAATTATATTACTAAATTATTGTAATACAAATTATGAAAGTCGGTGCGCCATTTGCAATATTATTAGTTCCAGAGACTCTCGTACCTATGCTTACAGCACCAAAATGGCGTCATTCGAGTAGGTCCAAAAAATATGACGCAACCTGACCAGTGTTAATCATAGATTAATTAGAGCTCAGTGCTTGCCCTAATTTTGACACTATATAATATGTTAGAGTTAATTAAGTTATAAGCGAATTAAAAATTAAATTGAATCACGTGGAACGAATTAAAAATTAAATTACCCCCGGCACGTGGAATCTATGACATGTCTTTGCGTGACATACCCTGTTACCCAAAACCTACTTAACTTAACCTAATTAACTGTATTGTTAATAATTACTAGTCAAGACCGAATCAAAGAGCCTGCGTTTAATAAAGCTGACTATGTGAGATCAACCTGTCGGGGGTTAAACAGGCAAACTAGAGCGTATTTATACTTAAAATCTAATATCCGTTCGGTACCCAAAGGGTGCCAACGGGACCCTATTAAAACTATCAGTCAGGCAGCGGATCTCAAGTCCCGTAATAGGAATAATATTTACAAAATTTTGCCACTATAACAAATAATAATAAAAAAAGTTAAAATAAAAAAGCTAAATTAAATCTTATTCTTTGGATCATTTTAAAAGGATTATTGCATTTCCCATCCCTCTCTCTCGCACAAAAAATCACAGATAATTTCACAAAATGTGGTCTATTATTATTTATTATCTTCTACAATTAAATTACGAATATTTGAGACATATTTTTATTGTACGTACCTACGTATGAGAAAAGATATCCTTGTTAGTTCGCAAGTGGTTATACAATAAAGAGTAATCGTAACACAATTACTGGAACGTAATAAGTTCCTTATCGCGCGGTACGGAAGGGGGCTAGACGGAAAAAATTAAGGAACCGACACTCGACATAATTTTGAAACCGACACTTTTTTGTTGAAAGTGAATGTTGCATTGTGTTCGGTATTTTCGCGATACAACATTAGGTCTCCGTAGCCTAGTGGTTCCGGCAGTCGCCTAAAAGTTTAACGTCGATGGTTCGAATCCCAGCTCGACAGACTGAATTTTCTATTTTCAATTTTATTTTAAATAATTTCTACATGTGGAATTTTTCCCTATATTTTTTTTATAACTTATAAGTTATAAAAAATTAGGGAAAGTTTCCACATGTGGAAATTGCTTAAAATAAAATTGAAAATGGAAAATTCGGTCTGTCGAGCTGGGATTCGAAACCCATCGACTTTGAACTGTTATGCGACTGCCGGAGCCACTAGGCTACGGAGACCCAATGTTGTATCGCGAAAATACCGAACACAATGTAATCGAAAGGAACTACGTTCCATCCGGGTGTCCGGGTGTAAGTTTTTTTATTAATATGAATGCGTCTCATCGTTCTAAATTCGGGATAAAAAAAGCGTACACAGTGGCTTCTGTAGTTCAAACTAAATTGAGTCTGAATCTAGTGCTGTCCCTTTCATAATGCTCCCTATGCAGAAGAGATAGAAGGCAGCACTAGGTTTCTTGTCAATTTAGTTTTATTAGATAGACAGACATGTGATAGACCTGTTAATTTAGTTTAGAGATAACGTACAACGAAATTAGCAACATCATATTGAGTATAAAATTAGAATTTCTTAATAATTAATTAATAATTATAGTAGTTTTACTTCCGTTTTCGGAACGAACGGAACGGAATTGGCACTATTTATTACATGCTAAATTATGTCTTAATATCACATTTAGATTTTATATTTATATACACAATATATATATATATATATATATATATATATATGTGTATATATTGCTGGTTCTTCTCGGTATATGCTGTCCCACTATGGACAACTATGCGGTCTTCAGAGTTTCCACACGACACGCTCCATTCGCTCGATTCTGGAAAAAAATATATTTTCAATCAGTTATATAGATTGTATCAAAGTTGCGTATCAAGGGAGAAAATTAGGTATTTGACTGTTGTTAACATTTTGATATTCATTAATTATAATCGAAAATGTAACTTAAACTAATAACATTTATAGAAACTTATATCCACATTCAACAGGATCTCTTCATTTCTGATTTGATCTCGCAGGGATACTCCGAGCATAGCTCTTTCCATCGCCCGCTGAGTGACCCTGAGCCTTCTTATGAGGCCCACAGTTAGCGACCATGTCTCGGATCCGTAAGTCATCACTGACAACACGCACTGTTCGAAGACTTTAGTCTTCAGGCACTGAGGGATTTTGGACAAGAAGACATCTCGGAGCTTCCCGAACGCTGCCCAGCCGAATTGGAAAAAATTAGGCTTACATTTATTATACTTTTCCTGGAAGGTCAAAAAGTTCAATGACCCCAAATAGTAAACAAAACTCTCATATAAGAAGAGTATCCTATTTAGGCCCGCTTGCAGAGATGTCGGGTCAGGCTTAGCCCAGGAATAAATTTGTAATTTTGACAGAAGCTTTATACGAAATCTGTCAAAGAAGCAGCTAACTATGGGTTAAAAGGATAACCCGGCGTTTCTGCAAGCGGACCTTAAAGTGTAACTTAGTATACGTATATTTACAGGAAATATCCGAATTACATCGAATTATATAATTTAAATACATTACACTACAGCTAAGTCGAACTACACGTCAGCAACGAAATAAGTGATACCTAATAGCTAACAAAAGGTCAATCAGCTTAAGTAGCTAGCCCCCACAGACACTGGCTGGGACACACAGTCCAGCTAGGTAGGTCCAATTTCGAGAAAGAGATCAACCGCCGAATCCAACTCGGCTGGGCAGCGTTCGGGAAGCTCCGAGATGTCTTCTCGTCCAAAATTCCTCAGTGCCTGATGACTAAAGTCTTCGAACAGTGCGTGTTGCCAGTGATGACTTACGGATCCGAGACATGGTCGCTAACTAAGGGCTTCATAAGTAGGCTCAGGACCGCTCAGCGGGCGATGGAGAGAGCTATGCTCGGAGTGTCCCTGCGGGATCGAATCAGATATGAGGAGATCCGTAGGAGAACCAGAGTCACCGATATAGCTCAGCGAGTCGCGATACTGAAGCGGAAATGGGCGGGGCACATAGTTCGAAGAGCTGATGGTCGTTGGGGTCCCAAGGTGCTGGAGTGGCGACCCCGCACCGGGAAGCGCAGTGTTGGCAGACCCCCCACCAGGTGGACCGACGACATCAAGCGAGTCGCAGGGAGCCGCTGGATTCAGGCGGCGCAAGACCGAGGCCTGTGGAAGTCCATGCAAGAGACCTTTGTCCAGCAGTGGACGTCTATCGGTTGATAAAAGAAGAAGAAGAAGAAGCTGGCCCCCGATTTCTAACGTCACCTGGGCGTGGATTCTTACCACGATCACCGGGGGTCCAGCCACTGCTCCCATTCGTCCCAACGTCATCCTAAGCCGAGGTCCGAGCCTCACAGGAGGCGCCCTCAGGAAGACGTTGCCCCCCGAGGCCTTCGAGCCCTAGGGCTTACCCCCCTGGCGACGCTTCGCGCCCGCCCCAACGTCCGGTGACGCTGTAGCAGCCATTAGGGCCAACAGCATTCTCCACCCGAAAAAAAATTAAGTAACTGTCAGCGACATAGCGACACATTAACATGCAATTTTTGATATGTACTTATTTAAAAATTTATTCGGAAAAGAATATCCTGCCTAAAATTAAAGAAGAGATATACTAAATATATTTATTTACCTTAAATATTACTTATTTGCTCTAAAAAACAAGTCCAATGCATCCATCAGCGTCTGGAAAATATAAATAAAATAGTTAAAATGTGTAGCATAAGTATGTCACACACTCCGGTGGTGGTGTCGTGTGATGCGGGTTGCTACGTTCCCTCAAATGGTTGAGCGAAGCAATGGCTGGGTCATGCGTCATGCTCGTGAACGGGTTCCACCGGCGGGAATGGGGCTACTTTATGTCTGCCCATCTTAAGATAGAAGTTAGTCGGTGTGCATTTTTGGAACTTCCCTCATTGTGGAAACACTGCATATATAGCATAGTATTTACTGTATTGTAAATTTGTTTTGAAAAGAGCAACCACCGAGTTGCTTGCTGGTTCTTCTCGGCAGGAAGGGCATTCCGAACCAGTGGTAGAGCCAGACGATTCAAAAGCACTCGTAAAAAGTTTATTTAAACTAGTGGTTCGCCCCAAACTGAGACCTCGCGGTAACGGTATCCCATGATTATTCATTCAATCGACACATGACGACCAAAACTGACATTATTATTATGCCCGTTTTCACCAAACATACCTCAATCATCCCCTATGTAGGAGTCTCTTTACGTAGGTAGCTCCAAAACACAATGCTAAGTCCTAACATCCATCCCAATGTCCTTTTAGGTGTCCCGTACAGGATCGTGATAAAGAAGTTGACAGTAATCATCACCTAACTTATCATAGGTAGCCCGTAAAGGTTAGGGAACGTCAGTGAAAACATTGAATTATTATGTAGGTACTAACGAGTGAAAACGGGTTACGGGCATCTGTACAAATCGTCATCTATCGACGCGAATAGAAAATTTACAAAATGCAGCTGTTTTATAATCACTTTATTGGACGACCCTTAGACGAAGACCATAGACAATAGACAAATTACTACATAGACATGACATAGACCATCTTAAGACTAGTACAGACGATATGATTTTGTAATGACATGTTTAGACGATTAGATATTATAACATCTCCCTTTTTTGACAAAGAAATTTACATGTAAAATGGAAATTACAAATTAAATTTTTAGTTGACATACATAAGAAAATAAAAATTAATAGAAAACAAGATGTGAGTTGGACAATGACTTACTTAACAATAGACATTAAATTTTACACTTAATCGATTCGTTTAGGCAATTGAACTTCTCTTCCAGACCTTGTTACATACTTGTAATATTCTTGTTCGTTACTAAATGAATCCATCAATGAATCTCTGTTTGCCTCCATCTGTCTGTCAACTCTTGTTTCATTTTCCCTTTGGACTGGACTTTGGGCTTTTGGAGAACCATTGGATTGCACCTCATCAAACTTATTACAACTTTCGTTTGACAAAAACCTTAAATGAATTCTATTCCTTCTATATCTATTTCCCTTACTATTCTCAATTATGTATGACCTTTGACATTTTAATCTTTCTTTGACAACAGCTGGAAGCCAGTCTGAATTAGGCATTTTTTTAAAACTAACAAAATCACCAGGATGTAAAAGTGGTAAAGGTTTTTTATTCCTATTATAATAATATTTACTTTGTGCCTTGTCTTTTTCAAAACTTTTTTTATATTCACTGAAAGTAACTACTTTAGGTTTCAACTTTTTATTAGTAACTGGTATATGCATTCTCAAATTTCTTGACATTAACAACTGAGCTGGAGACGGAAAATTGGCTTTAGGTGTGTTCCTATACTGTAATAGAGCCATGTATGGATCTTTATTAGATTCCAAACATTTTTTTAACATATTTTTCATAATTTTAACAGAACTTTCAGCTTGTCCATTTGACTTTGGATGATAGGGACTGCTAAGTATATGTTCAATATCCCAATTATATAAAAATGATTTGAACTCCACCGAATTGAAAGGCGGACCTCCATCTGAGACCAAACAGACGGGAATACCATGGCGGGCAAAGATGGACTTTAAATGAATTACCACATTGGCTGCTGTATATTTATTGTTCAGTAATGCTAATTCTATGAATTTTGAATAATAATCAGTGACTACTAGATATGTATTATTATTAAAATGCATTAAGTCAATACCTACTCGTTGCCATGGAAAACTGCTAATACTGTGGCTTTGCAACGGTTCAGGTTGATTATTAGGCTTAAATTTAGCACAAATAAGACATTGATCAACTAAATTTTTTATATCTGCACTCATGTTAGGCCAAAAGATAATATTTCTTGCTAGATTTAGACATTTGCTTATGCCTTGATGACCTTCATGAACTTTTCTTAACATTTCATTTTGCATCGACTTTGGAATGATTAATTTATCATTTTTGAATAATAAATTGTTAATTACATGTATTTCAGCCTGAATATTCCAATATGACTTTAATAAAGGATCAACTTGATTTTTACTAGTAGGCCATCCATCTTGACAATATTTTTTTAATGTTTGCAGCTCACTATCTGCGTTAGTAGCCAATAAAATTTTATTTTTGTATTCCTCACTAATGGCTAAGTTAGAATATAAAGCATTTACATGATAAGACAAGTCTGACTCATACTTTGGAATATAAGTTTCTTTTAAAGCTGCCCTTGACAATGTGTCTGATATGTACATTTCTTTACCAGGCACATGAATTACATTTAAATCATAAGCTTGTAGTGCAAGCATCATTCTTTGTAGACGGGCTGGTACATCATGTAAAGGTTTCTTGAACAAATAGACTAATGGTTTATGGTCTGTGTGTACAGTGACGCGGTTACCATACACATATTGGTGAAATTTTTCACAACCAAACTGAATTGCAAACAATTCTTTTTCAATTTGAGCGTATCTTTCTTGAGTGGTAGTTAAAGTTTTAGAACTATAGGCTATAGGTTGTTTATTTTGCATGAGCACTGCTCCTAATGCTGACTTTGACGAATCTACTGACAAAACTATAGGTATATTTGGGTTATAGTGTGCCAAGACAGGTGTATTTGTAATATAATTTTTTAAAGATTGAAAACTTTTTTCACAATTTTCATCCCAGACCCATACTGAGTCTTTTTTTAGAAGATTTCTCAAAATTTGAGTTTTTTCTGACATATTTTGAATAAAAGGACCTAAATAGTTTATCATACCTAAGACTCTTTGTAGTTCTTTGACATTTGTTGGCGATGGCATATTGACAATTGCCTTGACTTTTTCCTGATCGACCTTAGCACCTTCTTTACTAAAGACATAACCTAAAAAACATACTTCTTTGACTGAAAATTTGCATTTTTCTTTGTTTAATTTTAAATTGACTTCTCTTGCTCTCTGCATGACTTTATACAACCTTTCATTATGAATTTCTTCTGTCTCTCCGTATACTAAAATATCATCGACAAAAACTAGCACTCCTTCAATATCAGCAAAAATATCGGTCATTACTCTATGAAAAATCTCTGACGCAGCATTAATACCGTAAGGCAATCTTAAATAACGATAGCGACCAAAAGGAGTTTGAAATGTGCACAGATCTGAACTAGCACTATCTAATTTCAACATCCAAAAACCAGAAAAAGCATCCAGATGTGAAAAGTAAGACGCACCTTTTAATATTGACCTAATCTCATCTATACTTTTTAGAGGATAATGCTCTCTGATTATATATTTATTAAGATTCCTAGGATCAAGACAAATTCTTAACTGACCTGACTTTTTGACAGTGACAACAACTGAATTTACCCACTCGGTAGGATATGTGACTTTTTCTATGACGTTCATCTCTGACATGCGATCCAATTCTTCTTTTAATTTATTATACAATCCAAATGGAACTTTTCTAGGTGGATCAACACATGGTACTGCATTTTGCAGAAGCTTCAAGTGACAGACAGGTGGTAGACATCCGAGACCCTGGAAAACATCATTAAATTCTTTTAAAATCTCACATTGAGACATGTTTTTATTGCTCATTGCAAACACTCTTTTTAAGACACCTATGCTAATACATGTAGGTAGACCTAGGACTGTAGCACATTGAATATCTGCAATATAAAATGTTATATACTTTTGACAGTTATTGAAATGACAAATTAAATCACATTGACCTAATATTTTGATTGTTGAGCCATCAAAACTTTTAACCTGGGCTTGACATTTTTTAATTAATGACTGAGACAAGTTTAATTTATTAAATGTAACATATGACATAATATTAATATCAGCACCCGAATCTAAGATGCATTTCACTTCGACACTGTTTATGTACATACTAAGATGCCAAGACGTTTCACTGTTTGAAGAATTATTGTTAAGTTTCACCATTCCTATGAATTGATTTTGTGTATCGGATGTCTGCTCCTCCGAATTGACTGTTGACTCTAAATTTCTGACATTGTTTTTATTAAGAAGGCAAAATTTGGAAAAATGATTATAGCGATGACATAAGTTACACTTAACTCCCTGTGCTGGACATTTGAAACGATGACGCTGACCGCACCGACCACAGATTTTATTGTTGACATTCCGTTGACTGAATGGACTCTGACTGCGTTGACTTGAACTTTGACGTTGTGACATACTTTTACTGACTGGACCTCTGGACCTTGACCTTTGTACATACATTATATTATCTTGACTCTGTGTATTGTCCATTTTTTGTGCGTTTTCTTGCGCCATGATGACTGTCTTTGCGAGAGAAATTGTCCTTTCCAAAGAAGGGTTATTTTCTTGAAGCAATCTTTGCTTGACATTTGTAAACTTTGAACTCATATTTGCGATAAATATGTCCCTTATCAGTGAATCTTTGAGCGGTCCAAACTCGCATTTATTTGATAAATTTTGCAAGTCGGTAATGAAGTTGTCCATTGTTTCATCGGGTTTCATACCTCTAGTGAAAAATGAATGACGTAACATTGTTAAACTTTTTTGAGGCTCAAAATAATTGTCAAATTTTATCTTTAACTCGTTCAATGTTATTTTTTCAAGTTCAATGGAAAACGAGTTGAAAATTTCGACGCCATTTTCTCCCACCGTGTTCAAAAATATCGCGACTTTGCGTTTTTCCGACGCGTTCTCGAGGTCTGTGGCCAAAAGAAAAACTTGAAAGCTCTGCCACCACTTCTTCCAGGCTGCAGCATTGCCAAGACTATCAGCTTTTGATATGTTCAGCACGGGAATTCTGTTGAATGAGCACGTTTCTGTTTCCGGCTTGACCTTTTTTTCTTGATACGACATGACGATAAATAATGTAAATATTGTATTTATTTGCTGACGTGACTATTATATTTTAATATTTTAGAATTTATATGACTTTATGAAGACTGATTATAATTATTAATTTCACTTAAACTTCTGACACCATGTTTTATAATCACTTTATTGGACGACCCTTAGACGAAGACCATAGACAATAGACAAATTACTACATAGACATGACATAGACCATCTTAAGACTAGTACAGACGATATGATTTTGTAATGACATGTTTAGACGATTAGATATTATAACAGCAGCAATTAATAGTTTATTGAAGTTTGATATTTAACTAAAGAATAATTTTAATTGAATAATATGTTATTATATTATGTACCTAAATAATAATGCTCGACGCAAAACTGTTTATGGCATAGATCGTAGTCGTAACTCATAGTTCCATGGAATAGTTAATGACTGCGCCATCTATTAGCATTATTGTGAAGCTATGTGAAAATTACTGATGCTCATTAAAAATTAAATAATCTCGTTTCTTTATAATATTCATATAATTTTAGTATTTGTTGTTCAAGTACAGGATACAAGTGAAGTAAAAAAATAAGTACAGCTTGAAAATATATAGCCAATTTTCCCAGAGAGCGTCTTCAAGCGAGCGTATTAAATCGCCACTTTGAAAGCCCCCCATTTCGTCAATTTTAGGAAAAAAATTAAAAAATAAATACGTTTGTACTCTGTTCCAAATTGTCTTTAAAATGATACACAGAAACCCTATGAATCGCAAAAAAACAAATTTTACTTCGCATTCGCTTCTATGAGAGCCCCCCTGAATTAAAGATTTTTATAACTTTTTAAGCCATTTTCGGCTGGAGGCCATCGGTTTGCATATTATATCTAAATTTGAAGTAATTACGTTCAGTAATTCAAAAGTTATAAGGCTCTGACAGACGGACGGACGGACGGACGGACGGACAAGTGCAAATCGCTCTAGTAAACTCAGAGACCTCGCTTCGCTCGGTCAATAAAAAATAGTTCTATTCTATAGTTTAATACTGAACTATTAAAGCCCATTCGAAAAAAAAGCCCAAAGAAAAAATGAAAAAGAGAAACGCTTGTTAGTAATTGAAAAAAAAATTAGATAGGATTTATTTAGGAGGGTTAAGGATTTATAACAGGAGTAAGTAGGGATGTTACCTGGTATATATCTCCACTGCTGTTACTATTCATTTGGGAATGTATAGCAGATATCTGCAAAGGTGAATGTGTAATGTGAAAATCATTTTAATAAGCTAGACAAACAATAATAGAAATTATAATCATCAACAACAAACCAATAAACGGCGCAGATCTCTTCTCAGAGAAGACAGGGAGCAGCCCACCTTGCTGGCCCATTGCAAATTGGCAGACTTCTTTGAGAACATTATGGAGAACTCTCAGGAGTGCAGGTTTTCTCACGATATTTTCTTTCACCGTTGCTTGAAGCATGTGATATTAAATTGCATAAACGCACGTAACTTTGTAATGTCGTTCCAATCCAAATCCCCCCCCCCCCCCCCCACATCGTGATGACTAGATTGAAGTACATGGTGCATGGCCACACTAACGTACACCACGTTGACTATGAAGAATTTTCTGAAGGCTTCGTGGTACTATCTCATTCTTTCCGCTTGTATCAAAAAGATCCGGCCGGCTTAAAATCCGGCACGGTTAAAGGTGCGGACTGAAAACTGAAAGGTCGCAGGTTCGAATCCCACCCGTTGCACCATTGTCGTACTTACTCCTAACACAAGCTTTCCGCTTATTTGGAGGGGAGAGGAGGATATTAGTCATCTTCAATTTGACTGATATTCTTTTAAAAAAATATATATTTTAAAGGTTTAATAGGCCTTTACTCCTACTTCCATGACGGGATTACAAAACGAATCAACTTACCGTTGGTATCAACTTACCAGCTCAAATATAATACTTCTCTGCTTTTGATTTTCTTCAATAAGCGATGAGATCTTTTTGCTGTCTTCTTCCTTGGACTGCAGCAACTTTTGAACCTTATTTTTATAGTGCTCTAACCTATAAGCATTTAAATTCATTAACATCTCATAAAAAATATCCCAAAAAGTCTAGTAGCGGCTTATAATAAGTGGGTGCTAAAAATACTAGATAAGGTAGGTGAAAATGCTATT
The DNA here is from genome assembly GCA_029955525.1 of Oeneis ivallda. Taxonomy (NCBI): domain Eukaryota; kingdom Metazoa; phylum Arthropoda; class Insecta; order Lepidoptera; family Nymphalidae; genus Oeneis; species Oeneis ivallda. Next base: position 1,825,933 of record JARPMR010000025.1, on the reverse strand, counting down.
GCATTAATTAAGTGTTATCTATGATCACATTATATATTATTTCGAAAATACAAACGGACTTAATAAAAGCGGTGAATGTTGCTTTGACAATTAATTCTTTACTGGGAGATACATTGTTTATGAGTAGCTTGAAACTTTATGTGTTGCTAGTTGCTACTGACATTTTAATTCAATAAGTTCAACCCTTTTTAACGAAAACGATTAGTTAAGTTTGTTCTGATAACTATCGTTACACATATTATATGAAATAGACAAAGGCGAAAGATAAGCAGTGATAGCCTAGTGGTTAGGACTGTGGTCTCCTATTCGGGGGGTCGCAGGTTCGATCCCGGGCACGCACCTCTGACTTTTCAGAGTCAAGTGCGTTTAAGCAATTTAATATCACTTGCTTCAACGGTGAAGGAAAACATCGTGAGGAAACCTGCACACCTGTTCTTCATAATGTTCTCGAAGGTGTGTGAAGTCCGCCAATTCGCATTGGGCCAGCGTGGTGGACTATGGCCTATAACCCTTCTCTGAGAGGAGACCTGCGCTCAGTAGTGAGCCGTTGATGGGTTGCTAATGATGATGATGATCACATTACAAGACAATCACATTTGGCAATCGACTATGCTTATGCGAGTTGCGAAAGCTTATAGAGTAGAGTTACGAAAGTATATGTCATAAAGATATAACTAAACATATAGATTTAGTTTCAACAGCATAGCATATATTTTTATACTTTCAACATAATATATTACGTTTTGTATATGTTACCGTTAATTTGCGTAAATCCGTTAGAGTGCAGATTAACGAGGTATTCTGCAGATTATCTGGCTGAGTCAGTTAAAGTGGAAAAAAATAATTGAGTTCTCACATTAACTAGATAATCTGCAGAATTCCTAGGTAACCTGCAGACTAACGACCATGCATACGGTAAATTCCATAAAACAGGTTCTTGTTTGAATAAAACATTTTAATTAGTTGTAGGTAATTACTAACCTAACCTAACATAACCAAACTAAACCCAACAAGTGCTATATATAGAAAAATCTAAAGTTAGGTTAGGTTGGGGTTATACATGTATATCCAGGTGCCTGGCCGCAGGCCGGGCACTTAGGTTGTATTGGGTCAATGTACCTAAGTTTAAAAAACCTGAGGGGCGCGGGAGGAGCGGGTGAGCGAAACAAAAGTATTTCGTTCACTGTCTTCCGCAATTTAACGATGTACCATTCGTAATTGTGCAGACTAACTAGGTAAAGTGCAAATAAGACCTTTTTTAATTCAAATTTTGCACTTTAACGCATCGTATCCGAGCATCTGCAGATTACCTAGTTAATGTGCACATTAAAGTATTATGCATTTTAACGGTAACATATACAATATATGAAGTTTAAATGAATACCTACCAGAATTCATATTTTGTTCTTTCTTTCAGAATTTCATCGCACGGCGCGCTGGCTGCAGACAATAACAATCGCAGGTTATACACTCGCACAGCAACAAAATATTACCTAATTATTAAAAAGAATACTATAAAAAAATACGTGTGGCATTCGGGGACTGCCGCGGTAAAGCTATTGCATAGCATTTTCTAGTCGCACGCACACAAACACCGTGCCGAAGTCTGCCGAACTGAAACGACGTTAGACGATGCACGGCTTTCAACGCCGCCCCGCTGAGTCGGTCGGAGTGGGGGGTGTTAGGTTTATTTTCGTTAAGGAATTTCTTGATTCGGTCGCCGCGCTCAAAGACCGCGATGATTAAAGCTATGCAATAGCTTAAAAATTATTTATACAGCGTGTCCCATAAATAATGGATCAAACTTATGCGGAAGATATCACCCAATTATCTAAAACCAATTTGATCAGTTTTAAAAAAAACCGTAGGGTGACCAAGTTTTTCGGTTTTTTTCAGTTTGTAAATTTTTTCTACTCTAAATCAGTTTTATTAACGCTGTAGCTGTAATAAATAATATTTTTTTGATCTGATTGTTGTTAAATATTGCTGATTAGTTTACCAATGTATTATGAAAACCATTTTAGTAAATAATGTTTTATCTGTTTCGGAAAAAAAGTTCGAATCTAGTAATTAATTTTCTTTGATTAAGACAACCCATATTAAAAACAATTTCTTGTAAAAAAAATGTATGACACCGAAGTGTACAATTATTTTAAAAACTTGTACACTTAACAAGGATTGCAAATTGGTATAAAACTTGCATCTGCTCCTTGTTGTTACAAAGATGCTGCCAAAAATCTAAGAGACGTGCTGAATTTTCAAAATTAATAAAAAATTAAAAAGTGTGAACATTCTATTTTACTTTAAAATGTTTTACAATGTCTGATTTCTTACCTAAATCGCTAATACAAGCAGTTTTATTGGTTTGGCATACGTAGAAACTAATTCTAAAATTTGGGATCGCTACCTGCGTCTGAGTCAACAAGGGCTGTCCCTTATTAACGGCACAGGTAAAAGAATGTGTAAAAGGGACAGAAGGCGTCGCTAATTCGTATTATTGTCGCCTTATTTTTTTTTGACTCCGCCCTTTCATCCCTTGGTTGCTTTGCATTTGCAAGCTATTAGTTGTGACTTGCAACTGGTTGCATTGATACGTACATCAGACAACTTTTCGCTCCCGCTCAGTGTTTTCTGCTGTGAAATTGGACTTGTGCTGTGAAATTGGACTTTGCTTTGCCTATCGATTTGGAACTGTTTTTTTATTGGAATAAACGACTTGGCGCTCCTACGGACTTCGAGAACATTTTTTTCTGAGTGTGTTATTGCGGCTAACTTATTATTCAGCGCAATGCCTCGTTATGTGTACACGCCTGTTGAGTACGCCAACATGCATTTTATCTACGGAGAAGCAAGGGGTAATGCCAGGGCAGCCGCAAGATTGTACCGCGAAAGATATCCGAATGTTGATCGTTACCCCGACTATCGCGTATTCATTAGAGTGCCTAACGCGCTTCTTGAGTCAGTCTTCAGTCAGTGTTTAGTTTTCACCGAAAACAACCGTGTCTTAATCGCAATAATATACTTGCAGCGCAATCTGCTGACGCCGCGTCCCGACCGCCGTCGGTCGAATGCATGCGGCATAATGACCTAGTTCCGCGTTTCGTCGCGTCAGGTTTATTATAAAACAATAAAATAATAAATCGCAGCTATACTATCTTTATACTGCAACTATGGATACGCCTATTAAATTAATAACAGAAACGGAGCAAATGCTTTTTAAGGCATTCGCAGAAAAAAGGCCGAAAATGAGAAACTTCAGCTCATCATTGGCAAAATGGAAAAGCAAATTATTGAGCTCCAAAATCAGATAAAATTCTTATCCAGTCAGAACCCAATGGATACCAGCCAGAATACAACCACCAAGGTAAGCTCATCTCAACCTACCGAATATCAGACGGACGAGGAAGAGCTAGCCAGAGAAACGGAGTGGATTAGAGCAAAAAGCCGGAAGAAAAGAAAATTGAACACTTCACCTGCGCAGTCCACATCTACCAAACAGCATGATGATTCCACGACCGATCTACCTAAAGAAAAGACAAAGAAAGTTCCGCCGCCGCCACCAATAATCGTAGACGACGTTACAAATTATCAGTCATTCTATGACTTGCTAACAGAGGGTCCAACCGGAGATTCTTTTCGAATTAAAATGTTGAATGGCAACAACGTTAAAATAATGAAGACTCATATCGGTCAATCACTAAAATATTGACCGCAGGTAACTTTCTATGGCATTCTTTTGAAAATAAGCAAGAGAGGCCTATTAAAGTCATGGCTAAAAAGCTACATTTCACCTGCAAGCCAGAAAGAATAATAGAAGACCTTCAGAACAAGGGATTTAAGGTCGAAAATGCCGTTAACAAGCTGAGATGGAAAACCAAGGAACCTCTTAACATGTTCCTGCTTAGTTTTAAAAATGGAGAAGATATTAACAAAATTTATGGAATCACCTCGATTCTTGGGTGTAAAGTGGAGATTCATCCTCTGAGATCATCAAAGCTCATACCGCAGTGCAAAAGATGTCAAACGTATGGACACACCCAGAAGTATTGCTCCAGAGAGCCAAGATGTGTCAAATGCACTGGAAAACATCTTAGTGTTGAATGCAAAAAACCAGCTGAACAGAAACCCAAATGCGTACACTGTGGGGAGGCTCATCCGGCTAATTATAGAGGTTGCATAGTAGCCAAAGAAATGCAATCCATCAGAAACAAGACCTGCAAAAAACCATCTGCCCAAAACACCCAGGTAACTGGCATTAATGCAAAACAAACTCCAGTGGTCAAGAATATGCGACTTTCCGAAACCATTAAAGAAAATCCGAATAAAAAGGTAACATATGCACAAGTAGCATCAAATAAAGTACCCAACATTAATAAATCGAGCGATTCTACCCTAAACAAATTAGACGATATTCTAAAACTAATGTCATCATTCGATGACCGCCTGCGAAAACTTGAAAATATCAAAACAAAATAATGGATAAGGAGTTTAAGATATTGGCATGGAATTCTAATGGGCTGCTACAACATCAACATGAGTTACAAGTAGTCCTAGATACCGAAAATATCGACGTATGTTTGATCTCCGAAACACATTTCACAAAAGAATCTTATATAAAATTTAAAGGGTATAAAGTTTACCACGCTCTACATCCCCATAATTCAGCCAGAGGAGGTAGTGCTGTTATAATAAAAGATAATATTTACCACTACGAAGAAAGCAAATACGAGGAGTTAGAAATTCAAGCAGTAGCAGTAAATATCAAAACAGAACGATACCCTATCACAATTGTAGCCATATACTGCCCACCACGGCATTCTCTAAAAAAACATGAATATCTAAGATTCTTGGAACAATATGGTCACAGATTTATAATTGGTGGAGACTTTAACGCCAAAAATATTTTCTGGGGCTCAAGACTAACAACAACAAAAGGAAAAGAACTGCTAAGTGCGATGTAGTCAGTACTGGGATGCCAACGTACTGGCCTAATGATCCTCGAAAAATTCCAGATCTGATAGACTTCTTTATATCTAAGAATATCTCACCAAAATACCTTAGTATTGAAGGAAAATATGACATGAATTCGGACCATTCACCGATAATGTTAATAATTAATAAACACACTATTGCAGCCAATGAAACTAAGCTTACTCTAGTAAATAAGAATTCAGACTGGGAGAGCTTTAAGATTGAATTAGACAGTGCTATAAACCTTCAGGTCCCCTTGAAAAATCCAGATCAACTCAATATGGAACTAGCTAAATTTATAACAGACATACAAAAGTCGGCCTGGAATAATACGCCTCCGATAAAAAAATGGATTCAGGGTACCACCTATCCTAAGGAAATTATCGACCTCATTAAAATAAAGAGAAAGCAAAGAAAAAAGTGGCACGCTTCTAGGTCACCACAAGATAAAAGAATACTAAATAAACTCACCAAAACAATCAAGAAAGCTATCGAAAATTACAATGATTATAAATTAAATGATTACCTACAAAACTTGACTGGTGATAGAGAAACGGACTATTCTCTTTGGAAAGTAACTGGAAATCTAAAAAGACCCATCACACATATACCACCTATTAAAGAGCAAAATGGAACATGGGCCATCAACAACATTCAAAAAGCTAATGGATTTGCTCAACACCTGGAAGATATATTCCAACCAAATGAAGGTCATCCAATTGATTTCTGTGAGAATGAAGAAAATCAAGATGATCTGCAAAAGATTAGACTTGCGACACCAAAGGAAGTAGCTAAAGAAATAATATACAACTTAAGCAAAAAGAAATCTCCGGGATACGATCTTATTACCGGAGAAATCTTAAAAAATTTACCTCGGAAAGCTTTAGTGAAACTTACCAATCTCATAAATGCGTCATTTCGACTGAAACACGTACCTGAGCTATGGAAAGTCGCTGAAGTTATCTTGATTGCTAAACCCGGGAAACCACCTCATGAAACAACCTCATATAGACCGATCTCTTTATTACCAGTAATTTCAAAATTATTTGAAAAACTGTTACTTAAGAGACTAAAACCTCTACTAGAAGACAGAAAATTAATACCAGATCACCAATTTGGATTCCGAGAAAAACACTCAACAATAGACCAAGTCCACAGAATTACTGATATAATAGAGAAAACATTAGAAGATAAGAAAGTGTGTTCTACTGTATTTTTAGACGTAGCGCAAGCTTTCGATAAAGTGTGGCACGAAGGGCTTATCTATAAACTCAGAATCATGCTACCAAAGTCATTTGCCGATATTCTTGAATCATATATTTCGAACAGATGGTTTAGAGTTCGTCAAGAAGATGCATATTCTAAACTCAAGGAAATTAAAGCTGGGGTACCGCAAGGAAGTGTTTTAGGTCCGGTCCTGTACTTATTATACACCTGTGATATTCCAGCACTAGAAAATAATACCATTGCAACATTTGCTGATGATACTGCCATAATAGGAACTGGAGAAAGTCACGCAGAAGCAGTGGAAAAAGTACAAGTTGCCATAAACAAAGTCAATGAATGGACTATAAAGTGGCGAATTAAACTTAACGAGTCTAAATCAATGCATATAGATTTCACCAATAAGCTACCACAATATCACCCGATTTACCTAAATCGGCAACTTATCCCCTATGTAAATACAGCGAAGTACCTGGGTATGACGCTAGACACAAAGCTTCGATGGAAAGCTCATGTTAAAAAGAAACGCGAGGAATTAGAATTACGATATAAAAAAATGCATTGGCTGCTTGGAAGGCATTCTACGCTCTCATTACATAATAAGCTTATGCTATATAAGCAAGTTCTGATGCCTGTATGGACGTATGGTATACAACTCTGGGGGTGTACTAAACCAAGCAATATCCAAATAATACAGAGATTCCAGAACAAAGTACTCAGGGAAATATCCAATGCACCCTGGTACGTCAGAAATCACGATCTCCACAGGGACCTTAAGATGGAGTTCGTGAACAAGATTATTCAAAACTACGCAGAAGCTCACCAACATCGACTTCGTCATCATGTGAATCTGGAAGCTGTAAAGCTTCTCGATAACACGAACATTAAAAGAAGACTTAAAAGAACAAAACCGTTCGAACTAGTGTTTAAAAGTGCATAAGTGCAGTGTCAGTGCAGTGCTTGTGTTATTTGACTAGGTCACAAAAACATAGTGAACTTATATATTAGAATAAACTAAGGACAGTTATTGGACTGTAAATTAGATATAGAATTTATTTATAAGTAGAAGTTTAAGTTACAATAATATTGCTAATTAGCCCTTAGGCTAGATTGCAGTAAAAAATAAGGCTACCGTTACGTAATGGTGCCTTATGGTAGGAAAAAAAAAAATTATTACAGCTACAGCATTAAAAAAACTGATTTAGAGTAGAAAAAATTTACAAACTAAAAAAAAACCGAAAAACTTGGTCACCCTACGGTTTTTTTTAAAACTGATCAAATTGGTTTTAGATAATTGGGTGATGTATCTTCCGCATAAGTTTGATCCATTATTTATGGGACACGCTGTATAATTGCACACCGCATGCATTTGCCGTTTTTTTACAAGCTTTTATTTAGCTTGACCAGTTCATTTGTTGTTTGTTGTTTTGTAGAAACGATGAAACGAATGCGCCACGCTAGCCAAAATTTTAGTTTGTAGGTAGGGAATATAAGTACTTGGTACAGGTACATTGAAGTCGGGCGAGCGTGTCAGTTTCATAGTTCTATTAAGGCCCGCCCGACTTCAACATGTGTACAAACTGAAATTATTTTATACTTTTCAGTGGCGTTTGAAGTCGGTTTTTTTTAAAAGAATTTTTATATATTATTTTAAGTTTTTTAGTATAGCTTCATAGGATAAATCTACACATTCTCTGTTCGCGAGCGATTTGTTTCTATTCATTGATCAAAACGAATCCTAACTGATGCTCCGGTGTCGGGGCGAAACGTGCGTCGAGAGTAGTGTAAAAGTCTTGTGTGGTGGTGCATGTGAGTGGTGGTGGCATTGCTTGCTTGGGAACTTGGCTTTCTTGCTTGGCTGGGTAGGTGAGTGGTGCTTAGCTTTTAATTGCATGTTTGACCATACAGATTTTTTCTGCTGGCGGATTATAGCAAAATAATTCTAACCTTTTCTTGCTATATCTGCGATTATTTTTAAAGACTGTATTAGTGTGTTGCATATCCTGGCTGCAGTTTCAGCTCCATCATCAGAGCCATTCCATGGATATCATTTAAGACTACTTATCAATACGAATGAAACGAGCCCAAACTAAAATATGGTTACGTAGTTTCATTACAGAGTGTTCATAACCACCGTTCAGCTTCATCATCACACCCTGGATATTATCTAGGACCAGAGTACTTCTTAAGACGAATCAAACGAGCCCGAACTACATGGTGTTACATCGTTTTACTACAGAATTCGCATAGCCATATTCCGCCTCCATCATTGCATTGTAATCTAATTTACATGTACATGTACATTTTCAGCTCAATCGGAAACCGGGAATGGTTCTAATACACCTTGCACGAGTTGACCTAAACATACATCGCAAGATAAATAAAAGCTTGTAAAAATAAGATGATAATAAATAGAAAATTAGCTTATGTATGCATGTTATGAACTAGGCATGGTTAAAAGTCTACACATACTCTGACACTCAGAATAAAAAAACACCCTCCATACTGAACTGGGACATGTTTTTTTACTAATATTTAATTTAATGTTAAAATTATAATACATTCTTGAGATGCAAGGCAGGCGATTAAATCAATTTCGATTTAAAAGAAAAAATTCGCTAGCAGATTATTATCTAAGCAAAAACTTCCTGTAATCAATCTCATTATATCTATGAAAAATCTCATTCCATAGGTTATCCTATGGAATGAGATTTTTTAGAAATTTTATTAAAATTTTACCTTTCAATAATTACGTACTATCAATTCACTTCTAGATGGCCGTCGTCGACAGTTACAAAATGACGTGAAAGACAAAACTAATAGTATTGTTGACAAAACTATAATAATTGTATTTTTTACTGTAACTGTGACTGTTACAGTAAAAATAGTTATTTGTTATACAAGAGTGCAAAGTTGCTTTTTAACCGCGTGCTCAGTTTTGATGACCGAGCAAGCGAAGGATTCTAAAATTGAATCACGTGCGCAGCGAGTGATTCAAAAATTAGAATCCTGAGCGTTAGCGAGGGAATCAAAAGAGCACGAGGTGAAAAATCTTTGCACTCGAGTGCAACACGTAATTTTTCATCTCCCCATTCAAACAATATGACGTGAAAAGAAAATGGCGCGCGCAAAGCAAATTAAAAAAAAGTACACCAAGAAGGTTCCAAGTCTGAGTTTTTAACAAATTAAAAAAGGTTGTATGATAAATTCGGCACCATGGAGGTAGAAGTAAATAGGTTTAATGATGTTTTGAATTCACAAACTTAGTGCACACGATGTTCTAAATTCAATTTACTTTATCCTCTAGAGGATAAAAACGGCTTTTACACTCCGATATCGAAGAGCAAAAATACTCTTTCCGAGATGGGGAGATGAAAATACAATTATTATAGTTGTTTTCCGGCAATGTTTTTAGTAAATATTCTGCACTATGCAAAATTCCATTTTTACTCATTGTAAAAAAATGTACTCAGAGAAAAATAGTACAGTTTTTGCAATTCACGAAGGCGAGTGGGCTTTACTTGTGGTTGCTTCGTGTACATGCACATTGCATAAGTGTGCGTGCCTGCCAAAGCCTAGGTGGGAGCGGACAGGCGCGAGCATTGCGCTCGCTCACACTTATACAGATACGACACACACACAACCATAAGTCAGCCGCCCTCGTGAATTGCATGAACTATAACAACAAATAAATAACAAATTAAAACAAAAAAAAATTATAATGTAACAATAACATAAAGAAAAAAGTAAAAACACGGTAATGACAAACGCGTGCGGTACTTTGCTATATGAAGCATGAACTAAGTCAGACGACTTGAGGCGCGATGCGAGGAAGCGCGATGGGAGGTAACGGCCAACTTGAAGTGAACTGCTAGTCAAAAAATTTATTATGCAACATTATTGACGATCTTTGCAAATACTTACATGCTTCCATCTCACTCCTTGTGCGTTTTATGGCGGACCTACTTGTGGTTGGCATTGGCGTTTGATTTGGTATATTCCCCGTGTAATATCCCCTAGCCTCATTAGAACTTGCTGGAATACAACTAAACATTGAGCTTTCTAATCTGCAATATAAGAGAGAAACAAAAAATCATCAAACATGTTTTTTTTAAAGAATACTAGCTGATGCCCGCGACTTCGTCCGCGTGGATTTCATTTTTAAAATCCCGCGGGAACTCTGTGATTTTCCCGGATAAAACTTAGCCTTTGTCATTGTCACCCTCTAGGTTCTCAACTATACCCATACCCAATCACGTCGATCCGTAGCTTTTTTTCTACTTGATTGAAAAACAAACTGACGTACAAACACACTTTCGCATTTATAATATTAAAAAGTATCCTATGTCCGTCTCCTGGTTCTAAGCTACCTCCCCACCAATTTTCAGCCAAATCGGTTCAGCGGTTCTTAAGTTATAAATAGTGTAACTAACACGACTTTCTTTTATATATATAGATTAGTCAAATTTAAGTTGACTAATATCCTCCTATCCCCTCCAACTAAGCGGAAAGCTTGTGCTAAGAGTGGGTACGACAATAGTGCAACGGGTGGGATTCGAACCTGCGACCTTTCAGTTTTCAGTCCGCATCTTTAACCATTGGGCTATTGAGTTTAGAGAAGACATCTTTTAGGAGGTAAAACAAAACAGAGAAATACAAGAGCTGTGGTTTGTATGTTTTCAGTAAACCAATCTCAACTTTATGTGAATGCATTAAAACTGTTTCCTTGCTCTTTCTCTTTCTTGTTAAAGGCTGACAAAATAATTTTTTATAAATAATTATAATAATAATAATAATATGTGAAACTTTATTTAAATAAATAATAATTTATTTATTTAAATAAAGTTTCACACTTGCAATAATTCTTACAGTAAAAATACATAGCATAAATTATAGCAAGCAGTGATAGCATAGTGTTTAGTACTGTGTTCTTCTATTCGGGGGATCACAGGTTTGATCCCGGGCACGCACCTCTGACTTTTCTAAGTTAAGTATGTTTAAGAAATTAAATATCACAAGCTTCAACGGTGAAGGAAAACATCGTGAGGAAACATGCACACCTGAGAGTTCTCCATAATGTTCTCAAAGGTGTGCGAAGTCTGACAATTCACATTGGGCCAGCGTAGTAGACTACAGCCTATAACCCTTCTCTGAGAGACCTGCGCTCAGTAGTGAGTCGTTGATGAAGTTATTAAAAAAATTAAACTTACTTATTGCGAAAAGTAGGTGGTGGGTAGCTGAAGTCTATATTAAATGGCATTACAGGGGGTTCTGAAACAATAAAAAAATTTGCCATGAAGCAATGTCATGTAGCGCAAGTAAAGGAAAAATCAGAAAACTGTGTAGTTGCATCACAAACCAAAAATATTTTCTTGCCATTATAAACTTATTTGCAGTTGGTAAACTAACCATGAGTGGCTGGATGAGGAAGACTGAGGACCGGGTGTGGTGGCGTTCTCTGGGAAAGGCCTATGTTCAGCAGTGGAGGTCCGCAGGCTGAAATGATGATGATGATGATGATGAAACTAACCATAACTTAAAAGTTTTTATGGAACTCTACAGTTTTATGGAGCTACAGGTAGGTTTGAGGGGGGTGGGCTGCCTGGGCACCAGTAACCTGTGTCCAAACACGGGGAATTGGGTGGCATAGTTCCGACACAGGACTGATCACCCGCCTGGCGTTAGCAGGCGTCCCCTCCACAAATACAATACAATACAATGGAACCCTCTGTACGTGAGTCTGACTCGCACTTGTCCAGTATTTTTTGTTTTAGGTATCACCGACAGCCCTCTATGCACAGCCAGCACAGCATGCAAGGAGAGCAATGAGGCACCGGAACAGAACACAAACTGCTTAAATGCAGTGGTGTAACTGACCAACCAAAGATACATTGGCTCTCCAGGAACACATCCAGAAGTCCTCGCGAACCTGGGTGGCCTGCTCAGGTTCTGGAGTCATCTCGGCTGGCTCGAGTGATCCGGTACCAGCCGTAACAGCAGAATCACGCAAAATGGGGGTTATCGCCTAGATACTGAGACAATCCCAAGGTGAAGAGGAGAGAAGAGAGAGCACAGCAGTCAGCCAGTGCAGAGTGATGATATGTCAGTCAGACACAATTGGACGGGAGCCAGTAGCATTGTGTCCCCCCCCCCCCCCAAGTCCCCACAAACAGATTCGAAAATTGTTAAAAAAAATGTATTTGAATTGATAGTTAAACATTATACGTTTATAATAAGCTCTGTATGCATTAATTTGAAAAGCCAAAACAATGGTACAAAACTTTTTTTTTATCAAAAATGTTTTACCATCATATCATAGTGGATGTTGAATTTTTTGCAACATGCACTTACACAAACCACTTTTCTTTTGGACGGAAGACCTCAGATACCCACTCCTAGTATGTCATAGAGGGGGAGACTATTCCGGCCAAAAAAAGTGGTTTGCGTAAGTTTCTTCTGAAAGACTAAGAAATTTTCTATCGAATACACTGCAAAAATCAACATCTGTGATGACTGTAAAACATATTTTAATTTTAACCCATAATACAACAGTTTTTTCATTCATCCGAGAACAAATAATAAAATAAAATTAACAATATTAATAAAATTCAAAAAAAAATCCATATTATTTTTTTCACATAGGCCAAACCGTCCCGTGGCAGTGGCCCGTCATGAATCTACCACCGGTTCAGAAAGCGGATTCTGCTGAGAAGAGCCCGCAAGAAACTCACTCAGTTGCTCTTTTCAAAATAATCATTTTACAATATTATTATACAATATATACAGTTTTTATACTATAAAATAAAATAAAATAACTTATTACCTTCTGGGGGAGGTGGCGGGGGTGGTTGCAAAAAAATATTATTCGCTCTGTGGTTAAAAGCATGATCTGGTAAAAAACCAGTCCTGTAAAAATTTTGTTCTTCGAAGACTGTCGCATGCACAAACTTGCAATTTGGAAAAGTGCACACCGAATTTTGGAACTTCCTACAGAAGGTATACACTCCTTCTAATTGTGTAAGGTCATGTTTGTGAGCGTATTTGCAGGTGCCTTCTCTTTTGCATGTGCCTCTCATGAAATCCCTGCATATTACAGTGGAATGGTTGTTCGTTTGGTCTGGTTTCTTTTCTTGTACTTGATTCTCTTCTATAGGAGCTGGCTGAGTGGTTTGGTATTCTGTATGAACAATCTCCTGTTTAACTTGTACAGTTGGTATGTAGTCAGGAGGCGGGGGTTCCAAGGGCAAAGGAGGCTGCACTTCTGGCGTCTGCCAGGCTGGCATTTTGGCATTTTCCAGTTTAATATGATTAGGCGGTAGCGGTGGATCTGGAGCACCTGGCGCCACTGACACAGGAGTCTCCAATCTGGACTTTATAAATTTTTTCATATTTTTTAAATTTGGAGACGGTTTAAATTTAATTAATTGTTCTTCCACTCCAACTCTTCTACAGCTATTTAGTATCTGAAATAATGAAACAAGGGTAAATTAAAAAAAAATGTTTAAAAAAAATCGGCCAAGTGCGAGTCGGGCCTCGCTCTTTTAGGGTTCCGTTAAAAAAATTAGATATAAATAAACTCGCCGGCATATTTAGCGGAACATAAAAAAAAGGTTTGATATCAGTATCATATAAGGTTGCTGGCTGGTTTATACGTCACTTAATTTAAAAAGAAATATTTTCAAAATAAGAAAAACAACTGAACATCACATTTTATGCAATTGTTTTAATTTTATTCAAATACACCTTATCTGGAGCGAACTTAGAGTATTTCTTCCTTCTGAGTTTGATTTAAAATTTCATTCAAATACTGTTTTTTGTTAGTTTTTTTTAATCGCGTATCTTTCTGGAGTTGATGACTGAATTATGCCTGACTTAGCCCCAACGGAGATTGCCAGGGCACTCGAAATGCGAAGAAATGGTCAAACCTACAGAGTGATATCCAGAGATCTTCGTCGACCAGTTTCAACGATCCATCGCAGTATCCAACGGTTCAGAAGGTTCAGGGAGACCGGTACTTATGTGAGAAGAGGAGGACAAGGCAGAAAAAGACGCACTTCGAGTAGGGATGATCGTTTCATTCGGCTTCGTGTACGTAGGAACCCCCGTTTGACGGCCGTCCAAGCCCGACATGAGTTAGAAGCAGTGCGGGGTGTAACCGTAAGTGAGCGAGCCTTTCGACTCTATTCAATTATTCCCTATTTTTATTCTTATCACTCCTCCTTGCACTTGATAAACTTATGTTGGTATGAATTAAGTAAACCACGACTGTTATTTTAATTATTAAAATTTAGAACTAGGACTTACCTATTATTATTCTTTCTTCACTATTTTAGGAGTAATAGTGTTCTGTTCTGTGACTATTTTCTTGGTACGGGTCTGCCCGCGAAATTCAAATTGGTTTTTTACAATTTGTAAACTAATACAATCGAATCGAAATCGAGTTGGACGTGAGTTACTCACAAATTAGTTGATATTCTGACTAATTTCTTAAACTGGACACTTTCAAGTAAAGATTTTCTTAAAAACCTGTGAAGAGAATACTGCCATTGGCGCAATTAGAATGCCATAAGCCTACTTTGTCGTTTTAGTTTAGAAATTGCGAAAAACCAAATTAAATTTGAATTTCGCGGGCAGACTGAGTATAATATTGTATTCTGTGATCCAAAGAGTAACTGTGATCCAATCCCAGATTGCTGTTCGTGGCAAAGAGAATGTAACCACCAGGCCCTCTCGAGTCAAGGGTAAGCAAGATGTATCAGTCTATCCCTTTCATTTTGTATGGCATATACAGGACTATCCCTTTCTACTCACACGCTATTAAATTAACGCACACATTCTCATTTGCTCAGTCTATCGTATTTACTAGGTATTCAAATCTTATTGGTCGGTTGGTCGGTGTCAAATTTGCGTCCCAAATTCAAATTTCAAAATTCAAAATGGAGGTTTGGAATTGTTGATTGTTTGGTTGAGGTTCTTTTGATTTTCTTAAGAGTTTTTTAAATTATTTCATCGGTTGTAAGAGTTAAAAGCTGCAGTATTTTAACAGGATATTCGTTTTTTCAATTTTTATTTAGTACTTATTGTGTTTAAATTGATAAGTATAGTGAATAAAGAGATACTTATAGTGCGATTTGTGCTCGGTTTTTTAAGGCTTTCTTATTGTTAGTGTTTCGGTTTTTAAAGTACCCATTACTTTTATCCGATATGAGGCAGTGCAGTGTTCCCAAGTGTAAAACCACCATACATTTACACGCCGTTCCTTTTACCGACGCGACTAATGGAAGGCATGGCTAATCAACTGTCCATATTTCCGTAAATATTCCCTCAAACAGTTAGAAAACGTCAAGATTTGTGAGTCTCATTTTTTATCTCGGTATATCATTAACCATAGATTGTCTAAAGATGCAATTCCTACGTTGCATTTGCAAATTAAACAACCTTGTCCAATCGCAGGTGTAAACTCTAAAATTGATAAATATCTACAGATACCACCTCTACAGCTTGGTGAAAAACTTGTAGTTAACGTAGTTGACCAAATTCCATCTTGTTCAGTTCACAATCACACAAGCAATGTAGTAATGAGCAGACTTCTGGTGTTTTAATTCCTGTAAACCCCTTACCTAGCCCACCATGTCTTGAAAAACAGAAGTCATTACATTTAGTTCACTATTTAGAGCCAACAATTAATATTACTCAATACTCACAACCATTGAGTCCTGAACCCTGTGTTTCCATGTATTCTGAAGAGATGTCTGATCCACAGACTACAAGTTCCTTCCTTTCTGAAGATGTGTCTGCATTACAGACTGTACATGCCATTCCATCTGATCCTGTGCCTTCTGAAGTTGTAGCAATACTACAAAATACAAGTTCTATTTCACCTTCTACCTTGATGGCTTCTAATGTTGTATCTGCTTTGCAGACCACCAGTTCCATTCTGTCTGATCCCAAGCTTTCTGAAGTCATTCCTGCTTTACAGACTACCAGTTCAATTCCATTTGATACCATGCCTTCAGAGATTAAGTCTGCTTTGCAGACAACACCAGTACCTAAAACATTACATAGTAGACACTGTGATGCCCATAAAAAGTCAGATATAATTCCAAGAGTATGTCTAGATGAAAATAGCAATACCCCTCGTAAGCAGACGCTACGTCAGGGTAATCTAATATTAAAAAGAAAGTTGCGTAACATTACTCTTAGATAATATAATAAGTTAAAGGCCAAAATGCAATCATTTCCTGATAGAGCTAAACTTTTTATTAAAAAGTATCCACTTTTAAATAATTTTGGAAAATTATTAGTAGACTCACAGTTGCGATTATCTGGTGTAAAACCTAAAGGTTCTAGATACACTAACGATGAAAAAGTTTTTGCACTTTCTTTTTATAAATTAAGCCCAAGATGCTACAGATTTTTCCAAAATCGATTAAGGTTACCAGCTCCATCCACTATAAGCTCTTTATTAACTAATGTCCCTTTAAGACCAGGTATCAATGATTTTATTTTTCAGCATTTGACAGATGCATCTAAAAACAAAAAATTTATGGGGTTACAGTGTGTATTGCTATTTGATGAAATGGCAATTAACAAAAATTTGTTTTTTAATTGTCTTTCTAGCAGTGGACGTCTATCGGTTGACAAAGAAGATTACATTTTATTTCTTTCTGGCTGAAACCTTTCGATTCGAAGATTCATCATTCCAGGAAAACAAAACTTGTTTTTACTAGGACATCGTTATAATAATACTAGCTGATGCCCACGAGTTCGTCCATGTGAATTTAGTTTTTAAATTATCTCGGGAACTTTGATTTTCCGGGATAAAAAGTAGCCTATGTCGCAGGTCCTCAACTACATACCTACCCATGCAAAAAATGAAGTAAATCTGTTGGTCTGTTGCAGCGTGATTGAAGAACAAACCAACAAACAAACACACTTTCGCATTTATAATAATAGTAAGGATTGCCTAGCAACATAATAATACTCTTAATAGAATAGAATAGAATAGAAATATTTTTTATTCAAATAAACTTTTACAAGTGCTTTTGAATAGTCGATGAATCTACCACTGGTTCGGAATGCCTTTCCTGCCGAGAAGAACCAGCAAGAAACTCGGCGGTTGCTCTTTTCAAAACAAATTTACAATACAGTAAATACTATGCTATATATGCAGTGTTTCCACAATGAGGAAAGTTCCAAAAATGCATACCGACTAACTTCTATCTTAAGATGGGCAGACATAAAGTAGCCCCATTCCCGCCGGTAGCACCCGTTCAAGAGCATGACGCATAACGAGATATGGGAGAACAGTCACTGACATAGCTCAGCGAGTTGTGAAATTGAAGTGGAAATGGGCTGGAAACATTGTTCGAAGAGCTGATGGTTGTTGGGGTCCCAAGATGCTGTAGTACCGACCCCTCACTGGGAAGCGCAGTGTTGGCAGGCATCCCACTAGGAGGGCTGACAACAGCAAACGAGTCGTAGGGAGCCGCTGGATTCAGGCGGCGCAAGAACGAATCCTGTGACAGTCCATGCAAGTGACCTTTGTCTTTCTAGCAGTGGACGTCTATCGGTTGACAAAGAAGATTACATTTTATTTCTTTCTGGCTGAAACCTTTCGATTCGAAGATTCATCATTCCAGGAAAACAAAACTTGTTTTTACTAGGACATCGTTATAATAATACTAGCTGATGCCCACGAGTTCGTCCATGTGAATTTAGTTTTTAAATTATCTCGGGAACTTTGATTTTCCGGGATAAAAAGTAGCCTATGTCGCAGGTCCTCAACTACATACCTACCCATGCAAAAAATGAAGTAAATCTGTTGGTCTGTTGCAGCGTGATTGAAGAACAAACCAACAAACAAACACACTTTCGCATTTATAATAATAATAAGGATTGCCTAGCAACATAATAATACTCTTAATAGAATAGAATAGAATAGAAATGTTTTTTATTCAAATAAACTTTTTACAAGTGCTTTTGAATCGTCGATGAGTCTACTACTGGTACGGAATGCCGTTCCTGCCGAGAAGAACCAGCAAGAAACTCGGCAGTTGCTCTTTTCAAAATAAGTTTACAATTCAATAGAATAGTTATACAGTTCAATTACCACCTGCTGTCTCATGAATCGCTGGAATGAATTATGTCCACGCTTTTTTATCATCTAAATAGTCTTCAATTGCATAATATGTTTTTTTCATGAGATTAGTTTTAACTGATTTCTTAAACTTGTGTAAAGGCAAGTCAAAGATCGACTGTGGAATTTTATTATAAAACGTCACGCCCATTCCCACAAATGTCTTTCGGACCCTCTTGAGGCGACATCGAGGAATCACGAGCCTGTTTGGATTTCTAACTTGCCTATCGTGTAAATCACCCTTTTTGTTGTAATTCACAATTTTTTGTCTGACAAATATTATATTGTTGTAAATATATTGTGAAGCTACTGTAAGAATGCCTATTTCTTTAAATTTTTCTCGAAGGGAATCCCGCGGTTTTAAATTATATATTGCGCGAATTGCCCTCTTCTGCGATACAAAAATTTTTCCAATATCGGCTGCTTTACCCCATAATAAGATTCCGTATGTCATAATACTATGGAAATATGCAAAATAAACAATTTTTGCAGTTTCTATGTCAGTTAACTGTCGAATCTTCCTAACAGCGTAAGCAGCAGAGCTAAGCTTGCCAGCAAGTGTTGCTATTATGGGTGCCCCATTGCAGCTTTGAGTCCAGGGTTAATCCCAAGAACACTGTGGAGTCCTCACTTTTCAAGGGTTCATTACTTATCTTTAAATTTTTAATAACATCATTATCTAAATCTTGAACTGTATACCTATATGAGAACCAAGGTCGCCGACATAGCCCAAACCATTAGCAAGCTGAAATGGCAGTGGGCAGGCCATGCTTGTCGTAGAAGCGATGGCCGATGGGGCCGAAAAGTTGAGTGGAGACCGCGAACTAGTAAGCGTAGTGTGGGGCGCCCTCCAGCACGTTGGACCGACGATATAAAGCGGGTGGCGGGAAGTGGCTGGATGAGGAAGGCTGAGGACTGGGTGTGGTGGCGTTCTCTGGGAAAGGCCTATGTTCAGCAGTGGACGTCCGCAGGCTGAGATGATGAAGATGATGATACCTATATGACTGTCCTATAATTAACATATTTTAATTTGCAGTAACGAATATTGATAATTAAGATAAAAAGATCTTTTAAGTTGGGCCAAATTACACTTAAGTTGTTTCGAAGTTTGATCAAAATTGGTTCTGTAGTTTTCGAGTTTATCCTGAACATCTGAACATACATCGTGACACGAGATTTTTATATACCTACTAGCTTCTGCCCGCGACTTCGTCCGCGTGCAATAGTTTTTTGGTCCTAGCGTAGGTATATAGGCTATAGGTAGACTATAGCCTTCCTCGATAAATGGGCTAACACTGAAAGAATTTTTCAAATCGGACCAGTAGTTCCTGAGATAAGCGCGTTCAAGCAAACAAACAAACTCTTCAGCTTATAGTATAGATATTATAAGATGAACTTGCGATTTCCCGACACATTTACTGTTTTTCCTAACATGTGCCTAAGGTGCAAAAGATGATTTATAATAATTTATGTTTCATTGTTTCATCTAATTTAGAATATAATTAAATATTAATCAGACTTAAGGTTGAACACAAGGGTCTGCCCGCGAAATTCATATTTAATTTGGTTTTTCGCAATTTGTAAACAAATACGACAAAGTAGGCTCATGGCCTTCTAATTGCGCCAGTGGAATTATCATCTTCACAGGTATACATAAAAATCTTTACTTACTTGAAAGTGACCAGTTTAAAAAATTAATCAAAATACTGAGTTGGACATGAGTTACTCACAAATTAGTCGATATTTTGATTAATTTCTTAAACTGGACACTTTCAAGTAAATTTTTTTATATAAACCTGTGGAGATAATACTGCCATTGTCTCAATTAGAATGCCATAAGCCTACTTTGTCGTATTAGTTTACAAATTGCGAAAAACCAAATTAAATTTGAATTTCGCGGGCAGACCCTTGTCTTCAACCTTAAGTTCTGACAGAATTTTGTTTTGAATTTATTACCAAGGTATTTACCTACCTATTGATAGTAGTCTTGTGTAGTACATATGTACTAATTACTATTAGGAATCAATTCCCGACACTGAACGAGAACGAACTATTCCGTATGCTTAATTAGTACATTGTGCTTTTATTAGATCGTTGTCTCAGCTCTGAACGATCAACGAGCGGAACCAAGAAATGATTAAAGTACATCGTTCATTTAGTACTTAGAGTGATTCAGTCGTTTGGCTCGGAACTACTGTACTGAATACTATATCCTTTTAACCCAGAGTTAGCTGCTGCTTTGACAGATTTCGTATAAAGCTTCTGTCAAAATTACAAATTTATTCCTGGGTTAAGCATAACCCGGCGTCTCTGCAAGCGGGCCTTAGTTCATTATGAAAGACAACAGTACCTAGTATGACTACTTTAATATTGAAATGAAAATACCTAAGTATATATTTACAAACAAAATAACTAAACATTACAGGTGAAATATGCTGCACAAGTATTCAGCAAAGAAGTTGTGGACGGTGTGGCGGTACAGATGAAGACATATCACCAACTTCAACTAGATCATAATTATTGTCCACCCTCTGTGAACATGGATACCTAATGGCGTTTTCACTGCTGAAATTCTTTTATTTATTCATAACTTATTTAGCAGCCTGAACTGCTCTGGTTATTCCAAAGGCGATTTTTATAATTCTCTATCGTTAAATTCCAACCACTTGGATTTCTAGAATGAAGCAGTGAAGAAACTAGAATCAATGAAATTTGACGCATTAGACTCAAGAGAAAGTAAGCCATTGTGTTTAAGAAATTTTATTCATGTAATTAAAACTGTAAAACATCTTTGGTCAGATCTCAGATTAATCCCTGGCGTAAAATTCTTGAGTCTCAGCCGTCTCAACCAGGATCCCCTGGAAAATTTCTTTTCTCAGATTAGAGGTCAGGGTGGTTCTAGCACACACCCTGACTGTCATAATTTCGATTCATTGTTTAAAATATTATTGATTAATAACATAACCACAGGCAAATCACTGTATGCAAATTGCACCGAGGATAAAGATAAAATGCTGGGTACTCTTAAGAATTTGGTTAATAGACCAAAACTTGACACATGTTTCATTGATTACAGTTCTGATATTCATAATACAAATTTTATTGAGGAATGTGTTCCTTCTGAAAACATTTTCCAGACGAACGCTTTACTATATATATATAGCTGCTGGGGCTGATTCACTGATTCACTCACTCATTGATCACCTCTCCTGTAAAATTTTGTATGAAAAATTTTTTTTCACCGATGGTTTCGTATAGAGGACAAAAATTCATTCGGAGGAAAAATATGGAGAGAGCTGATGATTGAGGATTTCGGAGACGGGTGAGGAGCACGGCCAGGGTATTGAAGATAGGTGGGGGGTGCTCGAACAAAAGTCACTCGAAACCTCATCCAATTACCAGTGAGTTGAAAAAAATTCCAAATTGGCGGATTCAAGATGGCGGCCATACAAATTTCATCGGTGTCTATCTCGGGAAGTATAAAAGATGGAAGAGTGGTTTCTTGGCAAAAGATGATCGGGAACCAAAGGTCTATTTAATGAATAGAAAAAATCCAAGATGGCGGATTTTTTTTTCTCCATACAAAATATATGGCGAATATTGAATAGACTAGAAGCCGAGAACTATGCAAGACTTTGATACGGTTCCTTTTCAAAATTTGTTTTTATAAAAGAATTCTCATTCTGACAAATGATGAGATCTGATGATCGAGGGTTTGGAAGGTGGGTGAGGAGCACGGGCAGGGTATTGAAGATAGGTGCGAGGTGCTCAAACAAAAAATACTCAAAACCTCATCCAATTGGCAATGACCTGAAAAAAAAATCAAAATAGCGGATTCAAGATGGCGGCCATACAAACTTCAACGGTGTCTATCTCGGAGAGTATAAAAGATGGAAGAGTGGTTTTTTGAGAGAAAATGATCAAGACCTAAAAGTCTACTTGCCGAGTAGAAAAACCGCGGTCCGCTTGCGGGCCGCGCACCCACGCGCCCTACTAGTTATCTTATATTGCCGGTGCAGTTTGTCGATATTTATTTCCGAAGTTAAATTGTGATCAATGTCAATATTGTAGAAATGCACTATTATCTAACGAAATTCAATCATTTCATACTTTAATTCAAATGAAAGAATATGATGCAAATAACAGAAGATTATACTATCCATCAAGTAATTTGCTGTCCCTGGTTTGGCATTGTATATATATCATTGAACAAACTTTGCCAAACATTTGTAAAGTTTACATATATACAGATTTAATTAACAAATTTGAACTAATTAATACATCTTGGCTGAATTGTCTTGAGCATAAATCAGATTTTTTAAAAGCTTTTTGGTTATTTGTGATAAGAATGCAAGTTAGACAATGGTGTATTAACTTCAATAGGAGAATACACAATACTGACTCTAGAAAAAAGGGAAAGGAAATGGAAAATCTGATAGCGACTAAAGTTACTAAAGGTGCTAGCTATAGAACTGTACGTCGCAAAAGTAACTAAAATTTTTAACATTTTTTCCAGATTGTCTAAGTATCTTCACTTTAAAAACATTGCAGTTATATTATATTGTAAATTAAATATTTTTTCCATTTCCGTTCTCAGCAATTCAAAATAATTTGCAACCATAAGTCTGTAACCGACATTATTTTTGAATATTATGTATATTAATAGGTATAGTTCTTCAATTTTACCCATACAAAAAATCAAGTTGATCCGGTGCACCTATGCTGCGTGATTGATGGACAAATCAATAAACGAACACACTTTCGCATTTTTAATATTAGTAAGGATGGATTGAATCCGCGACACCTTTTTAAGATTTATAATATGGTCTTTTTTAACTAGTTACTTACTCGTAATACAAAATGCGTAGAGGTACATAGATTGCTTGAAGTTTGAATTGAAGTTTTAAATGTACACATTAAGTATTTAATTTTATTAGCTGATGCCCGCGACTTCGTTCGCGTGGACAGATCCCTGCAGCATCAGGATTGAGGAGTTAGAACCCGAAGTTTTTATGGGACCATCTCGCAAAGTTTCTATCGATTAAAAAAAAGATTCACGCAAATCTGTTTAGAAATCACGAAGGTATCGACATACATAGGTAGACAAACACCTTTTTTTAAAGTAGGTTAAAAAAGTAGCCTATATGTTACTCCTTATAACTTCAGCTATCTGTCAGTGAAAGTCCCGTCAAAATTGGTCCAGCCTTTCCCGAGATTAGCCGAAACAAACATACAAAAATTAAAAAATGTATGTTATAAGTACCGAATATACTTTGATATGCATTTAGTAAAAAGCTGTTATTTTGAAATTACAAACAAACACTTCAATTTTATTTATTTGTACGTAAAGATGTTATTTTTTTGTTAGTCACCTTAAATTGTAAAAATTAGCAGAGATTAGTGTTCCGTACCGGAACAGAGTAAGTAAGGAACTACACAATCTGGAGATTTTGTCCTTAGCATATTAATATATTGTTATTTACTACTTAATATGGGATTGATCTTCGAGTGCCCTCTTACGGCCGACTCGCACTGCACTAGAAGCGGCGAGATTATTTCTTTCTACCTACTTCGTGATCGATGACACATAAAAAGGTCGATTAACATACTTACACGCGCTCCAGTGTATTTCTTATTAATTCCCTGTTTTTCTAACCATTAATTGGTGGATTCATGTTCCCCCTGGTGCAAATGTGATGGTGACTTTATGAACTGAACCAGTGACCTTCCAACTGTGGGAAATATCGGGATAACATCGACGGAGTACCGGGCCCGGTTTGCATCTCGCACGGCGTTACAAGGTAGGTGCTCGATAGTTAAATCCCATATTGAACAATTAGTAAGATTTATAGTTTGCTAATACCTTGTATAAGCCGTGCGCTACGGTAGAACATAGGTAAAGATACGTACATAGAGATATTTAATTTTATTTATTTGTACGTAAAGATGTTATTTTTTTGTTAGTCACCTTAAATTGTAAAAATTAGCAGAGATTAGTAAGATTTATAGATTGCTAATACCTTGTATAAGCCGTGCGCTACGGTAGAACATAGGTAAAGATACGTACATAGAGATATTTAATTTTATTTATTTGTACGTAAAGATGTTATTTTTTTGTTAGTCACCTTAAATTGTAAAAATTAGCAGAGATTAGTAAGATTTATAGATTGCTAATACCTTGTATAAGCCGTGCGCTACGGTAGAACATAGGTAAAGATACGTACATAGAGATATTTAATTTTATTTATTTGTACGTAAAGATGTTATTTTTTTGTTAGTCACCTTAAATTGTAAAAATTAGCAGAGATTAGTAAGATTTATAGATTGCTAATACCTTGTATAAGCCGTGCGCTACGGTAGAACATAGGTAAAGATACGTACATAGAGATATTTAATTTTAACCCTTCCTTTTGTCTTTGCTTTAGTCTGGTGAAAATGCACCTTTAGTTGGCCTAAGGCCATTTTATATATTTTATATTTTAAGAAAATGAATTTGAATTAATAAAAAGTACTTATTATGAAAAATGTACAAGCCAACTTTGCCAATCAACGATTCTTTGCCCTAAAAGCAAATCCGCTAGAATGGGCAAATTTTATGGCATTTACTTTTGGAAAATAAATTATATTTCCCACGAATGCGATAGGGACTGGGATGCATTCGTTCCTAAGTTCATTCCTAACCTCATTCTTAATTCATTACTTGAGTGCGGTGCACATTTTTGTGGGCTCGATAGTTTGTAGATTGTACGTCCGCGTCATGGCGAATACGCAACTAAGTTTATTTTATTGTATGCTTAAGAATCACAATTATTGAGTATTTTAATTATAAAAAAAAATTGGTTGTCTGTATGGTCGGTTTACGGACGATAGTTTTACGTGATAACGTCTTATAGAAGCATTGATGAAAAATTGCATACTTTTATGAATTGAATTATTATCACTGAATTATCATGACAGAAGGGCTGGCTCATTTTTTGCGCAAAGGATCAGCCTGGCTGTCTAGCGCGGAAATGCAACCAGTATTCTTAGCAGCATTCCACGCGGGCATGCTTTGTATAGTAAGCAATTTAGTTTAGCTATAAGTTTTTTTGTAACATTTTAATAATAATAAAAAAACAAAAAAATTATCATTATTTTGTATATAATACAAAGGACGAGTTAATTGAAAATTACAGTTTTCTCTAGTCACAAGCCAACGCTTGGGCCGATCGTGCCTCTCTATCGTTTGTTCCGCGCTCTCGCTTGCACGCGCAGGCTCAGGCGGAACGTGACACTTTCGTGCGTGCAGCCGATGTTCATCGATTTATGAGACGTTATCACGTAAAAAAAAATATTATGTAGTAAAGTAATTACTAAAGCAAAGTGTAATTAAAATGACTAATACTCATGATAAACAACCAATATTCCCCTTTCCCTTCTTACTTAGCATTTGAACCATAAACCTTTTCGCTTCGTGCATTGACCGTTGCGTTATTGAGGTTTAAACTTCCATACTTAAAAATTTAATTTTGTACACTGGATATTTTTTTATTTCTGCTCGTAATATAAATTCAAAAGCGACAGCAGAAGTGTAAAAAATAATTAAAATTGCTTTATGGAGCTTGTATGAAAAAAAAACACTAATCACTAGGTAACTTTGCCCACTTTCTTTACTTAATTTGAGTTGTATTTACGTTTTATTTACGATAAATCGATATGAGCAATGTTGGCTAAGAGTGCAGATTATTTTGCTCGCTATCAAAATCTAACAAAGTATTATGTATGGTTATAATTTTTATTTATTTACGAACTCCATGGATATTATATTATATTTTAGTAAATACAAAAATAAACTGTAGTTGCAATAAAAAAAATCTTGATTAGTAATTAATTAGATAATATGAAGAAAAAAATGGCAAAGTTAGCTTGTTTGACTACAAAAAGAGCAACTGCTGAGTTTCTGGTCGGCTCTTCTCAGCAGAATCTGCTTTCCGAACCGGTGGTAGAGTCACTACAGTCATAAAGAAATAGAAATAAAAAATTTAAACGTATAAAATTTGTTTTATTGAATAAAACCTTTTTTTAATTATTTAAGGTCCTTCAAAATAAGGATTTACCTTTACGCCTTAAAAGACTAGAATCCAGAGCGTTATTAAAAAAAAAAGCAAGTCACCTAAGGGTGGAACCACACCTGTGAGGATCGTTTCGGATTTCGCCCATACAAAACTGTCAAATTCCATAGAAACGTGAACGGATCAATTCGGCTTTTCGCATCGATTCGGCTTTCGCATTTTTTGTACCTAAAAGTGCCTAAAATCCTTACAAGTGTAGCTCACGTTTCGCATGCGAAAGGATCCTTTCGCATCCTTACGGATCCGTAAGGATGCGAACGGATCCTTACGGACGCGAACGGATCCGAAAGGATCCTTACGGATCCGTAAGGATCCTTACGCGTGCGAAAGCGTCATCGGCAACTAGGGAAATGCATGAAGTGCCAAAAAGTATCGATATATCGATGAAATTAGTTTTTATCTCAAGTATGTATGCAAACACAGGTGCCACTTTTCCGCCATGTTGAAATTCTTTGTTATTGGACCGATTTCGTTCAAAATCGATATTTGGGCTTCCCTGGGCTCAAATAAGAGGAAATGATTTGCAAAATTATAAAAAGTCGCCGCCATATTGAAATTCTTTGTTATTGGACCGATTTCGTTCAAAATCGATATTTAGGCTTCCCTTGGGTCAAGAAAGAGGAAATAGATGCCAAAATTTTAAAAAGTGACCGCCATATTGAAATTATTTGTTATTGGACCGATTTCGTTCAAAATCGATATTTGGGCTTCCCTGGGGTCAAATAAGAGGAAGTGATTGGCAAAATTATAAAAAGTGACCGCCATATTGAAATTCTTTGTTATTGGACCGATTTCGTTCAAAATCGATATTTGGGCTTCCCTGGGCTCAAATAAGAGAAAATGATTGGCAAAATTATAAAAAGTCGCCGCCATATTGAAATTCTTTGTTATTGGACCGATTTCGTTCAAAATCGATATTTAGGCTTCCCTTGGGTCAAGAAAGAGGAAATAGATGGCAAAATTTTAAAAAGTGGCCGCCATATTGAAATTCTTTGTTATTCGACCGATTTCGTTCAAAATCGATATTTAGGCTTCCCTTGGGTCAAGAAAGAGGAAATAGATGCCAAAATTTTAAAAAATGACCGCCATATTGAAATTCTTTGTTATTGGACCGATTTCGTTCAAAATCGATATTTGGGCTTCCCTGGGGTCAAATAAGAGGAAATGATTTGCAAAATTATAAAAAGTGACAGCCATATTGAAATTCTTTGTTATTGGACCGATTTCGTTCAAAATCGATATTTGGGCTTCCCTGGGCTCAAATAAGAGGAAATGATTTGCAAAATTATAAAAAGTCGCCGCCATATTGAAATTCTTTGTTATTGGACCGATTTCGTTCAAAATCGATATTTAGGCTTCCCTTGGGTCAAGAAAGAGGAAATAGATGGCAAAATTTTAAAAGTGACCGCCATATTG
Organism: Oeneis ivallda; assembly: GCA_029955525.1. NCBI lineage: Eukaryota > Metazoa > Arthropoda > Insecta > Lepidoptera > Nymphalidae > Oeneis > Oeneis ivallda. Next base: position 1,798,072 of record JARPMR010000025.1, on the reverse strand, counting down.
AAATTCTTTGTTATTGGACCGATTTCGTTCAAAATCGATATTTGGGCTTCCCTGGGCTCAAATAAGAGGAAATGATTTGCAAAATTATAAAAAGTCGCCGCCATATTGAAATTCTTTGTTATTGGACCGATTTCGTTCAAAATCGATATTTAGGCTTCCCTTGGGTCAAGAAAGAGGAAATAGATGCCAAAATTTTAAAAAGTGACCGCCATATTGAAATTATTTGTTATTGGACCGATTTCGTTCAAAATCGATATTTGGGCTTCCCTGGGGTCAAATAAGAGGAAGTGATTGGCAAAATTATAAAAAGTGACCGCCATATTGAAATTCTATGTTATTGGACCGATTTCGTTCAAAATCGATATTTGGGCTTCCCTGGGCTCAAATAAGAGAAAATGATTGGCAAAATTATAAAAAGTCGCCGCCATATTGAAATTCTTTGTTATTGGACCGATTTCGTTCAAAATCGATATTTAGGCTTCTCTTGGGTCAAGAAAGAGGAAATAGATGGCAAAATTTTAAAAAGTGGCCGCCATATTGAAATTCTTTGTTATTCGACCGATTTCGTTCAAAATCGATATTTAGGCTTCCCTTGGGTCAAGAAAGAGGAAATAGATGCCAAAATTTCAAAAAGTGACCGCCATATTGAAATTCTTTGTTATTGGACCGATTTCGTTCAAAATCGATATTTGGGCTTCCCTGGGGTCAAATAAGAGGAAATGATTTGCAAAATTATAAAAAGTGACAGCCATATTGAAATTCTTTGTTATTGGACCGATTTCGTTCAAAATCGATATTTGGGCTTCCCTGGGCTCAAATAAGAGGAAATGATTTGCAAAATTATAAAAAGTCGCCGCCATATTGAAATTCTTTGTTATTGGACCGATTTCGTTCAAAATCGATATTTAGGCTTCCCTTGGGTCAAGAAAGAGGAAATAGATGGCAAAATTTTAAAAAGTGACCGCCATATTGAAATTCTTTGTTATTGGACCGATTTCGTTCAAAATCGATATTTGGGCTTCCCTGGGGTCAAATAAGAGGAAATGATTGGCAACATTATAAAAAGTGACCGCCATATTGAAATTCTTTGTTATTGGACCGATTTCGTTCAAAATCGATATTTGGGCTTCCCTGGGCTCAAATAAGAGGAAATGATTTGCAAAATTTTAAAAAGTGACCGCCATATTGAAATTCTTTGTTATTGGACCGATTTCGTTCAAAATCGATATTTAGGCTTCCCTTGGGTCAAGAAAGAGGAAATAGATGCCAAAATTTTAAAAAGTGACCGCCATATTGAAATTCTTTGTTATTGGACCGATTTCCTTCAAAATCGATATTTGGGCTTCCCTGGGGTCAAATAAGAGGAAATGATTTGCAAAATTATAAAAAGTCGCCGCCATATTGAAATTCTTTGTTATTGGACCGATTTCGTTCAAAATCGATATTTAGGCTTCCCTTGGGTCAAGAAAGAGGAAATAGATGGCAAAATTTTAAAAGGTCGCCGCCATATTGAAATTCTTTGTTATTGGACCGATTTCGTTCAAAATCGATATTTGGGCTTCCCTGGGCTCAAATAAGAGGAAATGATTTGCAAAATTATAAAAAGTCGCCGCCATATTGAAATTCTTTGTTATTGGACCGATTTCGTTCAAAATCGATATTTAGGCTTCCCTTGGGTCAAGAAAGAGGAAATAGATTCCAAAATTTTAAAAAGTGACCGCCATATTGAAATTCTTTTTTATTGGAAAGATTTCGTTCAAAATCGATGTTTGGGCTTCCTTGGGGTCAAATAAGAGGAAATGATTGGCAAAATTATAAAAAGTGACCGCCATATTGAAATTCTTTGTTATTGGACCGATTTCGTTCAAAATCGATATTTAGGCTTCCCTTGAGACAAGAAAGAGAAAATAGATGCCAAAATTTTAAAAAGTCACCGCCATATTGAAATTCAAAATCGATATTCAAAATCGATATTTCGGCTTCCTGTGGTCAAGAAAGAGGAAATATTTGCCATAAGTTTTAAAAGTATGACGGCACCCCCCTCATCGCCGAGCGTCTAATAAAAGGAATCACACACAATATCAGAACAGAACATCATTCTCAGCAATCGCCTTCCATCAATAAAAATAACTACCTACACAAAGGACGTAACAAGGATTGTAAAGAAAACTCCTTCATCAACATCTATCTGTATTTAATTATGTTGTTCAGTATAGATCTATATATTATAAAAATGACTCTAATGCCGTTTCGCAAAGTGCTATAGTCGTGTAGAAGAAAGGGCAAAGAAACTCCACGACAGCACATCTTTTAAAATATAAAAGTAAATATCGAAAACACTTATGGAGCCACAGTCGGCTCCCACGCTGAACGAGAACTAACTTTAAACTAATTCACATTTCCCTTTTATATTTTTAGACTAACAAAATGGATGGAATGGATGATTACAATTTCCCCTTACATTCAACCAATCAGCCCACATTTCCGCTTTAATACATTTTCAAGTCAAATTAAATTCTATCCCCAACTACTTTTTTATTTTCCGTTTCATCCTACTTCCTACTTCCTACTAATATTATAAAGGCGAAAGTTTGTGTGTATGTTTGTTCCTCTTTAACGCAAAAACTACTGGATGGATTTGGCTGAAATTTGGAATGGAACCGACCGACCGACCGACCGACTGACTGACCGACCGACTGACAGACTGACCGACACAAGTAGGCTAGCATTAGAATATAATATGTAGTTATAAGTTTATTAATTGTATGAGCGCAGACTCGCCAACAAACTGCATGTGCAGTTTGGCGTGGTAGAATAAGTTTACTAATACTTGTTATTATATTTCTGAATAAAAAATTAAAAAAAAAAAAAAAAAGATAGATTATACCCTGGATTAACATATAGGCTACAAATTATCCCGGAAAATCCAAGGTTCCCGCGGGATTTTGAAAAACCACTGATAGATGGCGCTGATTGTACTTAAATCACGCTTACATTATCCGCAGTATCGAGAATAAGTAAAAAATTCCAATTCAACAATCAAGTAGGATAAACACAGTTATTGAAGTTTTTCATTAGCAATAGAAAATTTCTTAGGGATTAGGGATTAGGGATGGATTACATCATGTGTAGATCCTATCCTATCCTATTATCCTATTAAAAATTATAAATTATACACACATGACCAGTCATTATAATATCTAGCAATGTACTCACTATGACTGGACAAATCGATACCTTGTACTAATTGTATTATTTATTTCGTAATCCATCCCTAATCCCTAATCCCCATCGCGACCTCAAGACGCCCACCGTGGAGGAGTACGTCCGTACACTGGCGCGGCGCATGTTCGCCAGCGCCGACAACGGACCGTACGAGCACCTCCACGGCATCGCACCGCTAGCCAGCCGACCACCGACCGGGCGTCCTCTACCTCGTGAGCTCCTGCGATCGCCACCACCGAGGAGGCACGCAGGCGACCACAGCGACGACGACGCGAGATCCACCGGATTTGACCTCAGCTCCGCGCACGGTGGCGACACCATCGCCCGTAGCGCGGAGCACTCCACCGGACTTGACATCGCCCCGCCCGCGGCGGCTATCTGCCCGCCAGCGACGCGGGGCCCCTGGCGATACACTGGCCCCGCGCTCGATGACGACCCTTTCGTCAGTAGCGCGGGGCCCCACACCGAACACGACACCGCTCCGCTCGTGGCGGCGACTTGCCCGCCTGCGACGCGGGGCCCCCGGACCGACACCGGTCCCGCGCACGGCAGCGACTCTATCGCCCGTAGCGCGGGCCCACCCTCTGGACCTGACACCGCTCCGCTCGCGGCGGCGACTTGGTCGCCTGCGACGCGGGGCCCCCGAACCGAAACCGGTTCCGCGCACGGCAGCGACTCTATCGCCCGTAGCGCGGGACCACCCACTGGACCTGACACCGCTCCGCTCGCGGCGGCAATCCTGCCCGCCAGCGAGCGGAACCCCCTCAACTGATGTCGGCCCAGCGCACGGTGGCGACACCATCGCCCGTAGCGCGGGTCCACATACTGGACACTGCTCCGCTCGCGGCGGCAATCCTGCCCGCCAGCGAGCGGAGCCCTCTCCCAAGAAGTCCCTCCACAAGGCCCCTGCTCCCAACGGACCAGGAACCTCAGCCGCCATGGATTGCCAAGACGGCTGAAAACACAACACCGGGGAAGTGCTCTTCCCCGCGCCCCGCCCGGGTAATGAGGCCCTGCCTCGATGCCCGTACCCTCCGCTGGCCACGGCCAGCGAAGACGACCCTCAGTTTGCAGTTTTTCCGGAATAATTTGTAGCCTATGTGTTTATCCAGGGTATAATCTATCTCCATTCCAAATTTCAGCCAAATCCATCCAGTAGTTTTTGCGTTAAAGAGGAACAAACATACATACAAACTTTCGCCTTTATAATATTAGTAGGAAGTAGGATACGCTCTAAATCGGGAGTCCCAGTAAAAGGTTTAGCACTTTTATCTTGAAGTTTTGATAAAGCATCTATTAATGTTGCTTGAAGTCGCGCTATGCTAGGGAGAAATTTTCGATAAAAATTAATCATATCTTCTAAATCCCTGTACTGTTTTAGGTAGAGGAAAATCCTGTAAACTCTTAATGCGGTCAGCAGGAGAGCCAATCCCGGGAGCGCTTATTTTGTATCCAAGGAAACGAACCTCTGGAACATTAAAATACCATTCTTCTCGTTATCAACTATACCGTATCCTTCAAAAACGTTTGAAAAGAATACGTAAATGTTTTGCATGCTGTTCGCTATCTTTTGAAGAAACTAAAATATCATCGACGTACGCGAACTAAAAATCTAAACCACGAACAACTTTGAACCCAGAGAAGCCTAAATATTGATTTTGAACGAAATCTGTCCAATAACAAAGAATTTCAATATGGCGGTCACTTTTTAAAATATTGGCATCTATTTCCTCTTTCTTGACCCAAGGGAAGCCTAAATATCGATTTTGAACGAAATCGGTCCAATAACAAAGAATTTCAATATGGCGGTCACTTTTTATAATTTTGCCAATCATTTCCTCTTATTTGACCCCAGGGAAGCCCAAATATCGATTTTGAACGAAATCGGTGCAATAACAAAGAATTTCAATATGGCGGTCACTTTTTATAATTTTGCCAATCATTTCCTCTTATTTGACCCCAGGGAAGCCCAAATATCGATTTTGAACGAAATCGGTCCAATAACAAAGAATTTCAATATGGCGGTCACTTTTTAAAATTTTGGCATCTATTTCCTCTTTCTTGACCCAAGGGAAGCCTAAATATCGATTTTGAACGAAATCGGTCCAATAACAAAGAATTTCAATATGGCGGCGACTTTTTATAATTTTGGCATCTATTTCCTCTTTCTTGACCCAAGGGAAGCCTAAATATCGATTTTGAACGAAATCGGTCCAATAACAAAGAATTTCAATATGGCGGTCACTTTTTAAAATTTTGGCATCTATTTCCTCTTTCTTGACCCAAGGGAAGCCTAAATATCGATTTTGAACGAAATCGGTCCAATAACAAAGAATTTCAATATGGCGGTCACTTTTTATAATTTTGCCAATCATTTCCTCTTATTTGACCCCAGGGAAGCCCAAATATCGATTTTGAACGAAATCTATTTATTTATTTATTTATTTAATAGATATGCCAGCGATAAATTGCAAGATACACTTTAAATAATACAATGTGCTTAATAAATTCTAATGCTGTTACAAATTACCAATTATAGGCATATTCAACATTGCCAGGGTAACTCCGATCAAAATTTTAAATAATTAATAAATATTAACAATGTCATAGCTAGTAAGATACAGTTATTAAATATTTACAATTTACAATTACAAACCGATCAAAATTTTAAATAATCAATAAATATTAACAATGTCATAGCTAGCAAGATACAGTTATTAAATATTTACAATGTCAAAGCTAAGGAATAGATATTATTAATTTGAATTAGATGATATTAACATAAATTATTCATGCTGATATTATGTACAATTTTTTCTTAAAGCTAAACAAACTATCATGGAATATGTCAATGTCAGGGCACGTCGAGTTATTGTATGCATTAATAATTCGATTTATTGGGGCGAATTTGCCTAGGTTAGATTTAGAGAAGTGGGGCTGGAAGATGTTTTTGATAGGATGTCTAGAGGGTCGTCGAGGGACATGAATGCTGACGTGGTACAACAGGTCAGGGGAATCCAAGGTGCTGTGGACTATTTTATAAAGTGTTATGAGGTCAGTCACCAACCTGCGTTTTTCCAGGGATTGGATTTTAAAATGTTTCAAGCGTGTGTCATAGTCAGCTTCTTGAGGACAAGAGTTGTCTTTGAAGGCTAGGTACCTCGTGAAGGAGCGTTGAACTCGCTCTATTCTTGAAGTGTGGATTTTGTAGTGCGGGTTCCATGCCGGGACTGCGTATTCCAGGATACTACGCACTAGTGCATTAAATATTTTTATAATGCAGTCGGTTCTCATAAAGTCACTCGTGTTACGTTTAATGAAACCCAGTAGCTTCCACGCTCGGGAGACTATTTGGTTGATGTGTTCCTTGAATGTAAGCTTACTATCGATCATAATACCGAGATCCCTGATGACTGAAACCTCCTCAAGCTGATGGTCGTGAATAAAATAGCCAGTTCCTAGTATGTTCTTTTTACGGGTGAATTTTATGTGCGCGCATTTGGAAACGTTAAGAGTCATTCTATTTTTAGCACACCAGTCTACAATAGAGTTGAGATCATCTTGTAATAGATGATAAATCGGTCCAATAACAAAGAATTTCAATATGGCGGTCACTTTTTAAAATTTTGGCATCTATTTCCTCTTTCTTGACCCAAGGGAAGCCTAAATATCGATTTTGAACGAAATCGGTCCAATAACAAAGAATTTCAATATGGCGGCGACTTTTTATAATTTTGCCAATCATTTTCTCTTATTTGACCCCAGGGAAGCCCAAATATCGATTTTGAACGAAATCGGTCCAATAAAAAAGAATTTCAATGTGGCGGTCACTTTTAATAATTTTGCCAATCATTTCCTCTTATTTGGCCCCAGGGAAGCCCAAATATCGATTTTGAACGAAATCGGTCCAATAACAAAGAATTTCAATATGGCGGTCACTTTTTAAAATTTTGGCATCTATTTCCTCTTTCTTGACCCAAGGGAAGCCTAAATATCGATTTTGAACGAAATCGGTCCAATAACAAAGAATTTCAATATGGCGGTCACTTTTTAAAATTTTGGCATCTATTTCCTCTTTCTTGACCCAAGGGAAGCCTAAATATCGATTTTGAACGAAATCGGTCCAATAACAAAGAATTTCAATATGGCGGTCACTTTTTATAATTTTGCCAATCATTTCCTCTTATTTGACCCCAGGGAAGCCCAAATATCGATTTTGAACGAAATCGGTCCAATAACAAAGAATTTCAATATGGCGGTCACTTTTTAAAATTTTGGCATCTATTTCCTCTTTGTTGACCCAAGGGAAGCCTAAATATCGATTTTGAACGAAATCGGTCCAATAACAAAGAATTTCAATATGGCGGCGACTTTTTATAATTTTGCCAATCATTTTCTCTTATTTGACCCCAGGGAAGCCCATATATCGATTTTGAACGAAATCGGTCCAATAAAAAAGAATTTCAATGTGGCGGTCACTTTTAATAATTTTGCCAATCATTTCCTCTTATTTGGCCCCAGGGAAGCCCAAATATCGATTTTGAACGAAATCTGTCCAATAACAAAGAATTTCAATATGGCGGTCACTTTTTAAAATTTTGGCATCTATTTCCTCTTTCTTGACCCAAGGGAAGCCTAAATATCGATTTTGAACGAAATCGGTCCAATAACAAAGAATTTCAATATGGCGGTCACTTTTTAAAATTTTGGCATCTATTTCCTCTTTCTTGACCCAAGGGAAGCCTAAATATCGATTTTGAACGAAATCGGTCCAATAACAAAGAATTTCAATATGGCAGTCACTTTTTATAATTTTGCCAATCATTTCCTCTTATTTGACCCCAGGGAAGCCCAAATATCGATTTTGAACGAAATCGGTCCAATAACAAAGAATTTCAATATGGCGGTCACTTTTTAAAATTTTGGCATCTATTTCCTCTTTCTTGACCCAAGGAAAGCCTAAATATCGATTTTGAACGAAATCGGTCCAATAACAAAGAATTTCAATATGGCGGTCACTTTTTAAAATTTTGGCATCTATTTCCTCTTTCTTGACCCAAGGGAAGCCTAAATATCGATTTTGAACGAAATCGGTCCAATAACAAAGAATTTCAATATGGCGGTCACTTTTTAAAATTTTGGCATCTATTTCCTCTTTCTTGACCCAAGGGAAGCCTAAATATCGATTTTGAACGAAATCGGTCGAAAAACAAAGAATTTCAATATGGCGGTGACTTTTTAAAATTTTGGCATCTATTTTCTCTTTCTTGACCCAAGGGAAGCCTAAATATCGATTTTGAACGAAATCGGTCGAAAAACAAAGAATTTCAATATGGCGGCGACTTTTTCAATTTTTGGCATCCATTTCCTCTGTGTAGAAGAAGATTAATATCGTGGTTGAGCTAGCAATTAAAATATCGATGCCATCATCGACCATCCCTACGCAGACAACAATGTTTATAGGCTTTCGCCTCCTTACGTAAGGACGCGTACGCATCCTTACGGATCCGTAAGGACGCGTACGCATCCTTTCGGATCCGTAAGGACGCGATCCTTACAAGTGTGTCTTATAGCATCGGCATAAATGCGAATCGATCCTCACAGATGTGGTTCCACCCTAAAAGTCGGCTAGATACCGGATGTACATAATATTTTAATTATTGCATCCGGTTATAGTAAATTTAAAACCTTATTTTTAATGTTAAGTTAGAAAGGGACGTACCTGGACATCTTCATACTTGAGGCCAACAAAAGATGAGACACACGATCATATATGTATAATGACTTTTCCCCCCCTCCCGCACCTCTCTACAAGTTCTACTACTATGACGTATAGCTTCTATATACATAGGTGTCTGTATATACAGTCTATTTGGAGAGAGGTTACCATTATATGTAAACAAAACATACCGGACAGGACATTTCAGTTTTGCTAACACTATTTTCACTGTTCGCGCTATAAATCACTCACAAACGTTTTATTTCCCGAAGCAAAACATTTTAAAGTTTATATTAAACACAAATGTACTTCAAACTATGCAGTTTACGATATTATTTTAGCATTAATCTATTCATCATCGGAAAAAAAAAACACAGACTAATAGCCTAGTTTGTGTTTGACATATGAAATAGAACAAATCCCTAGTGCTGGAAATAAAACGTGAACCATAGAGTGAATGATAAGAACGAGCTTAGTCGATTGTAAAATCGGAAGTCGTATTTATTACGCTCGTAGATCCGTGTATTAAGGCAAATGGCAACCGGTTAGCGATGCGTGACTGCGAATGATCTGACTATTCGAATAATTTACAACTACTAATGTACACATTTTCGAATTGAACATTAGTATTATATTAATGCTCATAATCGAATGACGACTACTTATTAGTATTTTAATTACTCATCATGTTTCGACTGCGTTGACGACCTCCCTGGCTCAGTGGTGAGCGCTGTTGTCTTATAACTGGGAGGTCCCGGGTTCGATTCCCGGCGGGGTCAATTTGGGAATTTATAATTTCTGAATTGTATGTCTCTGGTCTGGTCTGGTGGGAGGCTTTGGCCGTGGCTAGTTACCACCCTACCGTCAAAGACGTGCCACCAAGCGATTTAGCGTTCCGGCACGATGGCGTGTAGAAACCAATTAGGGGTATGGGTTAAATGTTCACTGCCATACCCCTTCCAAGTTAGCCTGCTACCATCTTAGACTGCATCGTACCATCAGGTTAGATCGCAGTCAAGGACTAGCTTGTCATCGAATAAAAAAAAAAAAAATGTTGTTCAGCGCGAAATGTCAGTTCAGGCTAGTCGAAATGCCTACATGCCTACTACATTATTCACGACTCGGATTCTCGGAACGGAAGTGGAGACTTTAACTAATGGTTTCAATTTTACGATTGGAATGTTAGCCTGATTCTTTAAGTTTATAAATCTATTTCAAAATTGTCAAGTAGTTTAAAGTAGTTACTAATCATGGTAAATCATTCGATCAGTTCGAATGATTTATAAAGTCGAATAATTCGACACTCATAATAGGAGAAGGATTGTAATAACAAATATAATAAAAATAATAGTATAATATAAATAATAATAAAAATAAAATATTGTAAGGACAAACCATTTATAAATTTAATATGTAATAAATTAAAATTAATTCAAACATAATATTTTATGTAACATTTACAGTTAGCTACAAATTTGAATATTTAAAATTATAGGATCCGTATTGAAAGGTCTTAATAATATCGTTTCCAACATCACAATTCAGAAGAATATCATATTAAATAGTATTGATAATCGATTTAAGAATGTATTCATTCAATCAATCGTTCATTCTCAACTTGTCTGCCAATGTTTCGCATCACTAGTACAGTGAAAATATAATCACGTGATCTGACGCCATAATTGTTTACGTATAATGGTAACCTCTCCCCAAATAGACTATATTAGTGTTACTGGTCTGTGGTAACCACTACGTTTTTGTTCGTGGTATAGGACACAGCAGAAACAACCATAGACGAATAATATATAGGTAACAACAAGAGTCTATGATTGATTGATTGCAATCTGTGTCTTGTGATGCATGGACAGGACTTCAGGACCGAGTACTCGCAGCAGGTACAGAGGCCATGTGTCCCTTTCTAACAGGGGACAATAAGATTTTTGATATGTGAGACAAATTCAATCTTGCAATCTTCCTACCAATTAGTTTATAGTAAACTTGATTGATATTGAGATTGAGGAAGATGAGAAACACAGTTATTGAAGTTTTTCATTAGCGATGGAAAATTTCTTAGGGATAAGGGATGGATTACGAAATAAATAATACAAATAGTACAAGGTATCGATTTGTCCAGTCATATTGAGTACATTGCTAGATATTATAATGACTGGTCATGTATAATGTGATAAATTAATCATTTTCTCTAGATATTAATCATAATAGCTGGTCAAAGGCACCCAAAGTAATAAACACAGCCCCCACTTCCTGTCCCGCGCCTTATTCCGTTGCCGCACGATCGGTATTAGGGTGGGTCGAAATTTTTTTTTACTCCAATCCTTTTGTAATAGTGAAATTATGTTGTCTTACAAGTTCAATTTGAAATGTGTAAAATGTTATCAATTTATTTTAAGTGTAATAGCCCGCGCGTCGATCCAGAAGTTTATTATACTAATATAAAATAGTGACGATAGATATCGATACCCTAAACCAATAATAATAATTTTATTTGTAAAAAAAATCATACTATTGTGCCAGTAATGAGATTTAGTGACATTCTGTTATAACGCCCGCAATTTTTTAATAAAATTTTTGATTTTATAATTTTGAAACAGGTAGCGCACTCCTAAACTAGCGGCACGCTATGATGGCCGGTTTGACGTTTGTCCGCTCATGAAGTTCCGTATTAATTGATAACGACTTTGAAGGAAATAATTGTATTACTTTATTGACGATAGTGATGTGCAGCGATTCATAAATTTTATCGAATGTAGTTTTAGGTTTAGGACTCAAAATTTATTTATTAAATTGATTTCTAAAATGTATACAAGTGTAGAAAAATCAGTTTGCACCATTTAAGGGGTGAATGTACTTGTGAATATGAACAATTTTCACTATGTGGACAAACCTCTGAAATCGCAAAAAAATATCAGCTGTTTCATACAAAAGGTAAAATTTTTATTTTTATATGATATATACCACAACTCGGCATTTGGTTTTCTAAATTGAAAATTTTTAAAAATGGAATCTAATACGATCGTCACATAGGATCGCTGGCTAGCACAACTACTACCTCCGGCAAACTCGCGTCAATGCTCAATGCAAAACAAAGCAGTTTCGAATTGACGTTGCTTCGAAAAGTATAAACTGTCAGTGCAATGCGATTGTGATATAGTTTTGACCTGGCTTTGGATTTCAAATATTGATACTGCATTACTGTTGACCCTTGCTCGTTAATTTGGACTCTGTTCAAGCCCTTTGTTGTGGATTTCGTCGATATGACCGAACGTACGCAGAGAACTGTAAACCTATTTAATCAGGTACAAAAACAAAACTTAATTGTTTTTTGTTCGAGAATAAATTGACATTCCACATCACTATTGTAATGTGTCAAACCGGCCATCATAGCGTGCCGCTAGTGTAATCGTCGTAAGCGTATCGCTTAGTGCATTTATTTTAGTTTAGTTTTAGTATTTAATGTATCAAATATATTATTATAGGTATATTATAACTGTACTATACCACGTTTAACACTAGTTACATTATTTTCTCTTTAGTTAATAATTTAGTTTACCATGGAAACTAGAAGATAACGTTATCAGTGTCCTTTATTCGAGAGTGTAGATGTTCAAGACAATGTCTTGCCGACCTAGAAAGATGCTATGAAATCTTATGAATTGAATAAATTACAACTTAACATCAAGAATACTATCAAAGAACCAGCTTTTACCGAGCTTTTTTTAGCTATTACCGAGCTATTGTTGAAGATGTTTGGAGAAAATCGTCCCTGCCTCTCTTTTCACACACGAGAGTCATTCAGTTATTTAAGGTGTATCAATTAAATTGCGAAGACCATAGCAAATCATTTAAAAGATTATCTGCTAATTAAAAAAATATCATTCTACAAAATAACAGCATTTTTTTCGACATTTGTTCATGTAAATGTAAAGAAATTGAGCTTTGCTGTTTTCCAAGAGAAAATAGAGTACCAAAAGAAGAGAAGAAGTTTTTGTTGGAACAAAGACAGGATTGAAAGATGCAAATTAGTTAAATGGACCGTGTTCTTACGGCTTAATCACAAAAATACTTTAAAACAAGCTTCTAAGGCTAAAAAAACTTGTTTGAACATTTCTAAAAGTCAAGATAAGTGTGATGCCGAACAGCATGACTTTTTGTCATCTTCAAATGATTCTGAAGGCAATATTTCTTCTTCTGATATGCTAAACTTACTTCCCAGTTCACAAACAACAAAAAAAATACACAAAATCAGTAAAAAGTTTGCCCATACTGGCAAAAAACTGCAAGTGTTATTGTTTCTTCGGTATTGCACGATATTGTGGGCATAACATAAATAGGTTAATTTTTGTTACAGTATGTAATTCATGTTTTTTTAACTAAATATTGCACTATATTAATTGCGTGTGCATTTTATGTAAATAAGTTAATTTTATAGTAATGTCTAATGGTTTCGTAATAAAATATGTAATTTTAAATAAATGTTGGTTTTTCAAAAAATTCCAAAACTTTGAATCATATGCGCGGGCTAAAGATATGACTTAATTTAATTTTTTATAGCCAATTATTATTTGTTAAGACCTAAGACAACATAATATTACTATTAAAAGATGATTAAATTATAAAAAAAAATGTCCATACATTAGTGACCCACCCTAATCGGTATATTTACCAAAATCTTAGGTTAGATCAGGGTTGTACAGAAATATTCAGGTTGGTAGGGCACTTAGGTTCTATTGGTTTGAATTAAAATGATGAAAATTGTAATTATTAATAAAATAAAGAAGAAATAAAACTGATTTATTTGATCAAGTATTTACAATTTGAACAAATTAAGAAATGAAAATAAAAGCCTAACAAAATATATACCAAAATAAAAAGAACAATTCAATGAAATGAAATAAAAGTACACTTTATTTTAAAATAATAATTGTTATTACCTATTATTAACTATTATTAGTATAGCGTTGGATTTTAATAGTTGACGGGAATAAGCAGCATAAAAGCTGGAAGATTCGAAGTGCCAACTGCATACGACTGAATTTTTTGTAATTGTTTGTTTCACTTGTAGACTACTGAGCCATTTTTGTCGCATTTCTTAATTTTTTGGGAAACTGTAATAATAGTGCAAAAGTAAGGAGTAAGGAACCATCGTAATCGGCATCGGCATCGTACGTAATCGACCCATCACACAATACAAGAATTTAAAAATTCATGGTCAACATAGTTGTTAGATTTAGCTACAATAATGTATTTTAATTTTTAGCTTACCTGTGGAACTATATATTGCAACTTTGCACTTGAACAATTATAACACTTTTTCAACATTTTATCGATGGTATTCCTTACAATTTTTAGATATAAGGAACGTAAACATATATCATGCACAATCAAATTTGACGCCAAGACATGACTTTTGAACGGGTTACCGATCGAAAAAATAGACTAGATAAAAATTTATATTTTCTTTTTCATTAAGGAATATATCTATCGAAATTAATGCAATTAAATACCTACGGTGACTTAAAAATGTTAAAATAACATTAAAATATAAGTGTTTCAACTGAGTTTTTTTGAGCCAAAATTTTTAATCAAACACATTTTTTTAGGCTGGCAAGGTGAAAGAACGAGACACACGGCCTCCGTTGTTACTATCCCTCTCGGCTCGGATTAGCCGCTGTGTAATGCGCAACAGGAAATATACTTTACCTACTTGGTATAGGGTTCATTTTCGTAAATACGAATTTTAAGAGTTATCGGTCCTGTTTGTGTAATAGGTTCATGTTGCAATGACAACAAAACCAAAATGGCTGAGCTTTCCTAGTGTTCATACTCTATGGCTGAGCTTGCACTATGCATGGACCATACCACAGCTATATAGATACGTGTTGTTGTTCGTTCGCTCTCTTCAGGACAGGCAAAGATCAATGACTATGCAGCCTATTCAGATACAGTAAGACTTGGATAAGTTCTTGTTTTGTAAAACGGGTCATTTTTTTCGCAGCTCTAGATTATAATTTTTTGTCAACACAAAAACCAAAAACAAATTATACACTAAACCCAGTCTATGCACTAAACATCGTTATGGTAATGCACCATACCGATGTTTAGTGTATAATTTTCTAAAGCTTTGTATAAAATTATTATATTTTCTTTTTATGAATATAATAATTATACCATTTATACCTACCTATTTTCATGAAATTATAAAGGTTTTATATTTGATTTTAATCTAAGAAGGAGTAACCTACCTTCTAGTACAAATAATATTTCAATGAGATTAAACTATATAAAGTTATACGGGTTGGATGAACAGTCTGGGAGCAGAGTCTTGATTACATCTACCTACTTAGTTAATTATTACCTTACCTATACAAAATAATTGAATTCAATTAATTTCATCGATAAAGGTTAGCAAGGAACAAGAATCTCTTTAGAACTTCTTAAAAAATATTGTTTCCTTTTTCAAATATCGACTAAACAAAATAATCTTTGTAACTATGGCGACGTCATATAATAAACCTCAAATCAACTTGTTTTGTCAAATAACAAACCTCTGTTAGTTTAGCCCTATGATTTTATTATATTAAGAAAATGGAAGCGTCTGGCGGTCCTGAGAGTCACGCTGCTTATATAGAGCGTAAGCGAGCTGAACTTAAACGATTCTTTGCGGACGGGAGGTTCCCTCAGAACGTGTTAGATAAGGTAATTGAAAACGAGCTTAAGCCACTGATTGATGGAGAAATGAACAAAGATAGGCCTTATATAGCTGCATCCGCACCTGGACCCGTCAAATCTGAGTATGAAGTAATGACAGGGCAACCATTTATAAAAGTAGACGTAGACGAACACACTGAGCCCTTGACCACCAAGAAGATCAAAGAGATGCTTAAAGACAATCCGATAATTGCAGAAAAAGCTAAACAAATACAGATTGTTATTAACTCAGAAAGTCATAACAAAGATATCGCTGTACCACTCAACAAAATAAACATTTTAGACTACGCCGATATGAAAGCGGAATTAGACTCCGCGAAAGACGATACTGATAAAATAAAAAGAATCAAATACCGAAATATGCAAGTTTTGATGAATGCTGCTGCTGATTATAAAGAAAAGAGCACTCTTGGAGAGGAGAAACCAACTGAAGAAGCAGAAAGCGATGATGAAAGTTACGATGAAGAATTTGAAAAAATAGATAAAGCTGTGACAGAATACACCAATAAACCCTATGAAACAAGATTCCAAGAGACGAAGGAGATGCTGAAGGAATTAGCCGATCGGTATGAAGAATCTGATGGTATGACAAATAAAAAAGATAAATTCAGTAAGATAAAATTGCAAGAACATCCAATATTGAAGGAAGCATCATCATGTCTAATTAAAGGGAGAAGACAAACTACTTTTGAAGAAATAAAAGAAAGTTATGCAATTAATGAAGCTTTGAATATATCTTTAATAGATAATCCAGTGTCATTTGATCACAGTAAAAATATAATAGATCAAATAGAAAGTAATGAACAAGACAAAAACTTTGTAGTTGAGGAAACTATTTCAAAAAGTTTTGAAGTAAAGTTAAAAGACACAGAAAAAGCTTTACAAGAAATTGACCTTATCTTAACTACAGATAATGATAAGGATAAAATAAATCCTAATGATAGTAATATATCTGATGTATTTGAATCAGCTGATGAAGAAGAGTTAATTGATAACAAAATAGCAGATATGGAATCAATTCAACAAATTAATAAAGTAAAATTTGATGAAAAGATGGAAACGACATTACATAATACTTTACAAACTATAATGGAATCCGGCGATAGTAATATTAAAGAAAATAATGAGCTTGAATTTAAAGAAATGAAAGCTCTTGCTCGGAATATTGTAGAAGGCGCTGAATGTTTAAAAACATTTATCAAAGAAGATATAACTAACAAATTAAACAGTATGAATGAATTACTAAACGATGTAAATGCAGCTTTAGAAAACTCTCGAAAGTCTAATATTGCTTATGAAAATATGAAGAAAGAAAGTAGTGTTAGGAAGCGTATACAAGAAATTGAAGCTTGTCAAATAGAAGAACTACAAAGTGATATTCATGAAAATGTAAAATCTAATGAGAACGAAAAAGGAAATGTCACACTTCTAGAGATAGATGGCATACATAATGCTATCACAAAACTGAACGATGAAATAAAATGTCACGAGAATAGAGTTAACAAAAGTAAAGCAAACTATGAAACGAGAAACCAAGAATGTCAAGATTTTATCAAAGAAGTTGATGAAGTTTTACAAAAATCACAGGAAATTCTTCATCCTAAAGCTTCAAAATTATGTGTTGACAAATTGAAATGCGAATCAAATTCAAGTGTCCAAAAGCAAGACACAGAATCAGAAATGGGTTGTGATGACAATTCTACTGAATTGGTGAGTGAAGGTCAGAAAAAGCGCAAAGAATTATGGGATATAGACATCCCAAGCAAAGGAGACACAAATAAGAAATTATCTGAATTTAAGCAACAAGAATTAGAAAGAAGCAAGAGGATTGATAGTCTATTGTACGATATTAAGGATAAAATGAAAGATAACAAGGAGGTTTTACGCTTAGCAAATACAATACTGAGACGAGAAGAACATAAAAAGAAATCATTTACCACTTCTAAGATACAAGAGTTACCTATTATTGATGACGAAAAAGCCAAAGGTGATTATGTCGGAAATACCAAATTGGTAGAAGAAAATAAAGAAATATGTAATAATTCGTCTCACGTTCCACCTTTAGAAGATGATGGTAAGTTCCTCCTACTCTAGAGACTAGATTTGCACATCTTGAAACATTCGTTTCTTCTTACAAACAAGTCATAGTCATTATTTAGCCAGGATCTGCAACATTTGACTCATAATTAATATAAATTAGTAGGTAGCTGAGATTTAAAATTTAAAATATTACTTAGTGGTTAGTATCGCGGTCTCCTATTCGGCAGTCGCAGGTTCGATTCCGGGCAAGCACCTCTGGCTTTTCTAAGTTAAGTGCGCTTAAGAAATTAAACATCACAAGTTTCAAGGTGAAGGAAAACATCGTGAGGAAACCTGCATACCTGAAAGTTTTTCTTAATGTTCTCAAAGATGTGCGAAGTCCGCCAATACGCATTGGGCCAGCGTGGTGGACTATGACCTATAACCCTTCTCTAAGAGAAGAGCTGCGCTCATTAGTGAGCTGTTGATGGGTTGCTGCTGATGATGATGACTACAAATATTATTTGAAAAAGATTTCAGCAGTTCGACGTATCAAGCGGTGTTACAGTAATTACAATATTGAAAAGCACATCTATATAAAATGTACGAATTATTTTAAAATATGCCATGTGAATGTTCTTTCCATTTCTCAGCTAAGAGAGAGGAAGAAGAAAAAAGAATCAAGGAAGAAGCAGAGAAAAAAAGACAAAGGGAGTTCCAAATTAAAGTTGAAAAGGAATTGGAAGAAATGAACCGAGGCCCTCGAATGACGAAGGAGTTTATAAAGAAACATTGCAAGCAGCACAAATTGTATTCCACGCCTTATTTGAACGACATTTTGTACTTGCATTTTAAAGTAAGAAATAGATCTCTACTGCTTACGTGTTTAATTAGGACCGTCTTTAAAAAGGGATTTTCTTTAGGTAGGTAGGTAAATAAAGTAGGTAGGTAAGAAAAGGATAAAGATTTTCAAAATTTGTGGGAACTCTTTGATTTCGTGTAACAAAAATTCTACTTAAAGTCTTTGTTCAAAAATAGTCTATTTAAGTCTATCTAGAAAATGCTTGCTATCTTGTGTTAAAGATCAAGATCAGATAAGTGCAATCGCTTAACTGATCTTGATTTTTAACACATTAGATACATGAGCTGAAGAAGTAACAGACGAATGTATATCTACACTTTTTGGATAATATGATATAGAATTCAACTGTAAATTAGATATAGAATTTAATTATAAGTAGAAGTTTAAAGTTAAAATAATATTGCTAATTAGCCCTTAGGCTAGATTTCAGTAAAAAAATAAGGCTACCGTTACGTAATGGTGCCTTATGGTAGAAAAATAAAAAGTGTGTGTGTCAGCTCCGACGCACGACTGGAGTTTACTCCTTGCTCGACCCGATCGGTACGCGCTCGGCTTCCCGAAGCGATCTTTCGCATTCGGACCATAGACACAACTCAAGCGAAAACCAACCTTATTTACTCAACGTTAGGGTAGAAATTTGCATCGTTGTGAAAAACGTAACGAGATCATTCATAAGTAGATTTTACTCCTCGAATTTTTCTCATACCGGGCGCCTAAAATCGATTCTTAAGGAGTAAACTCCAAAAACCTTTTTTTCTTTCTTTCTACTTTCAGGGTTTTTCGAAAATCGAGAATTTAGAGGAATACACAGGTCTGAAGTGCATTTTTCTGGAGAACAATGGAATACAAAGAATAGAAGGTCTTGATACTCTGTCTGAACTCAAATGCCTGTATCTCCACTACAACGTGGTGAGGAAGATTGAGAATCTGCACGGCTGCCCCAAGTTGGACACACTGAATTTGGACCATAACTTCGTGACCAAAATTGAGAATTTGGACGTTGTGCCAGATTTGCATACTTTGAGTATGGGGCATAATATGCTGAGTAGCGTGGGTAAGAATGTGGTCTTATTTTTTATTAAGTACTAGTTGATGCCCGCGACTTCGTCCGCGTTTATTTAGTTTTTAAAATCCCTGGGGAACTCTTTGATTTTCCGGGATAAAAGTAGCCTATGTCAATCTCCAGGTCCTCAACTATAGGTACCCATGCATAAAATCACGTCGATCCGTAGCTCTGTTGCGGCGTGATTGAAGGACAAACCAACAAACCAACAAACAAACACTTTCGCATTTATAATATTAGTAAATAGTAAATGTCTTAGTTCTAGGATTTTTCAGTTAGGTACTACTTAACTAGAGACTGATGCCCTTTTTCATCAAACATACCTAAACTACCCCCTAAGTAGGATTCTCTTTACGTAGGTAGCCCCGAAATACAATCACTTACCCAATGCCGTTTCCTTTGGGTGTTCCCTAAAGGTTCGTGACAACGAAATTGACAGAAAGCGTCACCTAACTTAGGTAGCCCGTAAAAATTAGGGAACGTTGGTGAAAACGGTCATAAGTCTTTTCCGATGATAGAAACCTAAGTTAACTTAACCGGAAGTACAACTTTCGAATCTGGGGTTGCCCGGTAGTGACCTTTAGTGACCTTAAAGGTTGCGTTATGCTACCTGGGCTCTTTCTTTCAGTACTTCTTAAGTTCATCGCTCACTTATCAACCCGGCATCCAACCAGCACCGCCTCTTCGCTCGGCGTCCATATGTTGCCAACGGGTGGCCCTGGCGGTGACGTCACGCGACCGCCGAGTGGACACCCAGTGGTCAACTTGTGGACGCCGCGTGGTCTACCTCCCTTGCTCCATCAGCACGCGGTCCACTAGAGATGTGTGTAAATGGGCAGGCAGCGGGCGGTCACCAAGTTGTTTATGGCACGTACGAGACGTGACCATACGGACCTCATAGCATATTTAATTCCGCAATAACAAAACCTTGTAATTTATTTCAACAAACCTATAATAATATTAGTTCAGCAACTTTTGCACGTACGTAATATCCAAGCACATCTCTCCCCACCTTTATTTATAAAATTAATTAGTATATAAGATCTTTTGTAAATACGTAATATATGCCACTACCATTAGACACTGCAGTCTGTGTTTCTTTATTCCTTCACCGGTCTCTCTGCAAGAACACGCTGTTACACTGCAACCATTGCTGTAACGCAACAGTGGTGACCCCGACCGTGAAAAAACCTCAACGTGATTCTGCTCTCCGACGTACGAAGCAGTGATCCTCAACCGAGTCATCCGACGCGTTCATCCGACGAGATCGTACCCAACGTGTCCAACCAACCAACGAGATCGGCCAACACATCAAGACATCCTCATCATTGTGAGTCACATTTTTCGTCATCATGGCTCGTCAAACACCTGTCAAAGGTTTCGGCGCTGGCAACTCTACAGACGAACAACTCAACGGCAGCACAGACTTAGTGGCATCAGTCTCAATAGCAGAGAGGATTCCGCAGTTCTGGACGGATTCACCGTGTCTTTGGTTCTCTCAATTTGACGCAATTGTGGCTCCGCGGAAGCAAGGTGACGAATACAAGTTCAACGCGGTCGTATCAAAATTACCCAAAGACGTCATCCATCAAGTCAGCGACATTTTAACGAGTCCGCCTTCAGAGAACAAATACCACTGTATCCGGGAACGACTCATCAGCTGTTTCGAAGAAAGCGAACATCGGCGATTCCATAAGCTTTTGTCTGAGATGGACCTGGGAGATCAAAAGCCATCCCAACTATTAAGAAAAATGAAAGAAGCTGGCTGCGGCAAGATTAATGACGACACACTACGTTTATTATGGATGAGACAACTTCCTCCATCAGTAACCTCCGTGTTAGCGATCTCCGAAAATTTGGCACTGGACAAGCTGAGCGAAATGGCTGATCGCATCTACGAGAACAGCCGCTGCAATACGAACATATCGTCTTCGGCATCAGCTGACATAAATTTAATCACCCAACTGACGTCACAAATTGCAACGATGAAATTAGAAATTGCAGCGCTACGCAATGACCGCTCGCGAACAATGCATCGACGCAGCAGTTTTAGTCAACCTCGGTACAATAGACCTAGGTCAAGTTCACGCCTGCATTCACGATCGAAACAACGAAGCAATTTTTGTTACTATCATAAAAACTTTAAAGAAAAAGCTCGAAAGTGTGAAAAACCCTGTTCTTGGGTAAACAAACATTCGGAAAACTAGATTCAGCACAGCGTGCGGCGAGACTCTGTGCTATTCTTCCCTCAAATCGCCTAACGATTACCGACTCTAACAGTGGTTATCGATTCCTCGTGGACACTGGGGCGAACATTTCAGTCATTTCAAAGCCATCACAGAGCTCAAAAAAGGCAAGCGAGTTGAAATTATTTGCCGCCAACGGAACCATTATCAATACATATGGAGAAAAAACCCTAACCTTAAATTTGGGGTTACGCCGCCCATTCATCTGGACCTTTGTTGTTGCCGACGTCAAGATGCCTATATTAGGAGCTGATTTCCTAGACCACTACCGACTTTTGGTAGACATACACGGGGAAACTTTAATCGACAAAACGACTGAAATCAAGAAACCAATGAAGTCTATACGAGTAAATATTCCGTCCGTCCGCTCCATCGACTACAACTTATCCGCTCCTCTCAAACAATTACTAGAAAAATACGAAAGTATTACAAGGCCAACTTCAATGAAAGGACCTACGCAGCACAATGTTCAACATCACATCATCACGGAAGGATTTCCAGTATGCGCCAAAGCTCGCCCACTTCCTCCTGACAAGTACAAAATCGCTAAAAAAGAATTTCAAGAGATGATGGAGATGGGAATTTGCAGACCATCCAGTAGCCCATGGGCCAGTCCATTGCACATGGTAAAAAAGAAGAATGGTGAATGGAGACCTTGCGGTGACTACCGCGCCCTTAACAAGATTACTGTTCCAGACAGATACCGTTGCCAAGGTTACTGGATTTTACATATATCGCAAACGGGAAAAACATATTTAGCAAAATCGACATTCGGAAGGCTTATCATTCTATACCAGTAGCGGAACCCGAGAAAACCGCGATCGTTTCACCGATCGGTTTATACGAATTTTTAAAAATGCCTTTCGGTTTACGTAATTCAGGACAGACCTTCCAGAGATTCATGGATTCAATATTCCGAGATTTGGACTACGTTTTCATTTTTGTCGACGACATATTAATCGCAAGCAAGTCCGAAGAACAACACTACAAACATCTGGAAACAGTTTTCAAGAGATTGCAACAAAATGGTATTACAATCAACATGAACAAATGCGAGTTTGCCAAACAAGAACTAGATTTTCTTGGTTATCATATAACGAGCCAAGGAATGAAACTAACACAAGAAAAAATTCAAGCAATCATCGATTATCCCAAACCCAAAACTGTGAAGGAACTTCGTCGTTTCCTGGGCATGGTCAACTTTTACAGACATGCAATCAAGCAATCCGCCAAGCATCAAGCTCCACTCAACATAATATTTTTAATAAATTCAAGAAAGAACGACAATACGCTGATTAAGTGGAACGCAGAGGCCGAGCGTGCTTTTCAACAATGCAAGCAAGATTTACGTGACATTGCAACGATAGCATTTCCTGATGAAAACGCACCGATCGCAATAATGACCTACGCTAGTTTAAAATGCGTTGGTGCAGTTTTACAACAAAAAGTCAAGCAAAAATGGATACCTATTGCATATTTTTCAAAATCCTTATCGGATACGCAAGTCAAGTATTCAACTTACGATCGAGAGCTACTCGGAATTTATATGGCGGTAAAACATTTCCGGCGACTGATAGAAGGTCGCATTTTTACAATTTACACCGACCACAAACCATTGGTGCACGCCTTCGACAAGAAGCCGTCACTAGATGACACTCCGAGGAGAATAAGATATTTGGATTATATATCACAATTTAGCACCGATATACAGCACGTAAGCGGGAATCACAACGTAGTGGCTGACGCCTTATCTCGAGTTGTGGAAACTATCACGTTACCCACCGTTATCGATTATTCTGAGCTAGAAAAATACCAAGAGGGTGACATCGAGCTACAGCGACTCAAACAAAATAGGTCATTATACATGACGCGAGTAGCAGTACCCAATACAAATAGCAAGATTTATTGCGACATTTCTACCGGAATTACGCGACCATACATTCCGAAGCAACTTAGAAGAACTATTTTTGACAGCTATCATAACTTCAGCCATCCTTGCAAAAATACGACAAGGAAATTAATCAGAAGAAATTACATTTGGCCTAAAATGAACACAGAAATAAATCAGTGGTGCGATTCGTGCATACCATGCCAACTATCAAAAGTGCATAGGCACACAGTATCGCCACTCGGGAAATTTATGCCTGCACAGCATTTTTCGCATGAGCAAAGTGATATCGCAGGACCATTCCCTACCTCAACTAACCACAGCAAGATTAAGAGGTCAGTTCGTTTTCAACAATGTTAATTAGTAGTAGTTTTTCTTCCCTTTTGATGTATACGTCATTTTTTCCCTAAAGGGGGGAATATCTATGGCACGTACGAGACGTGACCATACGGACCTCATAGCATATTTAATTCCGCAATAACAAAACCTTGTAATTTATTTCAACAAACCTATAATAATATTAGTTCAGCAACTTTTGCACGTACGTAATATCCAAGCACATCTCTCCCCACCTTTATTTATAAAATTAATTAGTATATAAGATCTTTTGTAAATACGTAATATATGCCACTACCATTAGACACTGCAGTCTGTGTTTCTTTATTCCTTCACCGGTCTCTCTGCAAGAACACGCTGTTACACTGCAACCATTGCTGTAACGCAACATTGTTCACTCGCCGTCTGCATACGGACAAATATGGTCGAGCGAAGCAATAGCTGGATCATGCGTCATGCTCGTGAACGGGTGCCACCGGCGGGAATGGGGCTACTTTCTGTCTGCCCGTCTTAACATGAATTGAATTGTAGTACCTACGCTTTTTAGAACTTCACCTCATTGTGGAAATATTATACTCTATTCTATTCTAACAAAGTTGCATGGGTTAAATCGGCTTGGTATCCAGCTGCCCACAAAATAGTATAAAAAATTTATTACAATGTAATAGCTGCATAATAATATTGTAAAGTGATTATTTTGAAGAAGCAGTGATAGCCTAGTGGTTAGGACTGTGGTCTCCTATTCGGGGGGTCACAGGTTCGATCCCGGGTACGCACCACTGACTTTTCGGAGTCAAGTGCGTTTAAGCAATTAAATATCACTTGCTTCAACGGTGAAGGAAAACATCGTGAGGAAACCTGCACATCTGAGAGTTCTTTATAATGTTCTCGAAGATGTGTGAAGTCCGCCAATTCGCATTGGGCCAGCATGGTGGACTATGGCCTATAACCCTTCTCTGAAAGGAGACCTGGCTCAGTAGTGAGCCGTTGATAGGTTGTCAATGATGATGATTATTTTGATAAGAGCAACTGCTGGGTTTCTTGCCGGCTCTTCTCAGCAGAATCCGCTTTCCGAACCGGTGGTAGAGTCAGGACGTGTCATAAGAGCCACAGGTTGGCCTACATGAAATAAATAACTTTGAATTTGAATTTGAATTTGACAGCTTGCGAGAGAGCCATTAAAGCACCTAAGCGGTTTAAGCAGTACTTTAACGCCTTTATATGTAGTGCATGAGCTCACAAACCTGTGTTGATTTCGATGATTTTAAAGTTGCAATTGGTTGCAGATGATTTGGAACAGCTGAGGTATTGCAGGAACCTATCGGTCGTGGATCTATCGTACAATCGTCTTGAGGACCCGCTTATTGTTGATGTGTTGGCTGATATGGCCCTTTTAAAAGGTAACTTACCCTAGTAGCAATTTCTGTTGATGATTTTGCCAACGGTAGCCAAAGGTTGGGAGATGGTAGTGATGATGCCAACTAAGTCCCTTCGTAAGGCCAACCACATCTGCTCTTCTATGGTTGCGTCTAACCATAAAAGAGCAGAAGAATTTCCTTGGTTCTATTATGGTTGGTTCGAATTGGATGCGCTTAAGCAATTAAATATCACATGCTTGTTCCAGCGTGGTGCTACACCGCCTAAAACCCTTCTATGAGAGCTCCTCTCTCCTCTAGTAAGCACAGGTCTCCACCTACTCAGTAGTGAGCCATTTATGGGTTGCTCCGCAAACTCGCATTGGTCCAGCGTGGTGGATTAGGGCCTTTCTCTGAGAGGAAACGCTCAGTAGCGAGTCGTTGATCAGTTGATGATGATGATGATGATGGAAAATATTCCTTCCGCAGTCCTCGTGTTAACCGGCAACCCGGTGGTGCGCAACATCCCGGCGTACCGCAAGACGCTGACGCTGCGGCTCAAGGAGCTGCTGAACCTCGACAACCGGCCCGTGTTCCCGCGGGACCGCGCGTGCGCCGAGGCGTGGCAGAGGGGCGGCGTGCAGGAGGAGATCGCTGAGAGGCGGCGGTGGGTAACGTACCGCAAGACGCTGACGCTGCGGCTCAAGGAGCTGCTGAACCTCGACAACCGGCCCGTGTTCCCGCGGGACCGCGCGTGCGCCGAGGCGTGGCAGAGGGGCGGCGTGCAGGAGGAGATCGCTGAGAGGCGGCGGTGGGTAACGTACCGCAAGACGCTGACGCTGCGGCTCAAGGAGCTGCTGAACCTCGACAACCGGCCCGTGTTCCCGCGGGACCGCGCGTGCGCCGAGGCGTGGCAGAGGGGCGGCGTGCAGGAGGAGATCGCTGAGAGGCGGCGGTGGGTAACATCGAAGAGTTATTTAGGAGACGGAAGAAATTTAAAGGAGCGAGGAGTTGGCATTACGGCCCATCCATAAATTACGTCACACGTTGAGGGGGGGGGGGCAACAAAATGTGACATTGTGGGACAAGGGATAGGGGGGAGGGGTTGAAAGAATCTTACAAGCTTTCACTGGTGCGATTGATTTGAAAGGTGTACGTTTACTTCGATTATTTCCAAGGCATGGTAACCTTGACCTGATGCTGCAGAGTCAAAAAGTCTGTGGGATACCCAACGCCTCAGCAACTTATAGCAGATATAATGCGTTTGGGCTCATTAGAATGCTCTCAATCTCAATGAGTTGCATTTCTTTGAATAGATTAATGATGATCGAGGATCGATGAGGAAAATCTGATGAAGGCAGCAGAATGTCCGGCCATAGATTCACTTGTCGGGGGTGTTCCAAATCTTCAATTTACGTTTTATTCAAGCAAGCTTAAGATAGACGCAGTCTAAAAGCTAGTAATTAATGTTATTCTGTCTCGTTTTCAAACAGTTGGATAGAAAGAGACCAAGAGAAGGTGATGCAGAGCGTGCGATACTTGATCAAGATGAGAGACGAGAATCGAGCTAAGAGGGAAGCTAGAGAGCAAGAGGAGTTGGAGAAACTGGGCCTTCCGCCTGTTGTTATTAAGGTAATCATTTGATTCATTCATTATTTGCATAAAAATTACCGATAAAAGATCTGACATGTTTCTATGATCATGCACATTTATGATACAGGAAGAAGAAGATAAAGAGACTAAAGAAACTGTTGCAAAAGAAGATGGTACAACTGAAACAGTTAAAACCAAAGAAGGTGTGTTGGAAGACATGCTGTCAGGATCCGAAGCTGATGATACCACGAGTGAAAGCTCTAGTGAGAGCGACACCGATGCTAAAGACGAGGGTGAGTATAATAAACGAATGAACGAACTACCAAATAAACAAAAAGAAAACAATATACAGTACCCGGCGATATATATTGCACATCGACCTTTGGAATAAAACGCTATTTCTATTCTATTGCAAGGAAAGCTAGCCAGAAATTCACGTAGTAATTACTGAAATCTCTTCATAATCGGCGAGCACATCACGTAACATATATAAAAAAAATGCAAGCGAACTGTGAATAGAATAGAATAGCGTTTTATTCCAAAGGCCGATGTGCAATATATATCGCCGGGTACTGTACCTAATAAATAATAATATATAAAAAGTAAACAAAATAGCTCTATTATAAGTATATGCCAGCAAAAAGAGTCAGCGTTTATCTGAAACAAATACCTTGTTTCAGATAGCTGTCATATACTTAAATCTATTTTGTGAAAGAAATATGACTTTTAGGAAATTTAAAATTAGGATTTTTTTTGCATGGATTTAATTTCCAAAAACTTTGTTCGTCTCCGTAATTCTAAATCTAGAAATGACGGTCAAGCGGTAAGCCGTTACAAGATACAAGACAGACAATAATAATAAATATGGTTTAAAAAAGTAAACCATCGTACTTAATATCATTCTAATATTATAAATTATGCGAAGGTTTGTGAGGATGTATAGATGGATATTTAGATGGATGGATGTTTATTACTCTTTCACGCCATAACGAATGAACCGATTTGGCTGAAATTTGGAATGGAAATAGCTCAACACATGGGCTACATTTTATCCCGGAAAATTACAGAGTTCCTCCGGGAATTAAGAAACTTTAATCCACGCGGGCGAAGTCGCGGGCATCATCCAGTAATAAATAAGGTTTAAAGAAGTAAACCATAGATAATATACGACTGCAAAATGTGGTGTTATAGATGGTGAGACAACGAAAATAGAGTGGTCACAAGTGGACAGCGGCAAACGACTGATTCAGGAGCTGAGAGAAGAACAGCCAAATGAAGACCAATGGACTGGTTTTATGACAGGACCGCCTATTTCTGGAGACAAGTAACTTTTATATATCTATAAAAAATTCTAAATCGTGAGACAAACCATTAGGCAGCGTCATAGAAAAGAAAGTTTCTAAAACTACGTAAAGTTTTGAAAATACATTTAAAACTTTATTTAAGTAGGTATTTTTTTAATTTTCAGAACCATTTGAAACATTCAATAGTAATTATGTAGTTATTATTGATGTTATCCATCCATCCATATTATTAGACTTTAATATAAACATTTTTGTTTTCAGAAAAGTTGTTTCAGATTTGAATGCCATCAATGATTTACTATTTAAACAAGAACCGCATACAGATAAAAAGAATATGTCTCAAGTTTTAGAAGGTGAGTTTCATGAAATAAGTAGATGTAATTATTAAAATTGTGCTCGGAGTGTCCCTGCGAGATCAAATCAGAAATGAGGAGATTCGTAGGAGAACCAAAGTCACCGACATAGCTCAGCGTGTCGCGAAACTGAAGTGGAAATGGGCGGGGCACATAGTTCGAAGAGCTGATGGTCGTTGGGGTCCCAAGGTGTTGGAGTGGCGACCCCGCACCGGAAAACGCAGTGTTGGCAGGCCCCCCACCAGGTGGACCGACGACATCAAACGAGTCGCAGGGAGCCGCTGGATTCAAGCGGCGCAAGACCGAAGCCTGTGGAAGTCCATGCAGGAGACCTTTGTCCAGCAGTGGACGTCTATAGGTTGACAAAGAAGAAGAAGAAGAATTATTAAAAAGTTACACTAAAAAGTCATTGAAACACTTTTAATTTTGCAGAGCGCAAAAATAAACCATCGAGTGCTGAAGCTGAAGAATCAAAAACAAAAACTGAATCTCCGACATCACAAGTGGCTAAAAGAAAACCTCTTATTGAAATACTCGAGGAATACACCAATAAAACTATTTCGAATGATCGTAATGTCATAGCAACTAAGGACAATGAAATTAATGCAGATATTATTGAGGATGGAAATCTCATTATAGATCTAGACAAAAAGCTTGCTTTTGAAAAGGAAACCAAAGACATACTCAAAGATACACACAATGAACAGTCAAATGTAAGTGATAGAAGACATAAAAAGTTGAAACGTGTAACTATAAAAGCGGTTAATGAACCTAATGATAATGATGATGCTAAGAAAAATAATGCGAAGGATGAAAAAAGTGATAAAGCCAAAGACACTAAAGCTGAGGCCAAGGAAGATATCAAACCAAGTACGAGTTTACTGTCAACTGGACAGACTAGCCAAAGTGGTAAGTAATCTAAAAAGGTGAAGGTTTCCTGGCGAAATGGCTACACTATCGTGCGAACGTTCGTGTCGAGTTGTCGCGATAAATGAGGGACGGAAAGATAGACATAGCTGCGTCTCATTCTATCACAGTTGTTCTCGAGAGTCAACACGAATCGTCTCGCTCGTAGGTTTGCCGACTTCCAGCCTCCCGAACAAGCCGGATTCCGAAAAGGCTTTGGGTCCTAAGGTGTTGGAGTGGCGACCCCGCACCGGGAAACGCAGTGATGGCAGACCCCCCACTAGGTGGACCGACGACATCAAACGAGTCGCAGGGAGCCGCTGGATTCAAGCGCCGCAAGACCGAAGCCTGTGGAACTCCATGCAGGAGACCTTTGTTCAGCAGTGGACGTCTACAGGTTGATAAAGAAGAAGAAGATTCTATCACAGCGGCTACATTATCGTGCGAACGTTCGTGTCGAGTTGTCGCGATAAATGAGGGACGGAAAGATAGACATAGCTGTGTCTCATTCTATCACAGCGGCTACTTTGCGGCTACATTATCGTGCGAGTTCGACCGATTTTGATGCGGTTTTTTCTGTTTGAAAGCTAATTGTAATCGAGGTGGATCTTAATTTATGGAGTTCTGCTCAGGCGTTTGAAGATCATCAGCTCATTTCCTACTCGATTAAAGGGTCTTACAAGCTTTCACTGGTACGATTGATTTTAAATTTGGTGTAGGTACTGTTACTTCGGATTATTTCCAACGCATTGTAACCTTGAGCTGATGCTGTAGCATCAAGTAGTCTGCGGGATACCCAACTCCTCAGCAACTTACAGTAGATATAGTGTGTTTGGGCTTATTAGAATGGTCTCAATGAGTAGGTGTTAGATAGATGATGATCGAGGATCGAGGAGGAGGATCTGCTGATGTAGCAGAAAACTGGGTAACAGGATGTCAGGTATATCGTACATAGTCCGGCCATAGATTCACATGTCGAGGGTGTTTTAAATTATCAATTTACACTTGTGATGTTACAAAGTACAAATTGAAGTAAAACTTCTTTACGCACGCTTGACTTGGGGGAGTAAGCTGGTGAATGCGTTACGAAAAGTGTGATCGGGCGAGGCGAACGGAAGTTGAGAGGGAGATATAAGTTAGTGAAGATAGAAAGAGAGAGAGTTACGTTTCGTATATTACTGTAGGGGCAAGAGAGAGAGTTGCGAGCACACATTTTCTTTCTCCCTTTCTCTCATAGCCAGTTGCGTTTCGTTTTACTTCAGTCGTGTGGTCTACAGCACACTCGTTTTATTTAATTTATGCCGAGTTTCTTTCTGGTTCTTCTCGGCAGGAACGGCATTCCGAACCAGTGGTAGACTCATTGACGATTCAAAAGTACTTGTAAAAGTTTATTTGAATAAAAAACATTTCTATTCTATTCTATTCTAAATCAAGCTACGTCAACGCGAGGCGAGGGCGATGGCGCTGGCGTGGCGCTCATCGAGTACATGGACCGCTTCAAGTCCCGAGCCATGTACGACCCTGGCGACCCGGAGCTGCAGCCGAGCGCCGAGGACCTGGAGATCTTCGCCGAGCTGGACAGGGAGGAGGCGGAGAAGGAGGCCAGGGTCGCTAGAGGGGAGCCGGCTATTGATCCGATGGTTAATTTGCTATTTATTACACCCTTCTACCATCCAACCGCACAACATCGCTCGAATCTGCACCGCTACGTGGTCGAAATTCCACGATCTCGCACTAAGCGCTTTGGTATTTTATACGAGTCTGCCCGCGAAATTCAAATTTAATTTGGTTTTTCGCAATTTGTAAACTAATACGACAAACTAGGCTAATGGCATTCTAATTGCGTCAGTAGAATTATCATCTTCACAGGTTTACATAGAAATCTACTTGAAAGTGACCAGTTAAAGAAATTAATCAAAATACTGAGTTGGACGTGAGTTACTCACAAATTAGTCGATGATATTTTGATTAATTTCTTAAACTGGACACTTTCAAGTAAAGATTTTTATATAAACCTGTGAAGATGATACTGCCATTGTCGCAATTAGAATGCCATAAGCCTACTTTGTCGTATTAGTTTACAAATTGCGAAAAACCAAATTAAATTTGAATTTCGCGGGAAAAAATGTGTCTTCCACCTTAAAGTGTTAATCTACGCTTATAGAAATATCAGAATAAAATAAACACATATCAAAAATTCCGACGCCAGCGGGATTCGAACCCACCACATCTCTTGGGAATCGCGCCCGAGTGTGTAACTAGCGTTATACCGTGCTTTGCTTACTCATTCATAATACATACCGCTAAAATTTGGAACGCCTTTTCGGCTTCCGTTTTTCCAACTGACTATAACTTGGGTAACTTTAAATCAAGAGTGAATAGGCATATTCTAGGCAAGCGCGCTCCATCTTAGGCTGCATCTTCACTTACCATCAGATGAGATTGCAGTCAAATGGTAATAGTAAGTAAATTAAACACAAAAATATTATATTCTTCCATCATTACTATTGTAGTAGGTAAATATAATTCGTCTGTTACTATTATTTGGCCACGGCTAGTTACCGCCAGGTATTGTCAACTATCATGGCGGTACTGTCAACTGTCACTGTAAAGCAGTGATAGCCTAGTGGTTAGGACTGCGGTCTCTAATTGGGGGGTCACAGGTTCGACCCCGGGCATGAAAACATCACGTGGAAACTTGCACGCCTGAGCTTCCTTAATGTACCTACTTACTTAAAGGTGTGTGTGAAGTCTGCTAATTTGCATTGGGCCAGCGTTGTGGACTATTGCCTATAAACCCAACTCCGTGACCGAAATTAATTCAGGATAACATTATCAACAAACTGCTCTCTATAGCTATACAGTCCAATTTAAACTTTATGACATCTTCGTGCATTTCGATGCGCAGAATTCATAATTCGGTGCCAGCGGTATGCAAGGAGGCGGCGAACCTGCGCGAACCTGCACTAGCGGCTAACATCCGTGTGGACATAAAGTTTGAATCGAACTGTCATCATCATAATCAATATCAACCCATTATCGGCTCACTACTGAGTGAGGTCTCCTCTCAGAGAAGGGTTATAGGCCATAGTCCACCACGCTGGCCCAATGCGAATTGGCGGACTTCACACACCTTCGAGAACACTATGGAGAGCTCTCAGGTGTGCAGGTTTCCTCATGATGTTTTCCGTCACCGTTAAAGCATGTGATACTGATATTTAATTTCTTAAACGCACTTAACTTGGAAAAGTCAGAGGTGCGTCCGGGATCGAACCTGCGACCCCCCCGAATAGAAGACCACAGTCGTAACCACTAGGGAATCGAACTGTACCTATTGTTTATTTTTTTACATGTTCCATAATAGAAACTTTACGATCGGAAGACGATGGAGGCGTTCCACAAGGCTCAAGAGCCGGAGCAGGCGCACGCGCTCACGAAGAAGAACTTTGTGACCACCTACAGAACTGACAACGCGTTCGATAGAGTCGCTTTGAGCCAACTCACTGCGGGCGACAGACCTGGTGAGGAATATTATTTTGATAATTTTATGGGAAGACCCTTATACTAATACTAGTGGACCCGCCCCGGCTTCGCACGGGTAGGCTACAAAACAAACACAATGGTATAATCATCTAGGGGCTAGAGGTTAATGATAAGTCTATGTCTATGGCTAAAAGTTAAAACCCTCAATATAAATATGGAATGCCTGTATTCGATCGTTGTCCTTTATGTGAGTGACTTGCTGCTACCCGTGAAGCATTCTGTCCTCTATCTCCTATAATATTTATCAGATCTTCATCAAAATTAGACAAACTATGCCTGATATTATACACTTTTAAATTAGAAAGAATGATTAAAATCGGTTCAAATTTGACGGAATTATGAAGTAAAACCGATAAAAACTTTCATCCCTTATCCTGGAAGAACCTTATTGTTTATCAGGACAAAAACTACCCTATATGTTGACCCGGAGTATCACCTACTACTATACCAAAATTCCGTTCAGTAGTTTTTGCGTGATGCTCAGACAGACGGACAGACAGACAAAAATTAAATAAAAATCTTTTTTGGGATCAGTATCTATATCTATACTTATAATAAAACTGTAACTGGAAGATTTCTGTACATTTAATATATTTTGAAAATTTTAATTGGGGGATGCTTTACTATCGATACTGAGCCCAAAACAGATTTTTATTTAATTTTTGTCTGTTTGTCTGTCTGTTTGTTTGTCCTTCTTTCACGTAAAAACTACCGCACAGATTTCTACAAAATTTTATACCGTGGTAGCTTATTACTCGGGTCAACATCTAGGCTACTTTTTATCCCGGAAAATCAAGGAGTTCCCGAGGGACTTTAAAAACTAAATCCACGTGGACAAAGTCGCGGGCATCAGCTATTGATAATAAAGCCTCCCCCGGTTAAAATTTTCGAAATAGATTAAATGTACAGAAATCGTCCAGGTACAGTTTTATTATAAGTAGGTATAGATATAGATTATAAATACGAAAGTTTGTTTATTGGTTTGTTCTTCAATCACGTAGCACCAGCGACGGAGTAACGGATCAACGTGATCGGACGTTTTTTGCATGCTTGTAGATGGGGATTTGGAGAGTGACATAGGCTGCCTTTTTATGCGCGAGAATTTTTGAAACTAAATCCTCACAGACGAAGTCGTGGGCATCGGTTAGTATTATTATAAATTCGAAAGTTCGTTTGTTTGTCATTCAATCACGCAGCAACGAAGCAATATGGAGCGACGTGTTTTTGCATAGCTATATTTAAGGATCTGGAGAGTGACGTAGATTATTTTTATTCCGGAGAATAAAGGGTTTCCAATAGATTTTAAAAGACTAATTCCACGAGAATGAAATCGCGGGGTAAGCTAATCATTGATTGTCTTTGTCGTCAAACCTTTACATAGTATTCCTCTTACTGTGACAAGATAAACTATCTTTATACGTCAAACGCACGCGACAATAACTTAACCTACTTGGATTCAGATGAAAATAAAGTTAAACTAACCCACGTATCGGGAGCAGTGTTGTTCCAATACATCGAGAACCAGAGGCCCGCTGAGGTAGGCTACGAGATTGGCGAAGAGAAAATAGAGTCTGCCTGTGAGTAATGAAAGGAAAATAGTACTTACTAGAGAGAAGTTGAACTTGAGCAAGACGAAAATCATGTCCAATGCTCATGCTCCGCTCCACCCAGTAATCGTTGGGAACTCTGCACTCGAAATTGTGGACGAGTATATATACCTGGGACATACAGTCCAGCTAGGTAGGTCCAATTTCGAGAAAGAGATAAACCGCTGAATCCAACTCGGCTGGGCAGCGTTCGGGGAGCTCCGAGATGTCTTCTCGTCCAAAATCCCTCAGTGCCTGAAGACAAAAGTCTTCGAACAGTGCGTGTTGCCAGTGATGACTTACGGAACCGAGACATAGTCGCTAACTAAGGGCCTCATAAGTAGGCTCAGAATCGCTCAGAGGGCGATGGAGAGAGCTATGCTCGGAGTATCCCTGCGGGATCGAATCAGAAATGAGGAGATCCATAGGAGAACCAAAGTCACCGACATAGCTCAGCGAGTCGCGAAACTGAAGCGTGGAAAAGGTTCGAAGAGCTTATGGTCGTTGGAGTCCCAAGGTGCTGGAGTGGCAACCCCGCACCGGGAAGCGCAGTGTTGGCAGACCCCTCACCAGGTGGACCGACGACATCAAACGAGTCGCAGGGAGCCGCTGTATTCAAGCGGCGCAAGACCCGATACCTGTGGAAGTCAATGCAAGAGACCTTTGTACAACAGTGGATGTCTATCGATTGATAACGAAGAAGAAGAATAATAACGAATCGATTAGACACGTCATTTTTCAAAATTAGCTCAGTACTTTAGGAGCTTCGATGGAACATACGTAAATAGACACATACCTACTTAAACATATTACATAGACCATGGGCGCCGCCAAGGGGGGGGGGGGAGGTAGGGGCAGCGGCCCCCCCCTAGGCATTTGAAAAATATAGTACTAGTAACTCAATGCATAATTTTTATTTAATCATACTTTTCCCGTCCTCCATAATAATGTCAACTTGCCCCCCCCCCCCCTCCCCCCCTCCCCCCCTTGGCCATAGGCTGGCGACGCTCTTGACATAGACTGCTATAGTCTTTTAACTAAGTAATTTGTACCTAATGAATAGCGGTTCCTTTACAGCATCATCACCGGATACGGATTCTGTTAACATCTCGAGTGATACTGATTCGAATAGCTCAGATGCTGAGGTAGAACGTCCGACACAAATAGCAAAACAAATTAGAAATAGACCAAAAACAGCCGAATCGAAACACGATCAAAATTATAATGCAAAACAGGCTGTTAAATCTTTTAAAGATACCAAAGATGAGGGAAGTTTGGAGAGAAAAGATGGCCATGATGTCAAGGAATGTAAACTGAAGGGTGACGATGGAACAGATGTTAGAGCAGGTAAACGTCACAAACTAGCGTTTTGCCGGCAGGGTTATGATCTCTCCTGATGGTAAGTGACGATGCAGTCTAAGATGGTAGTGGGCTAACTTGGAAGGGGTATGGCAGTGAACATTCAACCCATACCCCTAATTGGATTCTACACGCCATCGTGCCGGAATGCTAAATCGCTTGGCGGCATGTCTTGGGTGGTAACTAGCCACGGCCAAAGCCTCCCACCAGACCAAACCAGAGACAATTTAGAAATTATTAATTCCCAAATTGACCCCGCCGGGAATCGAACCCGAGACCTCCCAGTTATAAGACAACAGCGCTCACCACTGAGCCAGGGAGGTCGTCGTTTTTCAAACCCCTGTTTTACCCCCTTAGGGGTTGAATTTTGAAAAATACATTTTTAGCGGATGCCTACATATAGCTATATGTATGCCAAACAGTCCTATTCGTCCAGACTCCAATGATTTAAGCTGTGCGTTGAAAAGATCAATCAGTCAGTCAGTCATTTTCCTTTCATATATTTAGATGATGCATAAATCGACATTTATTTCGCAATCTATTGATGGTGTGTTTGTGTAACGGAAAATGATTGGTCCTAATTTTAGATTTCAACCTAAAAGCGGCGGCCGTTGAGGTTTTAATAGATACCTAGATTGTAAAATTATTTTTATCAGATGGGAGGCTTTGGGCGTGGCTAGTTACCACCCTAGCGTCGAAGACGCGATTTTTAGCTTTCCAGCACGATTACATATAGAAACTGATTAGGGGTGTGGGATTTATTGAAACTGCTATCCCCATTCCAAGTCAGCCCGCTACTATCTTACTTACCAACAGGTGAGATCGCAGTCAAAGGGTATGTTACCATAAATAAAAAACAGTGTGCATAAGACCGCACGGCAGAAGTGAAAACTTCATTGGCAATCGAAATCAATTTATATACTCTAATTAATCTAATCAACTTATATATGACAGCTACAGAGCTGTAAGAGTGAGTGAGACAACAGAAAAGCAGCTGGCTGTATCTTTCTCGCTCGGGTACACTCGGCGGTCCCGAGTTCACCCGATCGAGCCTTTCACCTCGGAGCGTGACGGATCAGCCTAACTCACTACCCACGTAAAAATGTGTGTGCGGTGCGCCAAAAGTAGTTTTAACTTCAAAAATATATTATAATTTCAGCAAAAGAAAGGGAAACAAAACATCATGGCCCGAATGTGTGCAGCTCATCATCGAATGATCTGATGATGAACGTGGAAAAGTCAGATGCAAAGAGATGCATTATTGACACTATCAACTCGTATGGCGATGACCGTTTCCCTTCTCAAGGTAAAACTTTCAACAAAATAAATAAATAATATTTAAGTACCTATTCAGCTTTTAACATAGGTAATCATCATCAGCAACCCATCAAAGACTCGCTGCTAAGCTAAGCACAGGTCTCCTCTCAGAGAATGGTTATAGCACAGAGTAAGGATAGGGATATAGGCCATAGGCAGGTTCGTGAACGGGTGCCGCCTACGAGAATGGGGCTACTTTCTTTGTGTCTGCCCGTCTTAACATGAATTGAATTGTAGTACTTTTTTTTTGGAACTTCCCCTCATTGTGGAAATATTATATTTTATTCTAACAAAGTTGCATAGGTTAAATCGGCTTGGCATCCAGCTGCCCACAAGATAGTATAAAAAACTTATTACAATGTAATAGCTTCATAATAATATTGTAAAATGATTATTTTGAAAAGAGCAACTGCTGAGTTTCTTGCCGGCTCTTCTCAGCAGAATCCGCTTTCCGAACCGGTGGTAGAGTCATGAGCATGACGTGTCATAAGAGCCACAGGTTGGCCTACGTGAAATAAATAATTTTGAATTTTTTTGAATTTTGCATAGTCCACCACACTGGCTCAATGCGAATCGGAAAACTTCACACGCCTGTAATAACGTTATGGAGAACTCTCAGGTGTGCAGGTTTCATCACGATGTTTTCCTTCACCGTTAAAGCGTGTGATATTTAATTACCTAGGTAATTTAACTAGTTAACGTACAGAATTCTGAAAAATAAGAGGATTTATAATATTACCTAGTACCTACCTTCTTAGAATTAGTAGGACATTAGGAAGGTACCTAGTACACGTTCGCTTCAAGTTGGCCGTCGACGACGATCGTTACAAAATGACGTCATACCATACTGTACCGTTGACAAAAAAATGATTCCTCCACTCATTTTCATGGAAATGACGTCTTGAATATCGATTGGCGTGATTTTAAAGTTATTATTTTTCTCAGTCATCAATTAAGTAATAATAACTAATAGTCTGCGCAATGCAAAACCTCCTTTTTTACTCATCGTAGAAAATTACACGCGAACCATAGTAACCAAAAAATAATAGATATGTAACTAAATAAAACAACAAAATTTAATAACAAACATTTGATAAAACACGATACTGACAATCGCGGTACGTTGCTATCTGTACTGAGTGGGTCTGACTTGAGGTGCGGTGCGGGGAAGGGCGACGGGAAGTAGCGGCCAACTTGCAGTGAACGGGTAGCACCTACAGTGCGACAAGTATAACTTGGCGCGGCTGTGCGCCACTGTGCTCAATATTAGTATTGCCATTTGAGACTAAATTTGTGAAATACATTTTTAATTATTTTACACAATAAACGCAACAGCACTAAACTAGATCCAATACTGAATTTTCAAGATGGCCATGGACAAAGAATATAAAAATTGGATGACCGAATTAGTTCCTCAAAACGCCACCGCCAACTTATACTTGTGGCACTGTACGTACCAACCTACAGTTTTTGCAATTCACTAAGGCGAGTGAGCTTTACTCGTGGTTACTTCGTGTACATGCACATTGCATAAGTGTGCGTGCCTGTCAAAGCCTAGGTGGGAGTGGGCAGGCGCGAGCATTGCGCTCGCTCACACTTATACAGATACGACAC
This sequence comes from Oeneis ivallda, assembly GCA_029955525.1. NCBI lineage: Eukaryota > Metazoa > Arthropoda > Insecta > Lepidoptera > Nymphalidae > Oeneis > Oeneis ivallda. The sequence continues at coordinate 1,759,055 of JARPMR010000025.1, read as the reverse complement.
ACACACAACCATAAGTCAGTCGCCCTCGTGAATTGCAAGAACTATACTAAGTTTACAAAATACGACATTTATCTTATACTCAGGTGTTAACTATTCAAATATGGATGAAAACGCGCGCATAGAAGATTCCGTGGCTACGGAGATACTGAACAAGACGCTCGCGTACGAAGAGCAGGAGCTGTACCGACAGATGGGCGTGGTGACGTCACACGCGAGCCGCGTCGACAACCAGACCAACGCCATCATAGAGCAGATCTCTGACGAGCTTGAGCACGAATGTTCTGTGAGTAAACAACCTTATGAGCATATAAACAAGTTCATCATCATCATCATCATTATCAACCTTTAGATGTCTGGAATTAGGTCTCCTGCATGGATCTCCACAGGCTTCGGTCTTGCGCCGCCTGAATCCAGCGGCTCCCTGCGACTCGTTTGATGTCGTCGGTCCACCTAGTGGGGGGTCTGCCACCATTGCGCTTACCGGCGCGGGGTCGCCACTCCAGCACCTTGGGACCCCAACGACCATCAGCTCTTCGAACTATGTGTCCCGCCCATTTCCACTTCAGTTTCGCGACTCGCTGGGCTATGTCGGTGACTTTAGTTCTCCTGCGGATCTCTTCATTTCTGATTTGATCTCGCAGGGATACTCCGAGCATAGCTCTCTCCATCGCTCGCTGGGTGACCCTGAGCCTTCTTATGAGGCCCACAGTTAGCGACCATGTCTCGGATCCGTAAGTCATCACTGGCAACACGCACTGTTCGAAGACTTTAGTCTTCAGGCACTGAGGAATTTTGGACGAGAAGACATCTCGGTCAAATAAGTTACAAATGATGAAATATAAAAAATCTTTTAAAAAATCGACTTCAACGTCCTCGCCACTACATAGGTATAAAATTTGTTGATTTTTAAAAACCGCTCCACCGATTTCCATATTTAAAATACCTACCTGGGAAGTAAATCCTTAGAAACAAAAAAAAAACGAGCGTGCTTTAGACCACACGACTGAAGTAAAACTTACGAAACGCAACTGGCTATGGGAAAGAGAGAAAGAAAAGTGTGCTCGCACCTCTCTCTTGCCCCTACAGTAATATACGAAACGTAACTCTCTCTCTTTCTTTCTATCTTCACTAACTTATATCTCCCTCTCAACTTCCGTTCGCCTCGCCCGATCACACTTTTCGTAACGCATTCACCAGCTTACTCCCCATGTCAAGCGTGCGTAAAGAAGTTTTACTTCAAAAATAATTTTCCAAATCGGTGCAGGCGTCTTCGAGTAGTCGGTGAACATACATACATAAAAAAGATTCCGATGAATTGAGAAACCTCCTACTTTCTTGAAATCTGATAAAAAAATTACGCGAACCGGTTCAGAAATCCCGTAGAAATCGGTGTACCTCCTCCGTTTTGCGAAGTCGGTTAAAAAAGTAGCAGCGTACATTGTGTATTTTATCACAAGAAATCGGTGAAAAATAGAAGTTGAAAAAGCGTTATTTTCAAACTAAAAAAAATCGATATCATATCGCTCTTTCGATAAAAATATAATAATTAAATTTTTCTATAGACGACGGTATAATATTTAGCCAATATAAACAGTTCGAAGATAAAAATCCCCTCCTTAATGGTAATCAAAGAATAGATATAAATATTTCCTCTTTTCAAATCTCTACGTCCACGGGTTTAAGTTTTGCATTGTCTGTCTATCAGTCTGTTACTTTTTTATCTATATCTAGTTTTGAATAGTACCTAATCTAGATAGATTACAATGCTCTGCTTTGTCTTTTATTTTTGTGAGGGTTCTATAGTTAGGTATAGTTCTACAGTAGGCTGAGTTTCTTGCCGGCTCTTTACAGCAGAATCCGCTTTCCGAACTGGTGGTAGAGTCATGATGTGTCATAAGAGCCACAGGTTGGATTACGTGAAATAAATAATTTTGAATTTTTGAACATACAAAACTCACCCAAAACTAGAAGTCGTTTTTTCTCTCTTTAACATTGACTTCTTTTTCATCCTAATTAGTTACCAGAAGTATCTCAAATGCTGGAAGCACATGTAGAAAACGTCGAACAAAGATGGAGGGCGGGATTGTATGAGAATTACGTGCCTTCACCAGACGACTCTGTAGCGGACGAAAACGAAGATACGTTGGTACCAAGCCTTGACAATTCATCAGACACGTTAATTATAGAAGATTATAGTAAAGATAAACCGATTGGCACAAATGCGAATGATTCTGGTGTTTTCAATGAATATAATGACAACCAGAGAATTGATTGTAAGAATAATGTCGATGAAAAAGTAGCCAAAAATCAATCGCAAGATAAAATAGACAGCAAAAATGATGACAAAAATATAATTAAAGACAAATCTGAATTAAATGAGACACATAAAGAATCCGACCGATCTGACTCCATTGAAACAAGTGACATTAAAGCTTCAGAAGTTCGCGCAAATATTTCAGCTGATGATGAAATTTTCGAAGACTGCATTGATGTAGATGAAATAAATGCTGGAGTCAAAGATAAGGCATTTGAACGCGCTGAAGAGAATTTCAGTTTAGAAATGAAATTAGCGTTAGGCATTAGTAAGGATGCATAGATATACAGTAAGGATGCATACATATGCATCTTTACTGTATATTTATGCAAATAATATTTACCTTTTTCTGTCAGAAGCATAGATATGCAGTAAGGATGCATAGATATGCAATAATTTAACTTTTTACATCAGATGCGAGTTGAAGGCAGCACAGCATAGTTTGCAAGTTTTGTTTAGTTATTTCATTAAAAAAAATATGCACGATTTTACAATGATATATGAATTATGACATATACTGAACTATATACAGTAGGTATGCATAGATTTAACAACTTTTATTAATAAGAAAAATGCAAAACTAATTATGCTATTTATTAATAAATGCATATAATTATTGCATTTACAACTTTTATTCATTATGGATGCATAGAGTTACGTTTTGGGAAATTTTCTTTTATTTTCTTCCGAACAAAATAGTTGTTATAGTTTCAATGTATGTTTTAAATTAATAATTATGTTCTTTGCTTTTCAGTTCTTTATTTTAATTGTTTAGTTTGTTATTGAAGCCGCGCAAGTTATTGATAATAAATGTTTAAAAAATGTATCTTGTCTTTAAATTTTACGAATAAATAAATGAAAGATGTTAATTATATAACAATCTATTATATTTAAAATACATTATTGCACCTATTTTAAAATATAATAACATAGATTTATTTTTTTATAAAAATAGTTTTTTCATGATAATAATATAACAATAACTAGCTTACACTAATATTTACAATTTCTCAAGTATTATATAAAAATAGAATACTTATACCTACCTAAAACGGTATGGAAGAATGAAATGTGATTTTTTTCTAATAGCGATTTGTATTATTAGTGATTTGTCAGCTCCTATTGGATCAAATATGATGACTATAAATCGACCTGACCAATCGAGATTGACTTGACCAATTAATGACCAATGAGCTGACAAATTGAATCACTATTTATTTTATTCAAATGAACTAGATGTAACTAACTGTTCATAACAATGATAATATCAAATAGACGTAATATAAAACAGGCATGTCCTAATAAGATTGAGGAAATAAATGTTAAGCAGCCATTTTATATTTCTGACAGAAATAGAAAATGGCGGTTTAACATTCCTATTGCTATCTTTTTAGAGTTATAATAAAAAAAAGGATGTAATTTTTGTTTTAGATGCGATATGTTTATAACTAAATTGGCATCTATATCAAATTCTTTTTGTACGGAATAGGACGGTTTTAATAATTTAATTTTAGGGCCGATTTCACGAACGTAAAATAAATCAGAACGGTAAAACGTCACTCGACGTTGGTGAAATCGGCACTCAGTGGATCGAGGAATAAATTTGGCTTCTGACAGGTTTTGTATTTAATATCGGCCAAAATATCAAAGAACAAAGGCAAGGTTCCATACTTCAAAAAATCATATTCGTAGACGCCTCCTAAAACATTCAGGTACAATTCTGCCATTGTTCTTTCATCATTTTGTATTATGATCAATTATTTTAAGTTGGTGAAATCGGCACTTAGAAACTTACTTATTTACTTGAAATCGGCCATTTCACTAAAGTAAAATAAGTCTTATCCTAGCGTAATTTTGATATTTTGACAGTATTTTCAATAGAAAACTGAGCACCTAATTTGTTCCTCTGTAAAACGTCACTCGACGTTAGTGAAATCGGCCATTAGTAACATAAAATGCGTCGAAATAACATGAGACTTGGTGTCCCCGCTAGTACCTAATCCGACGCAATCGTACCTTGCAAATTGCAAGCGCCTGTGATGTAACAGATAGGTACTGTAATATTACTGCATAAATTTGAATTGAATTGAATTGAAATATACTTTATTGTACACCAAAAGAAAGAAAAAAAAAGAAACATACATAACAACATACTTATGCAACTTAAAAAAAAAGAGTACAATAGGCGGCCTTATCGCTTAAAATGTGTTTTCTTTCTTTCTTTCTACAAAGTATGCGTTTTTTGCGCAAAGTACAGTGTCATCAAGGTCTCATGTTATCACGAACGCGTACTTTTGTATTGAAATAAAAAATGGCGTTCTAACCTAAAACTTAAATATACTCGTAAATGAATGATTTTTGGCATTCAACAGGCGATTTTAGACAAACTTATTCTAAAAAGAGTATTTAGAAGTTATAATAATAAATAATCACTATAAACCCAAACAATTTTTAATTGGAAAATGTAATGGAACTTAGTAATAAAAATAATTTATATAACCTAGAACTGATGTGAATTTCAAACGTTTAATCGCGAGCCAATATGTAAAAAAACAAACGAAGAGCAAGAATAGAAAAAAAGGTCATCGGCTCAAAACCCGTCCGTTCCACTATTGGGGTACGGAAAGGGGAATATTAGTCATATTCTGCATGGACATCAGACCTGTCTGTGATTAACTTGACTGGCTGTCCATATACAAATGATATCCTAAATTAAGGATCAGTTTGAAGCGCGAAATTTGACGTACGAGTTTCACTGGAACTAATAAGAGATGCAGGAAGTGCCAAAAAGTATCAAATATGTTGTCTTTAGATCATTAGAGGTCACTGACATGCTCAGTGACCTCTATATAACAGATATGGAGGTCACTGAGCATGGGCTCAAATAAAAAAAAAGTTGGATACAGAAACGCGCTCGCGTATTAGCTGACGCGCGCGACTTCATTTACCCGGATTTAGTTTTTTGAAAATCCCTTGAGTTCCTTGGAAACTCTTTTAAAATATAAAAGAATTCCCAATTCCCTTTTATTAATAAATAAAAAACGCTTGTATCCTGTGGAGGGATACAAGCGTTTTTATGTACTTTTCTATTACATCAGACAATCAGATGGACACACTTTCACGATTATAAATACTATTAGTGTGGATTGTATAAAATTTAAAAGTTTATATCAATTGAGCTATCTTCTTTATTTATCAAACAACTAATAAAAATATCTATTTGTTCATACAAATTACACTGAGTTTAAAATACTGGTTCATCATGTTATAGTGATAGTATCTTATCTTTTTCTTCTACAAATCTTAAGAGGACTTTACATTTCGCGACCCTCTTCTCTCTAACACATTCTAATATTTTCAATGATTACAAAAAAGATACCGGCCGAATTGAGAACCTCCTCCTTTTTGGAAGTCGGTTAAAAAATCAGATGCTTTTGATAAAATGTAGCCAATTATAATCTTTGACAATTAAATTTCGGATATTTTAGACATATTTTTATAATCATATACTTATAGTTTTTGATAGGAATAAAATTTAAAATTTTAATTTCGTCCCTTTTCTCTGTCAAAATATAACTACCTATATTTTCACAGAAAAAAAGGGTATATCATAATAAAAATATATCTAAAATAACCGTAATTTAACTGTCGAAGATTGACCACATTTTGTCAAAAGTACCTGAGATTTTTATAATCACTGAATATATTAGAATCACTGTATATATAGAGAGAAGGATGCGTAATGTATTAGTCTTCTTAATGAGCTGACCATAAAATTAAAAATGACCAATGAACTGACCAATCTCAAACTAATGATCTGGCCACAAATCTAAAAATAAAAATGAGCTGACAGAAAATCTTAAAATGATTCACAACCAATAAACCAAAACGGTAATGTATTATCGTAATACGAAAAAAAAAATAAATTAAAAACTCATAAATTTTGCCAAATAAATAACGAAAATATATAATGGAAGAAACGACCGATTTGATTTGTGACATAATTTTCATTAGTCCATCGACTAATGAAAAATATGTCACAAATCAAATCGACGCGAGCACAACATTCTGATGACAAATGACAATACACAAAACTTAAAAAGTCTAGCTATTATTCTATTTCACAATAGCCAACCTGTCTTAAACTTATAATAAAGTTGACATTTTGACAGTTTTTTTACTGGCAATCTGTCAAAATGTCAAATTTATTTATCAGTTTACTTGGTGATTTAGGCGCTAAATATAAAAATATGAGTCTCATATAAATTGGCGGGTGGTTTTATCACCACCTAGAGGCTTAACCACTGTGATGCGATTCTCTAAAACCGATTGCTACAGTGTGACGATTGCAATCGCGTCTAAAAGTTATCCCATTGATCGTATTCGTATTCGATGACATTAGCGTTAAAGTAAAATAATCCTTGATTGTATTGATTTAAAGTCACAAATTCAGTACAACCGCTTTTAACATGGAGCGTTATGGAGCGTATCACACATACTTACATGTGTAAGAATGTATACACGAAATTGAGCTCTAATTCAACGCTGTTAAAGTTTATTTTACTTTGACGCTGTCATCGAATACGATTACGATCAATGGAATAACTTAAGACAATCGCACCTCTGATTGGCTTGCTATTGGCTAAAATGCATAGCTGCAAAAATATAGAAAGTACGATAAATTCAGCCAATTACCACAACAGGCGTGATGACCGATTTTGGAAAACTGTTGGATGATATTCGGAAGTATATATTACATACTATTACATTATTGCAATTTTCTTAAGGATTTCTAATTTTTTTTGTAATAAATTATAGCCTATGTTACTTCTTGATAAATTAGCTTAACGTTGGTGAAAAAATGGTCAAAATCGGTGCAGTAAATTCAGAGTTTAGGTCAGGTGATTAAGGTTCAAACAAACAAGAAAATCTTTCCTCTTTATAATATTAGTATAGATTTTGAAAAATTTCAGCAGATAAAATTGCCATTTCAATTTTAAGTTTTAAAATTCACGCCAAAACGTTTGACGGTGTCATGGCGTCATTTGTCAGTTTGACGCATCGCCCTGATTGGTGTTCAATCCAATATGGCGGATTGCTGTATTTTATAGTTGTATTTTATCAAAATATATATCAATCTCGCTCAAAATAGAAAAATAAATACAAAATAAAGTCTTTTTTAAGGATGAATATACGGGTCTGCCCGCGAAATTCAAATTTAATTTGGTTTTTCGCAATTTGTAAACTAATGCGACAAAGTAGGCTTATGGCATTCTAATTGCGACAATGGCAGTATCATCTTCACAGGTTTATATAAAAATCTTTACTTGAAAGTGTCCAGTTTAAGAAATTAATCAAAATATCGACTAATGTGTGAGTAACTCACGTCCAACTCGGTATTTTGATTAATTAATGCCAAAACGTTCGACGGTGTCATGGCGTCATGTGTCAGTTTGACGCATCGCTCTGATTGGTGTTCAATCCAATATGGCGGATTGCTGTATTTTATACTTTTATTTTATAAAAATATATATCAATCTCAATACAAAATAGAAAAATAAATACAAAATAAAGTCTTTTATAATCCATGAATCCTATTTCATTGGATAAATTGATAATTCCGTTGGTTCTTTGTTACTGTCACCACGCCTATTGAGACAGTACCAATGACTGTAGTAGCATTTACATAGCCGGCCTGCGGAACTTACGAAGACGCGAAGATCATGCGGCGTGATGCTTAAGGTCAAAGATCTCCATGAGCAGGGGTTCGATGGGGTGCACGTCCAGGTAGACCCCGGTTACCTCTTCGGCGAACTTGCGTAGCTCCAGGATCTTCTGGATGAGCTTGAGGAAGGTGGATTTGGCTTCGCAGCCTGGGTATACGCTCTCCAGGTAGCGGCGCAGGAGGTAGTAGTACGAGTTCTGAGGACGAAGACGGGTTAGAAGTTAGAATAGAATAGAATAGAAATGTTTTTTATTCAAATAAACTTTTTTGCAAGTGCTTTTGAATCGTCGATGAGTCTACCACTGGTTCGGAATGCCGTTCCTGCCGAGAACCAGTAAGAAACTCGGCGGTTGCTCTTGTCAAAACAACTATACAATAAAATAGGTACTATGCTATGTATGAGGAAATATTATATTTTATTCTAACAAAGTTGCATGGGTTAAATCGGCTTGGCATCCAGCTGCCCACAAGATAGTATGAAAAACTTATTACAATGTAATAGCTTCATAATAATATTATTGTAAAATGATTATTTTGAAAAGACCAACTGCTGAGTTTCTTGCCGGCTCGTCTCAGCAGAATCCGCTTTCCGAACCGGTGGTAGAGTCATAACGTGTCATAAGAGCCACAGGTTGGCCTACGTGAAATAAATAATTTTGAATTTTTTGAATTTTGTATGCAGTGTTTCCCACTATGAGTGGATGTTCCACAAAAGCATACCTAATTATATAATTCAACACATGTTGTGACGGGCAGACAGTTACTTTAAATGGCTACTATGGGGAACATCCCGGACACTAATCACTATAATAAACCTATGATTATAATAGCGGCACGCTATGATGGCCGGTTTGACGTTTGTCCGCTCATGAAGTTCCGTATTAATTGATAACGACTTTGAAGGAAATAATTGTATTACTTTATTGACGATAGTGATGTGCAGAGATTCATAAATTTTATCGAATGTAGTTTTAGGTTTAGGACTCAAAATTTATTTATTAAATTGATTTCTAAAATGTATACAAGTGTAGAAAAATCAGTTTGCACCATTTAAGGGGTGAATGTACTTGTGAATATGAACAATTTTCACTATGTGGACAAACCTCTGAAATCGCAAAAAAATATCAGCTGTTTCATACAAAAGGTAAAATTTTTATTTTTATATGATATATACCACAACTCGGCATTTGGTTTTCTAAATTGAAAATTTTTAAAAATGGAATCTAATACGATCGTCACATAGGATCGCTGGCTAGCACAACTACTACCTCCGGCAAACTCGCGTCAATGCTCAATGCAAAACAAAGCAGTTTCGAATTGACGTTGCTTCGAAAAGTATAAACTGTCAGTGCAATGCGATTGTGATATAGTTTTGACCTGGCTTTGGATTTCAAATATTGATACTGCATTACTGTTGACCCTTGCTCGTTAATTTGGACTCTGTTCAAGCCCTTTGTTGTGGATTTCGTCGATATGACCGAACGTACGCAGAGAACTGTTCTAAATAGTCAGACACGTGAGTTCGTAATACGCCTTCGTAACTATTTCGATCGTGAAGCTCAAAATGGAGGGCCAATTTTACCTATAACGTCAGTGGTTGAACGCGTAGCTGATGCGCTTAATATTGGACAACGAACTGTTAGACGGATAACTAAAAAAAAATATGGCGAGACTGGCACAGAAGAAAATAAACTTCACACACCAAAAAAGAGAAAACGAGCAAAACCAGTCGTAGGCATCGATAGCTTTGATGCCGATGCTATCCGAAGACATGTTTACGGCTACTATTTACAGAAGGAGTATCCAACAAGAAAAAAGTTGGTGCATTCACTGAAGGAAGCTGGATTATTCTTCGGTGGGGAAAGTTCTTTAACGAAGATTTTGAAGACCATTGGATTTCGATACAAAAAATGTAACAAACGCAAAATATTGATGGAAAGATTTGATATAGCGATGGCAAGGTATACTTTTTTACGGCAAGTGAAAGAAATCAAAAATTGGCAAAATGTTGTGTTCTTGGATGAAACATGGCTTAATGCTAACCATACTGTAGGCCGTTCTTGGAACGATGACACAGCAGCATCTACTTCCAAAGTTCCTGTAGGAAAAGGATCGCGACTTATAATTTGTCACGCCGGAACCATCAACGGGTTTGTCGAAGGTTCTCTCATGGCTTTTGCGTCAAAAACCACTGGAGACTATCATGAAGACATGAATGGAGAAAAGTTTACTGAATGGTTTACCTCAATGTTGTGTAGCCTCCCTGAACCATCTATTATAATTATGGACAACGCCCCATACCACTCGATGCAAATTGACAAGCCACCTGCCCAATCCCAAAAGAAAGCTGATATCGTCGCATGGCTTCGTAAAAATGGCGTAGATGCAAACATGAATATGTTAAAAGCGGAATTAGTACGTCTTTTAAAAGAAAACAAACCAACCAAGATCCGATACGTCATTGACGAAATAGCATTAGAACATGGGCACAGAGTTATACGGTTACCGCCTTACCATTGTGAGTATAATGCGATTGAGTTGGTGTGGGCTCAAATTAAGGGATATGCTGCAAGACACAATACAGAACCCCCATTTACCACAAAAAAAATGCTAAAATTATTAGAAGAAGCTTGTGAACATGTGACTAAAGGAGACTGGGAAAAGGTTGTGAATAGAACTGTTAAATTAATAAGGGAAGATTATGAAAGAGATGTGAAAATAGATAATATTATAGAAAACGAACATATAATTATTAATGTAGGTGATGATAGCAGTGACGACAGTGAAAATAGTAGTATGGACGAATCTGATTAATTATGGCCTTTTGTGGCACCTTTTTTGGTATCTTTTGTATTCATATGTTTCTTGTGTGCATATAAAGTATGTATATTCATTTTCATTCAAATATTCAGTTCGTTCAAATAAATTAAATAAACATATACATTTTTGTTTTATTAAACCTATTTAATCAGGTACAAAAACAAAACTTAATTGTTTTTTGTTCGAGAATAAATTGACATTCCACATCACTATTGTAATGTGTCAAACCGGCCATCATAGCGTGCCGCTAGTGTAACACTGGACTGGATATCAGCTAGAATGACAGCTTAGTTATGGATCAATTTGAAGCGCCACATTTGACATACGAGTGTCTCTGGAACTAATAATATTGCAAATGGCGCACCGACCTCTATGATTATTAATCTATGAAATATATGAAATCGTAGATAATAATTATTAGAGGTCTCTAATAAAATGAAGATAATAAAGACCTCTTTAATTTATCTATTTAATATGTTTTATCTCTGATTTAACTATAATTAATCTATGCAATCATGAATTAATTATAGAGGTTGGTGCGCCATTTGCAATATTATTAGTTCAAGAGACATTCGTATCTGCTAACAGCTCCAAAATGGCTAGGACCAAAAAAATATGACGGCAGCCTCCAAAGTGCTCAAAGCTCAGCGACCCCCACTATCGGTAGGGCTATTATCTATCTCAGTTTCTAAAGCAATCTTGTATCTAATCAGTCAAATTGAAGTTGACTAATATCCTCCTCTCCCCTCCAAATAAGCGGAAAGCTTGTGTTAGGAGTGGGTACGACAATAGTGCAACGGGTGGGATTCTAACCTGCGACCTTTCAGTTTTCAGTCCGCACCTTTAACCGTTGGGCTATTGAGGTTTGAATTGTTTGGACTACACCAGTGACAACGGTGTACTGACCTGCTCGAGTTTGATGACGTCACGGTGCACCACCTTGGGCCTGTCGGGCGTGAACAGCAAGATGGCGGACATGATGAGGATGATGTGCTCGTCGTTGCGCCATCTTGGATCGAACGAGCGGATGAACTGTTCGTGCGAGCGGTGACGCCTGTGACGACAGTGCACTGACCTGCTCGAGTTTGATGACGTCACGGTGCACCACCTTGGGCCTGTCGGGCGTGAACAGCAAGATGGCGGACATGATGAGGATGATGTGCTCGTCGGTGCGCCATCTTGGATCGAACGAGCGGATGAACTGTTCGTGCGAGCGGTGACGCTTGTGACGACAGTGCACTGACCTGCTCGAGTTTGATGACGTCACGGTGCACCACCTTGGGCCTGTCGGGCGTGAACAGCAAGATGGCGGACATGATGAGGATGATGTGCTCGTCGATGCGCCATCTTGGATCGAACGAGCGGATGAACTGTTCGTGCGAGCGGTGACGCCTGTGACAACAGTGTGCTGACCTGCTCGAGTTTGATGACGTCACGGTGCACCACCTTGGGCCTGTCGGGCGTGAACAGCAAGATGGCGGACATGATGAGGATGATGTGCTCGTCGGTGCGCCATCTTGGATCGAACGAGCGGATGAACTGCTCATGCGAGCGGTGGCCGGTGACGCCTGTGACAACAGTGCACTGACCTGCTCGAGTTTGATGACGTCACGGTGCACCACCTTGGGCCTGTCGGGCGTGAACAGCAAGATGGCGGACATGATGAGGATGATGTGCTCGTCGGTGCGCCATCTTGGATCGAACGAGCGGATGAACTGCTCATGCGAGCGGTGACGCCTGTGACAACAGTGCACTGACCTGCTCGAGTTTGATGACGTCACGGTGCACCACCTTGGGCCTGTCGGGCGTGAACAGCAAGATGGCGGACATGATGAGGATGATGTGCTCGTCGGTGCGCCATCTTGGATCGAACGAGCGAATGAACTGTTCGTGCGAACGGTGACGCCTGTGACAACAGTGTGCTGACCTGCTCGAGTTTGATGACGTCACGGTGCACCACCTTGGGCCTGTCGGGCGTGAACAGCAAGATGGCGGACATGATGAGGATGATGTGCTCGTCGGTGCGCCATCTTGGATCGAACGAGCGGATGAACTGTTCGTGCGAGCGGTGACGCTTGTGACGACAGTGCACTGACCTGCTCGAGTTTGATGACGTCACGGTGCACCACCTTGGGCCTGTCGGGCGTGAACAGCAAGATGGCGGACATGATGAGGATGATGTGCTCGTCGATGCGCCATCTTGGATCGAACGAGCGGATGAACTGTTCGTGCGAGCGGTGACGCCTGTGACGACAGTGCACTGACCTGCTCGAGTTTGATGACGTCACGGTGCACCACCTTGGGCCTGTCGGGCGTGAACAGCAAGATGGCGGACATGATGAGGATGATGTGCTCGTCGGTGCGCCATCTTGGATCGAACGAGCGAATGAACTGTTCGTGCGAGCGGTGACGCCTGTGACGACAGTGCACTGACCTGCTCGAGTTTGATGACGTCACGGTGCACCACCTTGGGCCTGTCGGGCGTGAACAGCAAGATGGCGGACATGATGAGGATGATGTGCTCGTCGGTGCGCCATCTTGGATCGAACGAGCGAATGAACTGTTCGTGCGAGCGGTAGATGTTGCCTTTCGCGAGCTTCAGAACGTCTGTTTGTATGGTGCCGTATTGTTCGTGGCTGTGTGGAAGCTGAAAGGAAAAGAGTCTCCTTTAATCTCCTTTAAACACGTGTAAGAACACATTTTATTCTTTCAGGTTATTATCATCATCATTATCAACCCATCATCGGCTCACTACTGAGCGAGGTCTCCTCTCAGAGAAGGGTTTTACGCCATAGTCCACCACGCTGGCCCAATGCGAAATGGCGGACTTCACACACCTCCGAGAATATTATGGAGAACTCTCAGGTGTGCAGGTTTGTCACGATGTTTTCTTTCACCGTTAAAGCATGTGATAATTAATTTCTTGTACAAGTTCCAGGTTATTACACAATTAATTAATTTCTTAATGAGACAATGCAGCAGTCGATCGCAAATCTTTGTCAACGGGTCGACGACAAAAATTAAAATGTGACATTGCACATTTTAAGTTGCCATTGCTCATTGAACAATTTAAGTTTAGTGGTCAGCTCATTATTTATTTATTTATTTGTATATCATTAGCGGATCACAGAACTTAAAATGATCACTAAGTTGACCACAGAATTTAAAAAGACCAATGTGCTGACGACAGAATTTAAAAACACTAATGAGCTGACCGCAAATCTTACAATAACCAATGAGGTGACCACAAATCTTAAAATGATTACTAAGTTGACCACAGAACTTATGACAAATTTTGAAATGAACAATTAGCAATTATTACTAATATGTAGTATAAATAGTTTAGTTAATTTTTGAATTCAAACAAAAATTCACGCGGAGGAAGTTACTGGCACCAACTATTATTTAATTAATACATCTTCGTTTATAGAAAAAAAACTCACAGTCTACTATTACTAGCTTCTACCCGAGATTTCGTCTGGGTTGAGTTAGGAATTAAAAATCCCGCGGGAACCCTCTGTTTTTCCGGGATAAAAAGTACCCTAAGTAACTCTGCAGGTCCTCAACAATACCCATGCGAAAAATCATGTTGATCCGTTGCTTCGTTACTGAAGGACAAACCAACAAACAAACAAACTTTCGCATTCGTAATATTAGTAAGACTAGCTGATGCCCGCGACTTCATCCGCGTGGATTTAGTTTTTAAAATCCTTTTTCATTTTCCGCGATAAAAAGTAGCCCATGTTCTCCAGGTCCTCAACTATACCCATGCAAAAAATCACGTCGATCCGTAGCTCTGTTGCGGCGTGATTGAAGGACAAACCAACACACAAACACACTCGCATTCATAATATTAGTATGATTTACCTTCCATTGATTTCGTTGCCCGTCGTAAGTCATCGTGCTGCGTAGAACCATCATCTCTATGCAGCCTCCTTTCAACAGAGCGATCTGAAAATAGACCAAGTATAGAATAGAATAGAAATGTTTTTTTATTCAAATAAACTTTTTTACACGTGCTTTTGAATCGTCTGGCTCTACCACTGGTTCGGAATGCCGTTCCTGCGGAGAAGAACCAGCAAGAAACTCGGCGGTTGCTCTTTTTAAAACAAGTTTACAATACAATAGATATTATGCTATGGTATCGGTAGTAGGTATATACTAGATTCCAAAGAAAACAAGATAATCTGCGAAAACACTGTATTTCGACTCCGTTTCACAACACGAGTTCTTTAGTAGGTACATAAAATAACAACGACATATCGGTAATTACGAGTGCCAGCGACGCGTCAAACTGACGCGGGTTCGCGCGAAAGGTGCTTATCAATGACTATTCGTTATTGCATCGAAACAAAACGAGCGGCGCGCGATGCACTGTGCACGCGCATAGATAGGTATGTCTACCTCCCCGTGCCCCGCGCGCCGGTAACCTCACGTCATAGGTCGCAGGTGCTTGCAAATTATGACAATTAGTAAAATAGAAATAAAATGTAGCCCACATCATTCCCCCCCCAGAGACCTGGTTAAGGGCGATAAAAGTCCGGAAAACGAACTATACGGCCCGAGCGTGTCCTTTTGACGTCGTCCTGAGCTTGGGACTGTTGAGTTACAGGGACAGGATCGGGAGGACAGGGAGTGGGGTTGAGAGATGGAGATGGTGTTGGGATAAGTTTGGGAGATGGGTCAGCCAGTATATAGGCCGGTTTGAGGCGGTCTATGGATACAGTGGCGCTCTTACCCTTAACTAAAATTTTGAAAAATTTGTCGTTACGTTCTAGTACTTCGTAGGGACCGCAGTAAGGGGGCTGTAGAGACCCACGCGATGTATCGTCCCTTAGAAATACGTGACTAGATGAAGTTAAATCTTTGTAGATAAAGATTTTGTCTTTCGTGTGGCGTGCAGCTGGTGAAGGTTTTATCTTCGCTGCAAATTGACGCAACCGAGTAGTGAAATCCGACATATCGGTGGAGTGGGGAGTCGTTGCCTGGAAGAATTCACCAGGTAAGCGTAACGGCTCACCATAGACCAGCTCGGCTGATGATGTCTGGAGGTCGTCTTTGAAAGCGCTCCTGATGCCCAATAGTACCAAGGGCAACGTGTCGACCCAATTGACGTCTGCGTGGCACATTATGGCTGCCTTTAACTGCCTGTGGAATCGTTCCACTAGGCCATTACAGGCTGGGTGGTACGCGGTTGTTTTGCGGTGCTTGAATCCAATCACTTTTCCGAGATATTGAAAGAGTGACGATTCAAACTGCCGCCCGCGGTCTGTGACAATATCGGTAGGACATCCAAATCTGGATATGAACGATATCAGTGCCTTCCCAACCGTTTCGGCTGTCATGTCCATCATTGGTGTGACTTCAGGCCAGCGTGTAAAACGATCCACAGCAGTGAGGCAGTAGCGGTAGCCCTGTGAAACGGGCAAGGGGCCGATAATGTCCACGTGGATAAAGGCAAATCGAGCGCGAGGAAGATCGAATGTGCCTAATGGTGAAGACACGTGGCGATTGACTTTGGCGCGTTGACAAGCCAAACATTGACGAGACCATTCTCGACAGTCTTTGCGCACACCAAGCCAGACAAATCGCTCAGCAACTAGCTTGGCTGTAGCATTGGCTCCTGGGTGGCTGAAACTATGAAGACTGTTGAAGATTTTTCTCCTCAAGGATTTGGTGACAAAAGGTCTGGGTGAAGAAGTGCTGACGTCGCAATACAGTTCAACTTGAGAGTTGTCAATTCTCAACTTTTTCAGGCGTAGTGATGATTCGTCTTTCAGAAGTTGAGCCAACTCTTGATCCGTGGCTTGTGACGAAGACAGCACGTCTAAGTCGATTGGCATCTGCAGTTCTTCGATACGTGACAGTGGGTCAGCAACGACATTGTCTTTTCCTGATATGTGTTTAATATCAGTCGTGAACTGCGAGATGTAATCGAGGTGACGGTATTGTCGAGGCGAACAGTTAACTTTCCTTTCACTGAAAGCGTAGCTGAGTGGCTTGTGATCTGTGTACACCACAAAATGCCTCGCTTCTAACATGTGACGAAAGTGTTTGATGCTTTCGTATATGGCTAAGAGTTCGCGGTCATATGGGGAGTATTTTTGTTGAGAAGGGCTCAACTTTTGAGAGAAGGACGCCAGCGGTTGCCAGACTCTGTCCTTTTTCTGCTGCAGTACTGCACCCATTGCCAGGTCAGACGCATCTGTTACCAGAGCGAGTTCAGCGTGACAATCTGGGTGTGCGAGTAATGCGGCGTTTGCGAGGCTCTCCTTGCACTTGGTAAATGCTAGCAGTGCGTCACCAGTCATGTTGACAGGGTGAGAAGCCTTAACACTGCCACATAACAAGGCGTTCAGAGGTGCTTGTATTGCGGCGGAATGAGGCAAGAACCGCCTATAAAAGTTGAGCATTCCTAGAAATCGCCTGAGTTCTTTGACTGTTTTAGGTACAGGAAAGTCATTAATAGCCTGAACCTTGGATTCCAGAGGCCTGGTGCCGGATGCGGATATATGATATCCTAAGAAATTTACCTCGGTCACTCCGAAAACGCATTTCGAGGTGTTCACCAGGACGCCATATTCCTTCATGCGAGTGAAGAGTTGGTGAAGGTGGGCTTCGTGCTCTGTCTCGTCCTTGGAGAACACTAGGAAGTCGTCCAAGTACGCGTAGCAAAATTCGAGGCCTCGCGTCATCTCATCCACAAATCTCTGGAATGTTTGGCCAGCATTACGCAAGCCAAAAGTCATGAAGGGGAATTCGTATAGCCCGAACGGAGTGGTAATAGCGGTCTTATGTATATCCGCTTCAAAAACTGGGATTTGATTATACGCCTTCGTTAAATCAATTGTTGAGAATACAGTGCAACCGGCAATATTATGGGAAAAATCATGGATGTTTTTAATAGGATAACGGTCTGGGATCGTCCGTGCATTAAGCTTGCGATAATCCCCACAAGGTCGCCAGCCGTTATCCTTCTTAGGGGCTAAGTGTAAGGGTGAAGCCCAGGAGCTTTCAGAAGGACGCGCTATACCGTTTTTGAGCATCATTTCAAATTCCTGTTTGGCAATTTTGAGTTTATCAGGTGCTAGCCTACGAGGGTTGGTTGATATGGGAGGCCCTGGGGTGGTTCTAATATGATGCACTGTATTATGCTTTGGAATTATTGGTGTGCCTGAAGAGCGTGTAATTTCCGGGAATTTACTCAGTAAATTATGAAAACGTGTGTCGCCTGTCGAGACCTTAACAGAAAAAATATCAGCTTGAACATGAGACGCAATAGAGAACAAAGTTGTGGTACTATCAATAAGACGTTGGTTACGGCAATCTACTATTAAATTATAGAAGCTAAGAAAATCAACGCCTATTATAGGTTTTGTAACGTTAGCCACAATGAAACGCCATGGAAAGTCGCGCCTTAAGCCTAAGTTTAAATTAAGGTTTATAAAACCAAAAGTGTCAATGATAGTTCCATTGGCTGCACAAAGTTCAAAGTCTGTTTTGGCTCGATGGTCACGAAGCGCAGAACGAGGGTAGACGCAGAGATCACTACCAGTGTCTACTAAGAACTGGGTCTTCGTGTTGCGGTCGATGACAAAGAGGCGACCTGATGACGTGGGGCAATCGTCAGTCGCCATCAGCGACTGCCCGTTATGTTTTCCGCCTTATAGTCGCAAGGCTTCACGCATCTCCGTGCTTCTGCCCCGAACCTGTTATGGTAGTAACATACCGGATATCTTTTGTAACTAGAGTTAGATCGGCTTCTCTGACGCGATGATGTTCGGCGGCGTTCGTGTGATCTGGCACGGCTAGTGGAACAACATGATTTCCGGGTATGCTCATCCAACTTCAACGTGAGCTGCTGCACCATCTTTTTCAGTTCCGCGATTTCATCTGATGGCTGGGCCGCTTGTGTGCTGCGTGGTGTCGCAGCGGCGACGGTACCTGATGACGTCAGATCTTGAATTCGGTCTGCGAGATCCGCGAGCTGCTCTAGGGAATGGGTCGGTTGAGATGCCAATACAGTCTGGATGTCATGCGGTAAACGATTGCTCCATATAGATCTTATGAAGTCCTCAGGGACAGACGGACCGGCTAAATCTTGTAGATGCCTTAAAAACTGTGAAGGCTTTCGGTCCCCGAGCTCCTCGTGAGTGAGTAATTGTTTCATCTTTTTCTCGTGGGAGGCCGAAAGACGCTTGATAAGTTCGGACTTAATTCTATCGTACCTGTTTTTCGCCGGAGGGTTGACGATAATATCCTTCACGGTTTTTGCGTACGAGATATCCAAGTTGTTAGTCACGTGAGTGAATTTCGCATAGTCGTCATGTATATTATGGCTTTCTAACTGACCTTCAAGAAGTGCAAACCACAGTTCAGGGTCCTCGGCCGAGAATGGAGGAACCTTGATTTTCAATTTCACGTCGAGTTCCCGTTCTCGTTCCGTAGAAACGCGCGCTCGGTGGCGAGCGCGCCGTGTGGTGACATGGCCGGTGTCCATATTCGCTTCAAACGGCTTAGTCGAGTCACTATCGTCACTCATCTTGTATAACTTCTAATCTTGTATAACTTGTTTTCTATAAACGGGTCACCACTATGGTATCGGTAGTAGGTATATACTAGATTCCAAAGAAAACAAGATAATCTGCGAAAACACTGTATTTCGACTCCGTTTCACAACACGAGTTCTTTAGTAGGTACATAAAATAACAACGACATATCGGTAATTACGAGTGCCAGCGACGCGTCAAACTGACGCGGGTTCGCGCGAAAGGTGCTTATCAATGACTATTCGTTATTGCATCGAAACAAAACGAGCGGCGCGCGATGCACTGTGCACGCGCATAGATAGGTATGTCTACCTCCCCGTGCCCCGCGCGCCGGTAACCTCACGTCATAGGTCGCAGGTGCTTGCAAATTATGACAATTAGTAAAATAGAAATAAAATGTAGCCCACAATGCTATGAATGCAGCGTTTCCACAATGACGGGAAGCTCCAAAAATGCATACCACTTACAATTATTCAATACATATTAAGATGGGTAGACAGAAAGTAGGCGCCATTCCCGCCGGCGGCACCCGTTCACGAGCATGACGCTGCTTCGCTCGACCATATTTGAGGGAACGTAACGTCGACAAATAACACATGTGGCGGGGCATATGGTTCTTTTCAAGGCACAGTTATATAGCAGTTGTTCTTATAAACACTGACCAATTAGTGATCACTGACCTATTGCCCTTGGGACCCCAACGACCACCAGCTCTTCGAACTATGTGCCCGCCCATTTCCACTTCAGTTTCGTGACTCGCTGAGCTATGTCGGTGACTCTAGTTCTCCTACGGATCTCCTCATTTCTGATTCGATCCCGCAGGGACACTCCGAGCATAGCTCTCTCCATCGCCCGCTGTATAACATTATTTCGTCATACAGAATGCGGGTGTGACAGTTTTTTTTTAATGTTTCGCACTCAGTTATCATCTGTCATGGTGTCGGAGACCTTCTTAATGCGTATTTTGCTCTGAATAGGTGCCAACTCACGATGATCGTGAAGTGGTGACATTTGAAAATTGTGTGGGGTAAGGGTTTTTTGACAGGGGGTGTGACAGTTCCTCCTGAGTGACACAGACCTGGTCCTCTTCACACATGTTCTTGAACGCGTTTATCTTCTTGGCGATCTTGATCAGCCTCCGGATGGCGACCGCCGTTAGGTTCACTATCGTTATCAGCATGGGGTCGTGCTTGCCGTTACCGTCCTATAGAAAGAGTCATTTTTAAGGTTGATTATACGGGTCTGCCCGCGAAATTCAATTTTTTTTTTATTAAAATGTTACAAAAAAACTTATACCTAGCTAAACTAATCTAATTACTATACAAATCATGCCCGCGTGGAATGGTGCCAAGAATACTGGCTGCATTTCCGCGCTGGACAGCCAGGCTGATCCTTTGCGCGAAAAATGAGCCAGCCCTTCTGTCACCAGATGAGGCAATTTACCGCGGTATTTTATTTCGGTATTAATTTAATTTGGTTTCTGAATTTGTAAACTAATACGACAAAGTAGGCTTATGGAATTCTAATTGCGCCAATGGAATTATCATCTTAAAGGGTTTACATAAAAATCTTTACTTGAAAGTGACCAGTTTAAGAAATTAATCAAAATATCGAGTTGGACGTGAGTTACTCACAAATTAGTCGATATTCTGACTAATTTCTTACTGGACACTTTGAAAAACCAAATTAAATTTGAATTTCGCGGGCAGACCCGAATAATCCACCTTAATTCAAATAATCTTTTACAAAGTGCTTTTGAATCGTCAAGTTAATCTGCCGCTGGTTCGGAATGCCATTTCAACCGAGAAGAACTAGCAAGAAGAATAAGGGTTCCGTTTCTTCTAAAAAAAATTACGTTTACGTACGGTTTACGGACGATAGTTTTACGTGATAACGACATAATGAAACAGAACTAGCTCGCGACACATCCGCTAACCACAGCGCGCACGCGATGACTGGCGGGCGGCGGCGGGCGCTCTCTAGTCACAAGCTAACGTTTGGGCCGATCGTGCCTCTCTATCGCTTGTTCCGCACTCTCGCTTGCACGCTCAGGCTTAGGCGGAACTTAACACTTTTTCGTGCGTGCAGCCGGTGTTCATCGATATATTATAAAAAAAAAATAACTTTATTGCCATAAGAAATAAAATAATACATTGGTTTTGCCGTTGGTCTTCACACTAGGAAGAACCTGTGTCGTGGAGACCTTAATTACAATTGATAAGTAAAACTTATTGATAAGATAACTAGGTGGGGCGGGTTACCATTAGGTACAAATTAAGTGTGTGATAATATTATAATAATAAAATGATATAGTAAATAATATATATATGTATATATATATATATATATATATATATATATATATATATATATATATATATATATATAATATTACTGCAAAATATATATTACGTATGATACAATTATATAAATTAGATATAATATGTTTTTGAGGTGTTAAAAAGATTTATTACTTATTTGCCGTTAGTGTATTTAGTATATTTTCCGTGTCATCATATGTCAGACTTTTCAGCCAGTTAGTAATTGCCTTCTTGGCTTGTTTTGTTGTACAGCTCCTGAGTTTACACGATTTTGAGACTCGGTTGTATATTTTTGCAATAACAAAGGGGCCGAAACGTCCTGCAAAGGCCGTTCTTACGTCCGGCAGATCGACCTTGACAACCCGTCTCTTGAAGATCGAGTCTGCGTTTGGGGATCTTAGGACTTGTCTATGTTTATAAAGGCAGCCTTTAGTAAAAAAAGTTGCCGAACGGTAAGTACTTCGGCCTCTTTGTAGAGGAGTGTAGTGCGGTATCTGTAGGGCTTCTTGAGTATAACTTTTAAGACAGAACGTTGTTCTCTCTCTGCTTCTATAAGGGTAGATTTGGGGGCACCGCCCCATGAAAGTATGCCATAATTAAGAAGAGACTGACATAAAGATAAATACAACAATTTTAAGGTAGTTGCGTTTGCTACATCACGTAGTTTTCTCATAACACCGATGACCTTGCGAACGCGACCTGAAAGAGATGTAATGTGGGACTTAAACGAGAGGTTATTGTCCACCTGGATTCCTAGATATCTAATTTCATTGACCAAGTCGATGTCGTCACAACTGTATTTAGACGCTGAAAAAGATGCTGTGTCACCACAATTGTGTATCTTAAGGTTGAGATTGATCCTTGGTGCCGTTAACACATTTTTGTGGAAACACAAGTATTTGGTTTTACGCGTGTTTAGCGTCAGTAAATTTCTATTGAGCCATTTTGAGATTACTGAGATTCCTTGCTGCGCATTGTGGTATGTTTCATCCCAGCTTGATCCGTAGAATATTAAGGCAGTATCGTCTGCGTAACAGATAGTATCTGCATTTTTAAGAGGCAAGTCAAGGATGTCATTTATGTATAATATAAACAGTGTTGGCCCAATTATGCTACCTTGAGGGACGCCAAAATTGATGTTTTGTATGTCACTCTTGAAATTACATATCTTAGTGCACTGTTTTCTGTTCGATAGGTAACTTCTGAACCAATCTAATGGTGTTCCTCGGATACCAGTGCATTCGAGCTTTTTTAGCAGTACATCAATCGAAACAGTGTCAAAAGCCTTGGCGAGATCCAGGAAAAGACCTATGCAACCTCTTTTTTTGTCCAAATGCCTCGAAACCAAAGACGTTAGAAGAAATACAGCATCTTCGGCAGATTTGTTTCTCCTGAAGCCAAATTGTTTTTCTGATAATATGTTGTGCGACTCCAAACATGTTACAAGTCTATTGTTTACAATTTTTTCCAGCAATTTGGAGAGAGTGCCGAGTAATGAGATAGGACGGAAGTTTTCTGGCTTGTCTTTTGGACCAACTTTGTGTATTGGACTCACCAAAGCTATTTTCCAGTCATCAGGAAAAACCCCTGTACTTAGGCTTAAGTTAAATATAGCTGCTAAGGGTCGGATAATTTCTTTCCCTATTTGTTTGACGAGTCCATTGCAAATTTCGTCGATGCCTGAAGACTTTCCGTCCTGAAGCTGAGATATAAGAGTTTCTATTTCAAGTTCATCCGTAGGTTTCATAAATAAGGAGTTACAGGTGGAGCGATTGAGCCTCATATTAGCTCCAATGGATTCTTCAGTTTCACCACTACTTGATAGGATACGATTGGCTAGATTTTGGCCTAAGGTTGAAAAGTAATCATTGCATGAATTTATTGATTCTTGATGTGCCTTCTTGTTATTTCCGAGTAATTCTTCTGTATCGGAGAGAGTTTTTCCTTGATGAAGTATGTTTTTTTATTGTTTTCCATAATTGTTTTGTGTTTTTATAGCTTTTTTCTAGTTCTTTCCTTTCAAACTCGGATTTGAGTTTCCGTAGAAGGTTATTACAAAAATTTCGATATCTCTTCTAAGTAATTTTTAGTATCTCATTTTCTTTGTCTGCTTTGTACTGCATGTGGAGTTTATCGCGGTGCTTCATGCACTTTATCAATCCTTATATATATATATATAAGACGTTATCACGTCAAAAAAAAAACGAGTATGCCTTAGACCACACGACTGAAGTAAAACTTACGAAACGCAACTGGCTATGAGAGGAGGAGAAAAAGAAAAATGTGTGCTCGCACCTCTCTCTCTTGTCCCTACAGTAATATACGAAACGTAACTCTCTCTCTCTTTCTATCTTCAATCTCCCTCTCAACTTCCGTTCGCCTCGCCCGATCACACTTTTCGTAACGCATTCACCAGCTTACTCCCCAAGTCAAGCGTGCTTAAAGATGTTTTAGGCCTGCACTGTGTCTTAGATATACAAAACACAACTGGCTATGAAAGAAAGAAAATGTGTGCTCGCACCTCTCTCTCTTGACCCTACAGTAATATACGAAACGTAACTCTCTCTCTTTCTATCTTCACTAACTTATATCTCCCTCTCATCTTCCGTTCGCCTCGCCCGATCACACTTTTCGTAACGCATTCACCAGCTTACTCCCCAAGTCAAGCGTGCGTAAAGAAGTTTTACTTCAAAAAATTTGTAATCAAGAATTTTTTGAATCTGAAATCACACCTTCAAACCCGCAGACGCAACTTCGCCTATGAGCTGCGACAGGTCGTCGTCGATGGGTGCATGGAGAGCCTTATTGGCGACTATCAGCTCGTTCAGTTTCGCTCTCTCCACCTGAAAAGTTACAAGATACGAGTGTACATTGAAAATGACCATGCAAAACCACCAACAGATTTCAAACGTATCTCAGTTAATACATCATGGCAGCCTGATGATTTTTAGGGTTCCGTACCCAAAGGGTGCCAACGGGACCCTATTACTAAGCCTCCGCTGTCCGTCCGTCCGTCTGTCAGCGGCCTGTATCTCGTAAACCGTAATAGATAGACAGTTGAAATTTTCACATATTTTGTATTTCTATTGCCGACATAACAACAAATAATAAAAATTAAATGAAATTAAAAAATTAAATTAATTTTTAATTTTTAACGGAACTCTAAAAGAGCGAGGCCCGACTCGCACTTGGCCGATTTTTTTACTATGACAACATACACCGTAGATTTGGGGTTGTCATGCAAATGGAATTTGAATTATTTATTTACTTAAGAACAATTTAGTAAACTACAATTATAAAACTTACATACAGGAACATTAACCAGCTAGAAATAAGCTATTGTGGACGCAGACGCGCGTTTCTGAGGAGACCTGCGCTCAGTAGTGAGCCGTAGATGGGTTGCTGATGATGATGAACCCCAAGTTACGGTACTTATAATAAAAAAAAAATGCAGACCATTGGCCCATAATGTTGGTAATACAAATTTCTTAAAATCTATGTTAGTGTTCTTAAGGTAATTAGCAGAGGTCGGAATTAGGTAGAGTTATTTATGTACTTGCATCGAAATGTTGATATTAATGTGGACCTTCCCGGGATTTCTAATGGACAATCCAATGTGGCCAACAATATTACAACTAAATAATAATAAGAACGTCAGAGAGAACGACAAATAAAACAAAGATAATTAACATACAATTTTTATTAGTTTACATTAATTCACAATACAAATTATTGATAGTCTTAAGCAAATTCTCATACGCATATTTCGCCTTTTTTATAAATACGAGCGAATACTTTTGCTTCTAGCCTAGACTCGTGAGGTTTTGCTTATTCAAACGGCCCATCAGAATCATTTTTCTTGTCCAATTGATTACCAGTAAGATTTGAAGTGTTCGCTTCCGACATTATTGTATAACTTTTGTGAGAATTAAAATATATAACCATAAGCTTTTCAATATTTTTTGGCTTCAATGAATTTCTCTGAACGTCTAAAATCCATTTTTACATTGAAAAAGATCGCTCTACATCAACTGAGGTGAGGTTAGCAAATTTATACACTTCCTCCTCCTCGTCATTAGTGCAGGAAGAAATTTTTTCTGCTATATTTCTGATAGTGTCCAAATCAGGATTTCTATCCATGACTTTTTCCATTTTATCTTCTAAGCTCTCGCAATTTGCCCATCTCAAAGCTAATCTCACTGCATCAAATATTTCAAATGATTCCATTAGAGAAAGATCGGGTTTCTAAAGTGATGTCAAAGCTGTTGGTATAATTGAAAATTTTTCGTAAATACGAGACAAATCATCCTTAATGTTGTCATTATTATTAAAAATGTTTAAAGCATTCTCTATTGATTTTGCCTCTTGACTGTTCAGCACAGACAATACAGATTTAATTTCATCGAAATGCTTAGCGTAATAGAATGCTGCATCAAGCCAAGTACCCCATCTGGTAATTATCAGGAGGTAAAGGTAAATCCGGACACATTTCTTTAGAGATTTTAATTCTTTTTGGTGCCTTCAAAAAAAACTACAAATGTGGCAACATCGCGCGTATTGGTATTTTGCAACTTTGGACATCCGATGTCATTGATGTAAGTTTGGCAAAGTCGTGTGTGCAGTAGTTTAAATTGTGTAAAAGTAAATAACTTTTTATTTAAAAAATCACGGGATTTTTTCTGCTCTTTGAAATTAATCTCAGGATTCGAGGCATATCCACTTTATTCTTTCGCTGTATGAAATCAGTGCAAGTACATGAATAACTCTACCTAATTCCGACCTCTGGTAATTAGGTACAAAAAATCAATTCATGTACTTGCCACGACGTACTGAGGCACTGGGTACATGTACATGCGTCTGTATCCAATGGGCCAGTCTGGTTTGTCAGTTACCACCTTCAGCATGGCGCTGGTGCCCCCCCCCCTGGCCCTGCGCATGAGCGATGCGATAGGTATGCTACTTACAGGTATAACGGCAAAGGTTAGGTTACCTCGTTGAGTTCCCGCGACGAGCCGCTGCAGCTGCCTACGGAAGTGTACGCTTCGAACTCTAGCTTGATCGCCTCGCACAGGATGGACTCCATCGAGTTCGGTTCTATCCTGGATACAGGCATGTAACTGGATATTTGACTGATATTTTTTTATTTATTTAAAACTAGCTGATGCCCGCCACTTCGTCCGCGTGGATTTAGTTTTTAAAATCCTTCGGGAACTCTTTGATTTTCCGGAATAAAAAGAAGCCTATGTCACTCTCCAGCCCGCCTAGCACGCACGTCGAAGTGATATCTCGCGAGAAGAAAGAGAGACATTGTTGATGTAGACTAATTTCTCGTTCGACGAATCCATGTGTACAACCATGTTAGTGTCGATAGAGATATAGAGATAATATGAGAAAAGGCGTCGACAAAATTTTCTCGCGCGTGCATGCTAGCCGTGCTGGTCCTCAACTATACCCATGCAAAAAATCACGACGATCCGTAGCTCTGTTGCGGCGTGATTGAAGGACAAACCAACAAACACACTTTTGCATTTAAAATTTAAAAAATTCGATTTATTTCACGTAGGCCAACCTGTGGCTCTTATGACACATCATGACTTCTCTCCGACACCGGTTCGGCAAGCGGATTATTTATAATATTAATCTGAAGTATGATGATAGTTTAGGCTGGCCACATCATACATACCTGGCAAGTTAGAATAGAATAGAATAGAAATATTTTTTGTTCAAAAAAACTTTTACAAGTGCTTTTGAATAGTCGATGAATCTACCACTGGTTCGGAATGCCCTTCCTGCCGAGAAGAAGCAGCAAGAAACTCAGCAGTTGCTTTTTTCAAAACAAATTTACATTACAGTAAATACTATGCTATATAGGCAGTGTTTCCACAATGAGGGAAGTTCCAAAATGCATACCGACTAACTTCTATCTTAAGATGGGCAGACATAAAGTAGCCCCATTCCCGCCGGTGAAACCCGTTCACGAGCATGCCCCAGCCATTGCTTCACTCAACCATATTTGAGGGAACGTAACAACCCGCATCACACGACAATAAAAGCTTGTAATAACCTCTCAACATCTTGCAGTATATCCCTCGCTTTGTTCACATCCGGGTTGGTGCTAGTGGACGGCATCTCTTCACACACGTGGCTCGGGTTGTGGTCCTCTACCTCCCTCGTACACATCGAATCGCCGTTCGTCAGTATTGATCTGAAATCACGTAGATCCCTTCCTCGTTATAACTTAAATAAAAAAACCGGCCAAGTGAGAGTCAGATTCGCGCACTGAGGGTCCCGAACTCCAGAAGTAAAAGTAAAACGATAGTATTATATTAATTTGCTTATTCATCGTTAACTTTGTTTGTAGAGGTTTATTGTTAATATAAAAAAACTATGCTAGTTAGAGCGTTCGTTTTATTTTTCCTGTAAATTATACATAAACCTCTATTGACCATGATTTTTCTATTGGAAAAGGGGAGGGAGGGGGGGTTATTTTTTTCGTCATTTTGGGCGATTAATCAAAAACTACTATATATAAAAATAAATAAAAATCTGTTTTAGAATGTACAGGTAAAGGCCTATAATATGATACCCCACTCGGTATACTTATCATTCTTTGAAATTTCAAAACCCCGATTTTCCTCTTTTTAGAGTTCCGTACCCAAAGGGTGCCAACGGGACCCTATTACTAAGCCTACGCTGTCCGTCCGTCTGTCCGTCTGTCAGCGGGCTGTATCTCGTAAGCCGTAATAGATAGATGAAATTTTCACATATTATATATTTCTATTGCCGCTATAACAACAAATAATAAAAATATAATTAAATTAAAAAATTAAATTAAAATATTTCCATGGGTACATGGAAATATTTTAATTTAATTTTTTTACGGAACCCTAAAAGAGCGAGACCCGACTCGCACTTGGCCGATTTTTTTTATTCCAATGATGTTGGGCCACTTTTATACACAACGATTCCAAATTTCATGTTGATAGCTTTAATAGTTACTAAAATAATCGACTGTGACAGACGGACGGACGGACGGACGGACGGACGGAGAAAGTCTCACCATAAGGGTTCGATTTTACCGTTTTGGTACAGAACCTTAAAAATGACTGTCATAAAAATTTTCATCGCCTATTGTATTTGGGGGTAGAATTTTCAAAAACTGTGAAACAGGTACTTCTTTGTTTTTAATTTAAAAGCTCAAATACCGAGTTTTATGGGTGTAACTTGAATAATGAGCGACTTTCATTCAAACTTTAACCGCCCATTTAATCCCCTTGGGGATGAAATTTCAAAAAATCTTTTCTTAGTGCTCGCCTACGTCATAAAAAGAATCTACTGTCAAAATTTCAAGTTTCTAACTTCAGTGGTTTAAGCTGTGGGCTTATAGATAGTCAGTCAGGACAAGCCTTTTTAGTACAGAAGAATGAACATACTACGCGTTCGTTTAAAATTGAGCCCTGCACCATAGAGTAAAGAAATCTACACCCCTCGCGCTTCCCCGCACCGCACCTCAAGTCAGACCCACAGTAAAGACACAGTAAGAAGATGCAGTATAATAGTTTATCTTGTTTTATTTATTAAGTACTAGCTGATATGAATATTGAATTCGAATTGTTATAAATAATAAAAAAATATTTAAAAAAAAGTTTTTATTATTCTAATGCTTTACGATATACAACATTCTTAGTTTTTTTTTACCAAACTTACCAAAAACCCTAATATCCAAAGTTCAATTTAATAAATTGAACTTTTAATATTAGGCGTGATGGCTCTGAACTAACCGTGATGTGCACTAAGAAATTAAGTTTTCTTACATCCTTTTTGTAAGAAATAATAAATTAATTATTTTACTCGTATTTTTAATAAGCGGTGCTTCGCGAGCGGTTTACTAAGTGGGTCTGCTAAGCGCGAGAGAGTTAGGGGAAATTTGTAACGCGTAGTAACACTAGATCAAAGGCGTCAAACTACTGCATATCCTATACTGTGTCCGTACTGTCGGCATGGAACTAGGAATTACGACTACGTCGATTACTTTACTCTATGGTGCAGGGCTCAATTTTAAACGACCGCGTAGTAGATTTTACCATCTAATCTTTAAGCCATCTTAACAATCAGGAAGTAGCATGACGTTTGCAATGACATTAATCTGACAATATCATGATAAGTCATTTAGGTCACAGTTCTTATCAAGTGGCTACAATGATGATGCTGACAATGTATCATGTATAATGTATATTAATATGTCCTTTCTGTTTGTCCGCATGTATTTACGCTTTTGTACCCCAGCTGATGAATTGTCTAAAAATGGTTGCTGCACTGAGACGATTGGGATCACCTCTGATTGGCCGAAAATCTTTGGCTATTTGCTAAAATGGTTTTTGCAGCAATCCTACTAATATTATAAATGCGAAAGTTTATGAGGATGGATTTTTGTTACTCTTCCACGCCACAAGCACAAAGAATGAATATTAGATTAGGCTAAAATTTGGAATAGAGATAGCTCATACACAGGATTAGAATAGAATCTATGTATCTATATAAATAAAAATGAATGTTGGTAAGCGCATAACTCAAGAATGGATGGACCAATTTAGTTAATTTATTTTTTTGTATGTTCCTTAAGGTCCACGGAAGGTTTTAATCTATATATATAACTAGCATTTGCTCGGTGCGCGAGCTGCTAAAGCAGCTCGCGGGAAGTGTTTTACTAAAAGTAAGGCGCGTGGGTGCGCGGCCCGCTAAAGCGGAACGCGATTGTTCGGCTTTATTTATTTCGCTCGGTGCGCGAGCTGCTAAAGCAGCTCGCGGGAAGTGTTATTGCTACAAGTAGGGCGCGTGGGTGCGCGGCCCGCTAAAGCGGACCGCGATTGTTCGGCTTTGTTTATTTCGCTCGGTGCGCGAGCTGCTAAAGCAGCTCGCGGGAAGTGTTATTACTACAAGTAGGGCGCGTGGGTGCGCGGCCCGCTAAAGCGGACCGCGATTTTTTTACTCATCAAGTAGCCCTTCGGATTCTGGTCATCTTTTGCCAAAAAATTTGTTCGAGCACACCCCACCTATCTGCAATAACCTGGCCGTGCTCCTTATTCACAAAAGAAAAAGAAAAAAAAGAAAAAAAAATGAAAAAAAGGAAAAAAAAACAAATGTAAAATGAATAAAAGAAAAAGAAAAAAAGCCCTATGAACCTATCAAAATCAATGTCTTGCATAGTTCCCAACTTCTAGTCCCTTCAATATTCCCCATACATTTTGTATGTAA
This sequence comes from Oeneis ivallda, assembly GCA_029955525.1. Lineage (NCBI taxonomy): Eukaryota > Metazoa > Arthropoda > Insecta > Lepidoptera > Nymphalidae > Oeneis > Oeneis ivallda. Next base: position 1,728,071 of record JARPMR010000025.1, on the reverse strand, counting down.
AAAAAAAAAATCCACCATCTTGAATTTTTTTCCTACTCACCAGGTAGACCTCCGGGTTTTGATCATCTTTTGTCGAGAAACCGCTCCTCCATCTTTTATAGTCTCCGAGAGAGAGACGGACAAAATTTGCCGCCATTTTTTTTCCGCCATTTTGGAATTTTTTTTCAACTCACTGGCAACTGCTCGAGGTTTCGAATGACATTTGGTCGAGCACCCTCCACCTATCTTCTATACCCTGGCCGTGCCCCTCGCCCGTCTCCGAACTCCTCACTCATCAGCTCTCTCCACCTTTCTCCGAGTCACATTCTTTGAGCTCTATACGACACCATGGGTGAAAAAAAATTTTTTCATACAAAATTTTACAGGAGAGGGGTCGGAAATTTGAGACGTCACAGCTCGGCCGCCATCTTGTTTTTTTAATTTTATTCACTTTTTCTGTAAATCGTTTACTAATTTCTACAATAATCCAAAATTTCAAAGAAATCGGTTGGAAAACAAAAGAGTTGCAAGAATCACGTCGGCCGCCATCTTGTTTTTCCGAAATGTCATAATTTTTCCCCACTCGAATCCCCCACCCGGACATATCTCCCCTACATCATTGTATCGTTTTCCGTCTCCTTCTAGGAGAACAATCGTGTCAATCAGTCAGTGAGTCAGTGAGTGAGTGGTAATCGAGCTATATATATTATAATAATAAATAACTAGTGTTTGCTCGGTGCGCGAGCTGCTAAAGCAGCTCGCGGGAAGTGTTGTTGCTACAAGTAGGGCGCGTGGGTGCGCGGCCCGCTAAAGCGGACCGCGATTGTTCGGCTTTATTTATTTCGCTCGGTGCGCGAGCTTCTAAAGCAGCTCGCGGGAAGTGTTTTACTAAAAGTAAGGCGCGTGGGTGCGCGGCCCGCTAAAGCGGACCGCGATTGTTCGGCTTTATTAATTTCGCTCGGTGCGCGAGCTGCTAAAGCAGCTCGCGGGAAGTGTTATTACTACAAGTAGGGCGCGTGGGTGCGCGGCCCGCTAAAGCGGACCGCGATTTTTTACTCATCAAGTAGACCTTCGGATTCTGGTCATCTTTTGCCAAAAAATTTGTTCGAGCACACCCCACCTATCTGCAATAACCTGGCCGTGCTCCTCATTCACAAATGAAAAAGAAAAAAAAAGAAAAAAAGCAAATGTAAAATGAAAAAAAAGAAAAAGAAGAAGGCCCTATGAACCTATCAAACTCATTGTCTTGCATAGTTCCCAACTTCTAGTCCCTTCAATATTCCCCATACATTTTGTATGGAAAAAAAATCCGCCATCTTGAATTTTTTTCCTACTCACCAGGTAGACCTCCGGGTTGTGATCATCTTTTGTCGAGAAACCGCTCCTCCATCTTTTATAGTCTCCGAGAGAGAGACGGACAAAATTTGCCGCCATTTTTTTTCCGCCATTTTGGAATTTTTTTTCAACTCACTGGCAACTGCTCGAGGTTTCGAATGACATTTGGTCGAGCACCCTCCACCTATCTTCTATACCCTGGCCGTGCCCCTCGCCCGTCTCCGAACTCCTCACTCATCAGCTCTCTCCACCTTTCTCCGAGTCACATTCTTTGAGCTCTATACGACACCATGGGTGAAAAAAATTTTTTTCATACAAAATTTTACAGGAGAGGGGTGGAAATTTGAGACGTCACAGCTCGGCCGCCATCTTGTTTTTTTAATTTTTTTCACTTTTTCTGTTAATCGTTTACTAATTTCTACAATAATCCAAAATTTCAAAGAAATCGGTTGGAAAACAAAAGAGTTGCAAGATTCACGTCGGCCGCCATCTTGTTTTTCCGAAATGTCATAATTTTTCCCCACTCGAATCCCCCACCCGGACATATCTCCCCTACATCATTCTATCGTTTTTTGTCTCTTTCTAGGAGAACAATTATGTCAATCAGTGAGTGTGTCAGTCAGTCAGTGGTAATCGAGCTATATATATTATAACTAGTATTTCGCTCGGTGCGCGAGCTGCTAAAGCAGCTCGCGGGAAGTGTTATTACTACAAGTAGGGCGCGTTGGTGCGCGGCCCGCTAAAGCGGACCGCGATTTTTTTACTCATCAAGTAGACCTTCGGATTCTGGTCATCTTTTGCCAAAAAATTTGTTCGAGCACACCCCACTTATCTGCAATAACCTGGCCGTGCTCCTCATTTACAAAAGAAAAAGAAAAAAAAAGAAAAAGAGAAAAAAAAGAAAAGAAAAAAAGAAGAAAGAATAAAAGAAAATGAAAAATGAAAAAAAAGAAAAAGAATAAAAAAAAGGAAAAAAGAAAAAAAAAGAAAAAAAAATGAAAAAAAAAGAAAAAAAGCAAATGTAAAATGAAATAAAGAAAAAGAAAAAGAAAAAAAGCAAATGTAAAATGAAATAAAGAAAAAGAAAAAGAAAAAAAGCCCTATGAACCTATCAAAATCAATGTCTTGCATAGTTCCCAACTTCTAGTGCCTTCAATATTCCCCATACATTTTGTATGGGGGAAAAAAAATCCGCCATCTTGAATTTTTTTCCTACTCACCAGGTAGACCTCCGGGTTTTGATCATCTTTTGTCGAGAAACCGCTCCTCCATCTTTTATAGTCTCCGAGAGAGAGACGGACAAAATTTGCCGCCATTTTTTTTCCGCCATTTTGGAATTTTTTTTCAACTCACTGGCAACTGCTCGAGGTTTCGAATGACATTTGGTCGAGCACCCTCCACCTATCTTCTATACCCTGGCCGTGCCCCTCGCCCGTCTCCGAACTCCTCACTCATCAGCTCTCTCCACCTTTCTCCGAGTCACATTCTTTGAGCTCTATACGACACCATGGGTGAAAAAAATTTTTTTCATACAAAATTTTACAGGAGAGGGGTGGAAATTTGAGACGTCACAGCTCGGCCGCCATCTTGTTTTTTTAATTTTTTTCACTTTTTCTGTTAATCGTTTACTAATTTCTACAATAATCCAAAATTTCAAAGAAATCGGTTGGAAAACAAAAGAGTTGCAAGATTCACGTCGGCCGCCATCTTGTTTTTCCGAAATGTCATAATTTTTCCCCACTCGAATCCCCCACCCGAACATATCTCCCGTACATCATTTTATCGTTTTTTGTCTCTTTCTAGGAGAACAATTATGTCAATCAGTCAGTGAGTGAGTCAGTGGTAATCGAGCTATATATATTATAACTAGCGTTTGCTCGGTGCGCGAGCTGCTAAAGCAGCTCGCGGGAAGTGTTATTGCTACAAGTAGGGCGCGTGGGTGCGCGGCCCGCTAAAGCGGACCGCGATTGTTCGGCTTTATTTATTTAGCTCGGTGCGCGAGCTGCTAAAGCAGCTCGCGGGAAGTGTTATTACTACAAGTAGGGCGCGTGGGTGCGCGGCCCGCTAAAGCGGACCGCGATTTTTTTACTCATCAAGTAGACCTTCGGATTCTGGTCATCTTTTGCCAAAAAATTTGTTCGAGCACACCCCACCTATCTGCAATAACCTGGCCGTGCTCCTCATTCACAAATGAAAAAGAAAAAAAAAGAAAAAAAAAAGAAAAAAAGCAAATGTAAAATGAAAAAAAAGAAAAAGAAAAAAAGCCCTATGAACCTATCAAAATCAATGTCTTGCATAGTTCCCAACTTCTAGTCCCTTCAATATTCCCCATACATTTTGTATGGGAAAAAAAAAATCCGCCATCTTGAATTTTTTTCCTACTCACCAGGTAGACCTCCGGGTTTTGATCATCTTTTGTCGAGAAACCGCTCCTCCATCTTTTATAGTCTCCGAGAGAGAGACGGACAAAATTTGCCGCCATTTTTTTTCCGCCATTTTGGAATTTTTTTTCAACTCACTGGCAACTGCTCGAGGTTTCGAATGACATTTGGTCGAGTACCCTCCACCTATCTTCTATACCCTGGCCGTGCCCCTCGCCCGTCTCCGAACTCCTCACTCATCAGCTCTCTCCACCTTTCTCCCAGTCACATTCTTTGAGCTCTATACGACACCATGGGTGAAAAAAGTTTTTTTCATACAAAATTTTACAGGGAGGGGTCGGAAATTTGAGACGTCACAGCTCGGCCGCCATCTTGTTTTTTTATTTTTTTTCACTTTTTCTGTTAATCGTTTACTAATTTCTACAATAATCCAAAATTTCAAAGAAATCGGTTGGAAAACAAAAGAGTTGCAAGAATCACTTCGGCCGCCATCTTGTTTTTCCGAAATGTCATAATTTTTCCCCACTCGAATCCCCCACCCGGACATATCTCCCCTACATCATTGTATCGTTTTTTGTCTCTTTTTAGGAGAACAATTATGTCAATCAGTGAGTCAGTCAGTCAGTGGTAATCGAGCTATATATATTATAACTAGTATTTCGCTCGGTGCGCGAGCTGCTAAAGCAGCTCGCGGGAAGTGTTTTACTAAAAGTAAGGCGCGTGGGTGCGCGGCCCGCTAAAGCGGACCGCGATTGTTCGGCTTTCTTTATTTCGCTCGGTGCGCGAGCTGCTAAAGCAGCTCGCGGGAAGTGTTATTACTACAAGTAGGGCGCGTGAGTGCGCGGCCCGCTAAAGCGGACCGCGATTGTTCGGCTTTATTTATTTCGCTCGGTGCGCGAGCTGCTAAAGCAGCTCGCGGGAAGTGTTATTACTACAAGTAGGGCGCGTGGGTGCGCGGCCCGCTAAAGCGGACCGCGATTTTTTTACTCATCAAGTAGCCCTTCGGATTCTGGTCATCTTTTGCCAAAAAATTTGTTCGAGCACACCCCACCTATCTGCAATAACCTGGCCGTGCTCCTCATTCACAAAAGAAAAAGAAAAAAAAAGAAAAAAAAAATGAAAAAAAACAAAAAAAAAAAACAAATGTAAAATGATAAAAAAGAAAAAAAAAGCCCTATGAACCTATCAAAATCAATGTCTTGCATAGTTCCCAACTTCTAGTCCCTTCAATATTCCCCATACATTTAGTATGGAAAAAAAAAATCCGCTATCTTGAATTTTTTTCCTACTCACCAGGTAGACCTCCGGGTTTTGATCATCTTTTGTCGAGAAACCGCTCCTCCATCTTTTATAGTCTCCGAGAGAGAGACGGACAAAATTTGCCGCCATTTTTTTTCCGCCATTTTGGAATTTTTTTTCAACTCACTGGCAACTGCTCGAGGTTTCGAATGACATTTGGTCGAGCACCCTCCACCTATCTACTATACCCTGGCCGTGCCCTTCGCCCGTCTCCGAACTCCTCACTCATCAGCTCTCGCCACCTTTCGCCGAGTCACATTCTTTGAGCTCTATACGACACCATGGGTGAAAAAAATTTTTTTCATACAAAATTTTACAGGAGAGGGGTCGGAAATTTGAGACGTCACAGCTCGGCCGCCATCTTGTTTTTTTAATTTTTTTCACTTTTTCTGTTAATCGTTTACTAATTTCTACAATAATCCAAAATTTCAAAGAAATCGGTTGGAAAACAAAAGAGTTGCAAGATTCACGTCGGCCGCCATCTTGTTTTTCCGAAATGTCATAATTTTCCCCAACTCGAATCCCCCACCTGGACATATCTCCCCTACATCATTATATCGATTTCCGTCTCCTTCTAGGAGAACAACCCTGTCAATGAGTGAGTGAGTGAGTGAGTGAGTGTGTCAGTCAGTGGTAATCGAGCTATATATATTATAATAACTAGCATTTGCTCGGTGCGCGAGCTGCTAAAGCAGCTCGCGGGAAGTGTTTTTCTAAAAGTAAGGCGCGTGGGTGCGCGGCCCGCTAAAGCGGACCGCGATTGTTCGGCTTTATTTATTTCGCTCGGTGCGCGAGCTGCTAAAGCAGCTCGCGGGAAGTGTTATTGCTAGAAGTAGGGCGCGTGGGTGCGCGGCCCGCTAAAGCGGACCGCGATTTTTTTACTCATCAAGTAGCCCTTCGGATTCTGGTCATCTTTTGCCAAAAAATTTGTTCGAGCACACCCCACCTATCTGCAATAACCTGACCGTGCTCCTCATTCACAAAAGAAAAAGAAAAAAAAAAAAGAAAAAAAAATGAAAAAAAAAAACAAAAAAAACCAATATAAAATGAAAAAAAGAAAAAGAAAAAAAGCCCTATGAACCTATCAAAATCAATGTCTTGCATTGTTCCCAACTTCTAGTCCCTTCAATATTCCCCATACATTTTGTATGGAGAAAAAAAAATCCGCCATCTTGAATTTTTTTCCTACTCACCAGGTAGACCTCCGGGTTTTGATCATCTTTTGTCGAGAAACCGCTCCTCCATCTTTTATAGTCTCCGAGAGAGAGACGGACAAAATTTGCCGCCATTTTTTTTCCGCCATTTTGGAATTTTTTTTCAACTCACTGGCAACTGCTCGAGGTTTCGAATGACATTTGGTCGAGCACCCTCCACCTATCTTCTATACCCTGGCCGTGCCCCTGGCCCGTCTCCAAACTCCTCACTCATCAGCTCTCTCCACCTTCCTCCGAGTCACATTCTTTGAGCTCTATACGACACCATGGGTGAAAAAAATTTTTTTCATACAACATTTTACAGGACAGGGGTCGGAAATTTGAGACGTCACAGCTCGGCCGCCATCTTGTTTTTTTAATTTTTTTCACTTTTTCTGTTAATCGTTTACTAATTTCTACAATAATCCAAAATTTCAAAGAAATCGGTTGGAAAACAAAAGAGTTGCAAGAATCACGTCGGCCGCCATCTTGTTTTTCCGAAATGTCATAATTTTTCCCCACTCGAATCCCCCACCCCAACATATCTCCCGAACATTATTATATCGATTTCCGTCTCCTTCTAGGAGAACAACCCTGTCAATGAGTGAGTGAGTGAGTGGTAATCGAGCTATATATATTATAATAACTAGTATTTCGCTCGGTGCGCGAGCTGCTAAAGCAGCTCGCGGGAAGTGTTTTACTAAAAGTAAGGCGCGTGGGTGCGCGGCCCGCTAAAGCGGACCGCGATTGTTCGGCTTTATTTATTTCGCTCGGTGCGCGAGCTGCTAAAGCAGCTCGCGGGAAGTGTTATTACTACAAGTAGGGCGCGTGGGTGCGCGGCCCGCTAAAGCGGACCGCGATTTTTTTACTCATCAAGTAGCCCTTCGGATTCTGGTCATCTTTTGCCAAAAAATTTGTTCGAGCACACCCCACCTATCTGTAATAACCTGGCCGTGCTCCTCATTCACAAAAGAAAAAGAAAAAAAAAGAAAAAAAATGAAAAAAAACAAAAAAAAAAACAAATGTAAAATGAAAAAAAAGAAAAAGAAGAAAAGCCCTATGAACCTATCAAAACCAATGTCTTGCATAGTTCCCAACTTCTAGTCCCTTCAATATTCCCCATACATTTAGTATGGAAAAAAAAGTCCGCCATCTTGAATTTTTTTCCTACTCACCAGGTAGACCTCCGGGTTTCGATCATCTTTTGTCGAGAAACCGCTCCTCCATCTTTTATAGTCTCCGAGAGAGAGACGGACAAAATTTGCCGCCATTTTTTTTCCGCCATTTTGGAATTTTTTTTCAACTCACTGGCAACTGCTCGAGATTTCGAATGACATTTGGTCGAGCACCCTCCACCTATCTACTATACCCTGGCCGTGCCCCTCGCCCGTCTCCGAACTCCTCACTCATCAGCTCTCGCCACCTTTCTCCGAGTCACATTCTTTGAGCTCTATACGACACCATGGGTGAAAAAAATTTTTTTCATACAAAATTTTACAGGAGAGGGGTCTGAAATTTGAGACGTCACAGCTCGGCCGCCATCTTGTTTTTTTAATTTTTTTCACTTTTTCTGTTAATCGTTTACTAATTTCTACAATAATCCAAAATTTCAAAGAAATCGGTTGGAAAACAAAAGAGTTGCAAGATTCACGTCGGCCGCCATCTTGTTTTTCCGAAATGTCATAATTTTCCCCAACTCGAATCCCCCACCTGGACATATCTCCCCTACATCATTATATCGATTTCCGTCTCCTTCTAGGAGAACAACCCTGTCAATGAGTGAGTGAGTGAGTGAGTGAGTGTGTCAGTCAGTGGTAATCGAGCTATATATATTATAATAACTAGCATTTGCTCGGTGCGCGAGCTGCTAAAGCAGCTCGCGGGAAGTGTTTTTCTAAAAGTAAGGCGCGTGGGTGCGCGGCCCGCTAAAGCGGACCGCGATTGTTCGGCTTTATTTATTTCGCTCGGTGCGCGAGCTGCTAAAGCAGCTCGCGGGAAGTGTTATTACTACAAGTAGGGCGCGTGGGTGCGCGGCCCGCTAAAGCGGACCGCGATTTTTTTACTCATCAAGTAGCCCTTCGGATTCTGGTCATCTTTTGCCAAAAAATTTGTTCGAGCACACCCCACCTATCTGCAATAACCTGGCCGTGCTCCTCATTCACAAAAGAAAAAGAAAAAAAAATGAAAAAAAAGAAAAAAAAAAAAAATGAAAAATGAAAAAAAAGAAAAAGAAAAAAAGCCCTATGAACCTATCAAAATCAATGTCTTGCATAGTTCCCAACTTCTAGTCCCTTCAATATTCCCCATACATTTTGTATGGGGGGAAAAAAAAATCCGCCATCTTGAATTTTTTTCCTACTCACCAGGTAGACCTCCGGGTTGTGATCATCTTTTGTCGAGAAACCGCTCCTCCATCTTTTATAGTCTCCGAGAGAGAGACGGACAAAATTTGCCGCCATTTTTTTTCCGCCATTTTGGAATTTTTTTTCAACTCACTGGCAACTGCTCGAGGTTTCGAATGACATTTGGTCGAGCACCCTCCACCTATCTTCTATACCCTGGCCGTGCCCCTCGCCCGTCTCCGAACTCCTCACTCATCAGCTCTCTCCACCTTTCTCCGAGTCACATTCTTTGAGCTCTATACGACACCATGGGTGAAAAAAATTTTTTTCATACAAAATTTTACAGGAGAGGGGTGGAAATTTGAGACGTCACAGCTCGGCCGCCATCTTGTTTTTTTAATTTTTTTCACTTTTTCTGTTAATCGTTTACTAATTTCTACAATAATCCAAAATTTCAAAGAAATCGGTTGGAAAACAAAAGAGTTGCAAGATTCACGTCGGCCGCCATCTTGTTTTTCCGAAATGTCATAATTTTTCCCCACTCGAATCCCCCACCCGAACATATGTCCCGAACATCATTATATCGATTTCCGTCTCTTTCTAGGAGAACAATTATGTCAATGAGTCAGTGAATCAGTCAGTCAGTGGTAATCGAGCTATATATATTATAACTAGTAGGGCGCGTGGGTGCGCGGCCCGCAAGCGGACCGCGGTTTTTCTACTCGGCAAGTAGACTTTTAGGTCTTGATCATTTTCTATCAAAAAACTGCTCTTCCATCTTTTATACTCTCCGAGATAGACACCGTTGAAGTTTGTATGGCCGCCATCTTGAATCCGCCATTTTGGATTTTTTTTAGCTCACTGCAAATTGGATGAGGTTTCGAGTGACTTTTGTTCGAGCACTCCCCACCTATCTTCATTACCATGGCCGTGCTCCTCACCCACCTTCCAAACCCTCGATCATCATATGTCATCATTTGTCATAATGAAAATTCTTCAATAAAAACAAATCTTGAAAAGGAACCGTATCAAAGTCTTGCATGATTCCCGGCTTCTAGTCTCTTCAATATTCGCCATATATTTTGTATGAAGAAAAAAAATTCCGCCATCTTGGTTTTTTTTTTTATTCATCAAATAGACCTTTGGGTCTTGATCATCTTTTGCCAAGAACCCACTCTTCCATCTATTATCCTCTCCGAGATAGACACCGATGAAATTTGTATGGCCGCCATCTTTTTTCCGCCATTTTGAATTTTTTTTCAGCTCGCTGCCAATTGGATGAGGTTTCGAATGACATTTGTTCGAGCACCCCCCACCTATCTTTAATAACCTGGCCGTGCTCCTCACCCGTCTCCGAAATCCTCAATCATCAGCTCTCTCCATATTTTTCCTCCGAATGAATTTTTGTCCTCTATACGAAACCATTAGTGAAAAAAAAATTTTTCATACAAAATTTTACAGGAGAGGTGATCAATGAGTCAGTGAATCAGCACGAGCAGCTATATATATATTAATAAAAGAAAGTGGTGTTAGTTACACTATTTATAACTCGAGAACGGATGAACCGATTTGGCTGAAGATTGGTGGAGAGGTAGCTTTGAACCAGGAGACGGACATAGGATACTTTTTATCCCGTTCGACCGCGTTTCCGTCAAGTCACTATAAAAACGCATCTGACATGGAATAACAAAACGCAAATGACAGTGGAATAACAAAACGTAAATGGCAGCTAATCGTAATTGGAACGTAGTTCCTTATCGCGCGGTATTTTGTCTTTGGTTAAGTATGGTAAAAAAATTGACAATTATAAAAAGTGATAATAAAGCATTACTGATATTATAAATGCGAAAGTGTGTTTGTTTGTTGGTTTGTCCTTCAATCACGTCGCAACAGAACAGCGGATTAATGCGATTTTTTGCATGGGTATAGTAATGGATGTAGTAGTGGTTCCTCAGACCGGGAGAGCTACTTTTTATCTCGGATAATGAAAGAGTTCCCGCGGGATTTTTAAAAACTAAATCCATGCGAACGAAGTCGCGGGCATCAGCTAGTACTTAATAAAAAAATAAAAAAATTATAATAGATAAGTTGGCGGTAAGAAGTTCGCCGTGTCAGCTAGTCTATATAAATAAAAATGAATGTTGGTAAGCGCATAACTCAAGAATGGATGGACCAATTCGGTTAATTTATTTTTTGTATGTTCCTTTAGGTCCACGGAAGGTTTTAATACTTAATTAATAAAAAAAAAAAAAAAAACAAGTTGGCGGTACGAAGTTCGCCGTGTCAGCTAGTAGAATATAATTATTTTTTATTCAAATAAACATTTACTTTATAAATAAGCTTTTGAATCGTCGGTAAGTCAGGGTTCGGAATGCCCTTCCTGCCGAGAAGAACCAGCAAGAAACTCGGCGGTTGCTATTTTCAAACTAAGTTTACAATAGGTACTATGTAACATTTGACACAGGCATTTTATACCAGGAAAGTAAAGAGTTCCCGCGGGAATCAAAAACCTTACACCGCGCGGACGAAGTCGCGGGCATCATCCAGTAACGCTACATCAAGTATATACCGCTTTTTCGCAATCGACCTGCTCGAGCGGTGGTTCTATCAAGACTTCGGCCTTCTTTTAGTAGGGTCTGGGGCTCGACTCCTCAACTCTGATTTTTCGGAACTATGTGCATGTTAAGGTTGAAGACAAGGGTCTGCCCGCGAAATTCAAATTAAATTTAGTTTTTCGCAATTTGTAAACTAATACGACAAAGTAGGCTTATGACCTTCTAATTGCGCCAGTGGAATTATCATCTTCACAGGTTTACATAAAAATCTTTACTTGAAAGTGTCCAGTTTAAGAAATTAATCAAAATATCGACTAATTTGTGAGTAACTCACGTCCAACTCAGTATTTTGTCGTATTAGTTTACAAATTGCGAAAAACCAAATTAAATTTGAATTTCGCGGGCAGACCCTTGTCTTCGACCTTAAGCCAAAATATCGCTTGCTTTTATTAAACCACTGCTACTGCTGCTGCACATATACTATATTTTACTATATTATATTACTTTATTATACTATATTTACTTCACTATTGTGAAATTAAATATATAGCACTAGTGACCCGCCCCGACTTCGCACGGGTAGTAGAGCATACTTATCACGCCTATGTTTTGCAAACTCCTTAGAATGTTCCATAAGTTATACCTTGAATAGCTTATTGAACAGTACAAAGCTTATTTAAAAGAAGTATCGCTCGGAAGCGCTCGACTTTAAGCATTAGCAAACCCGCGGAGCGCGCTTAAAATTATTTTGGCGCGCGATCGCTTTTATTTTCTGATAACTTCTAAGATATTCCTTTAAATTGTATGGTGTAGAGGACTATCATAATGTGCATGAAATGAGTAAGGTAACTAACGTATTTAAGTTGATAAGGATTAATACCGTATCTGTCTAAATAGATTTCCAATTACCGTATGGTACGTAACCATTTTTAGAAGTTAAAATATTGAGCTATCCTTAAAAGATAGATATATATGCCATCGCGGACTTTTTTGTAAAGAATTATCCCACCATACTTTTTATTGTTATATTTCAAAGGGACTAGCAAGCGTTTTCGATTAAACCTCCCAAGCGGCTTGAATTTTTCCGACATCATGTTTCAACTAATTTACACAAAACCTTACAATAGAATAGAATAGAATAGAAATGTTTTTTTATTCAAATAAACTTTTACAAGTACTTTTGAATCGTCAATGAGTCTACCACTGGTTCGGAATGCCGTTCCTGCCGAGAAGAACCAGCAAGAAACTCGGCAGTTAACAAATTATACACTAAAACCTTCCACATGAATCACCCTATCTATTGGTGAAAACTGCATGAAAATTCGTTCGGTAGTTTTTGAGTTTATCGCGAACAGACAGACAGACAGACGCGGCGGGGGACTTTGTTTTATATTATGTAGTGATAGCATAATATTCTTAAAGGTGGCCAGCGTGGTGGAATATAACCCTTCTCTGAGAGGAGACCTGCGCTCAGTAGTGTGCTGTTGATGAATTGCTGATGATGATGATTGTCAGTAAGTAATTTACACCAGTCTTATGCTATTGTGTGAAATGGTATTAATCCACCTGCCCACAACATAGTATATTAACTTATTACAATGTAAGCTGAGGGGGTGGCCCATTGAACACTCCACACCACACTTAATTTTAAATAAGTATATAGTAGGTACATAGTGATAACTAATTTGTTGTGTTGGTTAAGGTTTTAGTCAATAAAGTTTTATTTATTATTTATTTATTTATTTACATAATAATATTGTAAAGTTGTGTTAAAAAAAGAGCAACTGCTGAGTTTCTTCACCAACCGGTGGTAGAATCACGACGTTTCATCAACAAACACAAGTGTCACAGTCACAAGTTGGCCTATATGAAATTAATAATTTTGATTTTGAATTCAATGTATTTATCATCAGTAATGTCGATTTACTTTTCATAATATTATCAAGTTTTACTAGAGCTAAAATACCACCACTGTAAAAAAAAGTGCACCTGTTACTCAATAGATATTACGTATCATTATTTGTGCTGATAATAATTCTGAGTCATCGCATGAGTTTTAATTTCAATTTAGATGGCTTCGACTATTAGGCTTGACCTTGATTACAATATTATCTTTGTATTGGTGGGGTGAGCATAGATAAATAATAATTACTATGCAAACAAGAACTAAGGAATCACACTATACATAGGCATAATACATAATATGCACTTTTAAGGAGCTGGCCACATATTGCTTATCAATATTGGTTCTTGGTGTTGAGTAACAAATATCTATCTATCTTCACAAACTTTCGCATTTACAATACTAGCTGATGCCCGCGACTTCCACATGGATGAAGTCACGGGAACTCTTTGATTTTGACGAAAAGTAGCCTTTGTCACTCTCCAGGTCCTCAACTATACACATGCAAAAAATCACGTCAATCCGTAGGTCTGTTGCGGCGTGATTGAAGGACAAACCAACTAACAAACACTTTTGCATTTATAATATTAGTAAGGATGTAGCAGTGCTTTAATAAAGGCAAGTGATATTTTGGCTTTAAATGCACATAATTCCGAAAAAATTCCGAGTTGTGTGCCTGGAGTCGAACCCTCTTAAAAGAAGGCTGAAGTGTTGATCGAACCACCGAGCCAAGCAACAGAATTACAGACTAAATAGGTCCACAAGGAACGAAGTACTAAATGAATGATGTACTATAATTGTCTATGGTTCCTTTATTCTGCTCGGTTGGAGTCAAGCGACAATGTACTATTAAGCATACTGAATAGTTACATTACAACGTTAATACGTTTTCGTCTAGTGTCGGGAATTCATTCCTAATAGTACATATTTCATGAACTACTACTTACCTTATGCTATTCTGTTTGGGCTGCTCATAAATGCTATCCACACTGTCACATACATTACTATACCCTAACTCCGCCCCCCTCTGGTCATACACTGCCCTATTAATGACACTTTTCTCGTCAATGGGATAAACTTTCATAGTGTAAGGCTGTTCGGTGCTCTGTACTGGTACGTACTGGTTATATACGGCCGTGCTCATTGTGTTATCTAAGTCGGCGTTTAAAGGAGAGTGGACGGTGCTGTGCGGGCTGCACGTTGTACTATTTAGTACATTATATTGCAGACCTGGAAAAAATAAACATCCTGTATATAATCACACATTTATATAATACTAGCTGATGCCCGCGACTTTGTCCGCATGGATTTAGTTTTTAAAAATCCCGCGGGAACTCTTTCATTATCCGAGATAAAAGTAGCTCTCCCGGTCTGAGGAACCACTACTACATCCATTACTATACCCATGCAAAAAATCGCATCAATCCGCTGTTCTGTTGCGACGTGATTGAAGGACAAACCAACAAACAAACACACTTTCGCATTTATAATAATATCAGTAATGCTTTATTATAAAACTTTTTATAATTGTCAAATTTTTTACCATACTTAACCAAAGACAAAATTACGTTTAGCTGTCATTTACGTTTTGTTATTCCACTGTCATTTGCGTTTTGTTATTCCATGTCAGATGCGTTTTTCTTATACCAGGTTTTATAGTGACATGACGGAAACGCGGTCGAACGGGATAAAAAGTATCCTATGTCCGTCTCCTGGTTCTAAGCTACCTCTCCACCAATTTTCAGCCAAATCGGTTCATCCGTTCTTGAGTTATAAATAGTGTAACTAACACCACTTTCTTTTATATATATAGATATACACACATTTTCATGTAGCTAGTGCCTCATCGGAGTGTCCCTACGGGATCGAATCAGACATGAGGAGATCCGTAGGAGAACCAAAGTCACTGACATAGCTCAGCAATTCGCGAAACTGAAGTGGAAATGGGCGGGGCCCATAGTTCAAAGGGCTGATTGTCGTTGGGGTCCCAAGGTGTTGGAGTGGCGACCCCGCACCGGGAAGCGCAGTGTTGGCAGACCACCCACCAGGTGGACCGACGATATCAAACGAGTCGCAGGGAGCCGCTGAATCCAGGCGTGCAAGACCGAGGCCTGTGGAAGTCCATGCAAGACCTTTGTCCAGCAGTGGATGTATATCGGTTGATAAAAAAGATGAAGAAGTGCCTCATAATGTCAAGACAAGTATTTAAATTAAACTAAACCTAACCATACTTATATAATACATACAAACATAGTTCTGAGTAAATTTGCATACCTATTAACACTATTGTCCCTAAATTATTTGAAATAAACAGATTTATTTATTTTTTTAAATATAAGTGAAGAAAGGTTTGACTTTGGTTATAGCAACTTTTTGGTTTTAGCAACATAACACCTAAGTCCCTTGAATAATGAATTTAAAGCACACTTCTGAAAGAAATAGTGACTGTGAATATTAAACCCATTTCAAAGGCTATCACAGATTTCTTAATTGTACATAGAAACCAAATAATTAACATGCACATGATAATCTGAGATTCCACAGGTTCTGCTTATGGTGTTTCTGCCTTAGTCTGTAAGGTGGTTGGTATTTTCTGTAGTATAAGAAACAAGAGCGTCGCCAGCCGATGGCCAAGGGGGGGCAAGTTAACAGGGTTCACACTGAATTTTTATAAACCTTACGCCATGCGGACGAAGTCAAGGGCAAAAGCTAGTTAAGTTTTCAGCTTCACAGTTGAATATTTGGCAGCGGTATCTGGATTGATTAAGTATCTACTAGTACTATATTTTCCAAATGTTCCGGCAACGCTCATGATAAGAAATATCTTAAACTACAGAAAATATACAGTAGTATGTCACTAGTATAGGTGATACAGAGCTAAGTAATTTGTTGTAAAAACTAAACAGAAAAAATAGTTCACCTGAGTCATGTATAGGCGGTGCATAATTCAATTCATCATCCCTTCTAAAATTCTTAGAACTAGATACAGAGTCATCCGAGTCATTTATTTGACGTTTTTTCGCGCGGTTTTCCTCTATCTTCCGCCTCTTCTCAGCTTTGTCTTCCTCAGACATGATGAACTCCTTCACCATGCCAACTGATAAGCATTTCTCTAACCTACATTTCTGACAAAATCTTCTCGTTACTACGGTAACCTCACAGTTATTTGAGAAAGGGCATTTAAATTCTTTAGTAGTCAATGCATTTCTACGGAAGAAGGCTTTACAACTTTCGCAGGAAATCGCGTTAAAGTTGTACCCGAGTGCCTTATCTCCACAAACCAGGCATATCTTCTGCAAATTCAACGGCAAATCTTTCTTAGGACTGCTCACATGATCCGTTTTAACATTATTCTCATTTGTAGTGTCCATTTTCACTGGAAATCGTCATTACTCATTAAGATAAATACACCAAACACTTCTGAGAACTTCGTAAACAAGTAGTTTGATCGCACTTCGCATGTTCGTAAAAACTTGTTTTTATAAAAATGAGCCCGTTTAACACCGCGTGAAAGTGATAAGGGCACTCGTCACGGATTAAAGTTTACCAATTTCGCTAAAACGCAAGATAACAGGATAATTTAACGTAATATTTTTGATAAAAAAATAAAATCTTAAGTGAACAATTAAATAAATATGACATGATTATGATTATCAATTATCATAGACCACGAACAAACCACAAACCACGAAACTCCGCTAGGAGTAATAGTGTTCTGTGCATGGTAGGTAGGAAATAGATGGAGATGAAGTATATAAAGTAACTACTAGTCAAGCCGGGTGCCATCCGCCATTTTATGAGCCTTATGTACAACACATTATGTATTCACTCTTATTGGTTGAACTTCAGCTGTCAGCCTGTCAAGTAGTTGCGTGTTATTGGATTTGTGTCAATGGAGTATCGACTTGTCGATATTATTATAGGTGACGTTAAACGACTTGAATAAATTCTAATGCATTGGGTACTGCTCATCACCATATTATCAGATAATACAAGAAGTTTGGTGTTTATAGTTGAAATTTATATCATTTGTCCGGTTATTTTAATACTTCACATAAATAATAAATGCTAGAATCTAATACCTCTATATAATAGATGATAATGTCCGTGTTTTCTGCTGTCGTTTCCGGCTAGTGAAAACTTAAAGAAAAAAATGGATGGGTGCTATAGGCGTGGAAAATATAAATATAACACACATCCCTCTACATAAAATATGAAAAGATCGTGTGATACATTTCTTTTCTGCGGTAAGAGCAAGAGGTGGATTTAATAATAATCCCTGTGTAATTCAATTACCGATTTTAACCGATTTTTATAAAACTTCGTAACTATCTGTAATTTGGTCCAACTTAAAAGATAGGATAGTTTTTGAATTGGGATAGTTTATTTGTTTTATTTATATAGATAAGAAGCGGCACGAAGTTCGCTGGGTCAGCTAGTAATATATATAAATTACGTGTCACGTTATTTGTCCACGATGGACTCCTAAACTATTTAACTTGTGTGATAATAATATATTGTGTGATATAAAATTAAATTTAAATTAAAATGATTTTGATCAAACTTCGTTACTATCTGTAATTTAGTCCAATTTGAAAGATAGGATAGTTTTTTTTGATTAGGATAGTTTATTTGTTTTATTTATATAAAATATAAGTTGGCGGTACGAAGTTCGCCGGGTCAACTAGTATTCTATATTTGTTTATTTATATGTAGGGCATGCAGATAGCTGTCTCATGCTAAGCACGTCATGTTTCGACTCTACCACCGCTTATAGAAAGAAATTCTACTACTATGAGCCAGCAAGTTGCTCTTTTAATGAAAAGAAATAGTGGTTTATAATTAATAAACGATTGATACATATTATAATTTATAAATGAGTACTTTTTTATATATGGTGATCTCTTTCAATTTCACAAAACGGCAGCGAAACTGTTTGGATATTCCAAGATCTTTAAAAACCTAAATCCACGCGAATAATATGTACCTGATAGAGTACAAACGTACGTTACGTAATTATTATAACCTATAAATACTACGTAAACATAAATGCTTGATTATCGCTTCACTCCTTATCGATGTCGATAGTTTCGAAGCACACTCCCTAATGGGCGGCCATTTTATGAGTTTTTTTCTGTAGGTAAGCACCCGATTTTTGTAGGTAAGGCACCTCCATGTATTTGCTACCTTCATGGTTCTGTGCCACGAAATGACTATGAGTTAACCTAAGATAAAGGATCCCATTATGGGATCCTTTATCTTAGGAGTTAACTAGTACCTAATCTGTGTTAGGAGTTATGACATGACATTCTATTACGGATGTGACGGATAGTGATGTAACCGGTTTTAGAAAAACCTAAAAAAACGGTTTTTATAAAACGATAAACACCGGTTTTTGCTTACTAAAACCGATTACTTTTGGGTAGCGATGATTCGATACCTTGTATTCTTGTACAAATGTTTACTTGATTCTGTATTGAAACAATAGTATCTAGTACTTTTAACTTTTAGTATCGAACCATTTCTTTCGATACTTGCTCGGTATTGAAAGAAAAGTACTTATATCGAATTGATTCGAATTTCGAAGCGTATATTCGAGTAGATGGCCACACCGGACTCTTTGTCATCTCAGATGTTAAGGTTCAAAAGGACACTCTCAAAGCCGTAAGAGAAAATAAATTATAATGGTGCCAAGACGCCTTTAAGACGTTCTCGCGCTCTCGTCTCGCAGACATAAAACTTCCTTATAACTAGATTATAGTCGTAATTCCTAGTTCCATGGAGAGTACTATGTTCTGTGGTCAGTCGCAACGCATGGTCTGTGGTCATAATTATCACAGACCAGGAACAACATAATTAGGTCAGTTGGTACCACGGCAAAGAAATAGGTTAGACGTAGTCGCAATTCCTAGTTCCATGTACCACGGTGTGGTACTCTGTGAATCTTGTAAGTTACATGCAGGAAAAAAAGGTTACATGCATGAAGATAGGCCTACCTACCATGGTTACATGCTAAGATGTTACATGTAAGCAAGCACAGAGTACATTAATTAAACGGGTCATGCTCCCTGTGAGTCTGTGAGTATATTGTATTCTGTGGCTTAATGTAAGGCACAATCGTAGACCACAAACACTATAGGATAGGCACAATGTAGTGATGTGCCGAGTCGGCTATTTTTGGTATTCGAGTATTTTAGTACTCATAAAAAAATATCGAGTTAGAACTCGAGTCTAGAGTATCTATAAAGTACTCGAGTCAACATAAAGTACTCGAGTACTTTTTGTACCTACTAAGATATTTATTAAAATAAAATATAAAAACAGAACTTTTAATCGAATGATATATTAAATTATCAATAACGACGTATAATATACAGACGGATAATATTGAGATATAAGTTTACTATTCAAACATAAAATGACGTAATGTTTAATCAAACTTTTCTACTAATCTAATTCTCCATTGGTAACTAAAAATATATAAATATGAAATCAGTA
The DNA here is from genome assembly GCA_029955525.1 of Oeneis ivallda. Taxonomy (NCBI): domain Eukaryota; kingdom Metazoa; phylum Arthropoda; class Insecta; order Lepidoptera; family Nymphalidae; genus Oeneis; species Oeneis ivallda. Next base: position 1,708,586 of record JARPMR010000025.1, on the reverse strand, counting down.
AATAATAAATTATTGAAAACCAATGTCAAAACGTTCTACAAAATCAATCACACTAAACAAAAACAAATAAGTAAATAAGTTTCAACTTGCACATTTCCTGCACATTACGATTTGTTTACAGCAATGTTGTATTGACTTGGTTCCACATATAACGCTATAGTAGTACTATTATAATTATATTCTGTGGCTGTAGTGACTCGAGTACCGGCGGTAATCGAGCGCGTACTCACGAGCACAGACAGGAACAACAAGACTCACGAGTACTCGAGTATGGGAGTCTATGTAAGTGCTCGAGTAATGACTCGAGTCTGGAGTCGACCTGACTCGGCACATCTCTAGCACAATGAAAGGTTTCTGTCTACGTTATACAAAAGTTTTTATGCTTATGTTTACAAACATCAAAATCAAATTCAGTTCCCATTTACCACTACTTGGGAATTAAATTATTTTGGTTAAATAAAGTCTGAAAGGCAAAACAAACAACAACAACAAGGCTTGGTTATCCCGATTCCCGACGCCTCCCCCGTTTGTGCAGCCCAAATACAAAAAGTAAGTAAACTTTACCTTAATATAATCATCTTTCCTACAAAAATTAAATAACATGAACAACTTCTAACTTTGTATGTAACAAATCTATCTTCTAACAAATATGCATGACACCTACTCGACATTCGGTAGGCAAGACTGCAAGTGAAAAAGCGGTGGGGCATTCAGATTACAGAGGTGTTCGGATTAGAAGGGGTTCGGATTAAAGAGGTCCTGCTGTATATATGTATATTCTTTATTGCACAGTGCACACACAAAAGGATAGTTTACAAGATAACTAAATGTATTCCTAAAGAACAACACAAACAACATGATGATGATGATGATGCGGGTTGTTACGTTCCCTCAAATATGGTTGAGCGAAGCAATGGCTGGGTCATGCGTCATGTTCGTGAACGGGTGCCACCGGCGGCAGTGGGGCTACTTTCTGTCTGCCCGTCTTAACATGTGTTGAATTATAATTAGAAATAATTACGTATGCTTTTGTGGAATTACCCCTCATTGTGGAAACTCTGCATACATAGAATAATATCTATTAAGTATATTGTAAAAGTATTTTGAAAAGAGCAACTGCCGAGGACATTCCGAACCAGTGGTAGACTCATTGACGATTCAAAAGTACTTGTAAAAGTTTATTTGAATAAAAAACATTTCTATTGTATTCTATTCTATTCTATTCTATTCTAACAAACAACACCTTCAACTCTTTATTTCAGTGCCAAGGGCAAGGGTGATATCATCCGCCCAAGTGGAGGTGCTAATTGGCCTGCTGGAAGCCGACCCTTCTATAGCGCAAGGTCGCGTGATAGGGGGCTCGTTGGCCAACAAACGTGTTGCCGACTTTTGGAGGAGAGCAGCCACTGCCCTTAATAATATGACAAATGGTGCCACCAAGACGGCCAAAGAATGGAAAACCGTAAGTATTGATTCATTTGTAATGTGAAATTGACTAAAAATAAACAACGTGTTTAAATGTTTTTATTCATTAAACGACTATTTAAATTCATCACTTAGATACTCGCTGCAAATACAATAATCAACTTTTATACATTAATTCATTTTGATCTTGGTATTGCATTATGATAATGACATTTTAATATTATTATTAATATGGTAATAATAACACTCAATTTAACACAAATCATCTAACTTACATTGTACTTATAAATTTTTGCATGCCCTTTGTTCGGCGGATTGCGGAATGTTTTGTACCTACCCTACTGTAACACCTTTTATGTACCTGCGATTATGCAAATAAATGATTTGATTTGATTTGATTTGAACACGCCAGTGTATTAAGGGTATTTTCCGATATACACTGCGAGCACTGCTCAGTGCTCTCACTGGTGAAAAATTCCTTCAGTTATGGACTGCCAGTACACTGCCGCAGTACCCTAGAGAAATATATGACATAATTTTTGTACTGTGAGCACTGGCACTTTTGAGGTAAGGTGCTCAGTACTTTGATCATGCGATCAAAAACATAACAGCGCCTAGAGATTTACTAGCTTCCATCAATGATTGTTATTGTTTTTAAAGCAACTACAGTCAAATATTTGATATGTTGGTATACAATTCATCATCATCATTAGCAACCCATCAACGGCTCACTTCTGAGCGCAAGTCTCCTCTCAGAGAAGGGTTATAGGCCATAGTCCACCACGCTGGTCCAATGCGTCCAAGCGTGGTGGACTATGGCCTATAACCCTTCTCTGAGGAGACCTGCGCTCAGTAGTGAGCCGTTGATGTGTTGCTAATGACCCTAAGTTTTATCATATTTTTTCAGTATTGGCACGAACTGAAGTACAGGGCGCGCAAGCGAAACCACATTCGCGAACACGTCTGCGGAACTGGTGGAGGAAAAAGAATTCCATCAGACGCCCGCATACTACAGCTACTTAAAGTAGGGCCATGTGCGGGTAGTACCGAAGCGCCAATTCCGGTTCCTCATGTAAGTAAACAAAAGGCAGCCCGCACACAGTCAAAAATATTGTCAATATTTTCGAATATTGTCAATAATATTGCGTGTGTGTGGGGCGTATTGAAGGATTGATCAATATTATTTCATATAAAAAAAAATATTGTCAATATTTTTATTGACAATACTATTGACTGTGTGCGGGCTGCCAAACAAATACTCAATCACAAACATAATGATTCTTAAGGGCCTGTTTCACCACTATCCGTTAGTATCTGATATATATCTAACAGATAAAAAAGCTGTTAGATAAGTTTGGCTGATATTTTTGAGATTATCAGAGTTTATCTGCTAGATTGTCTTAACAGAAACTTGTGAAACAGAAATTTGAACTCTATCTGTCAGACAAGTTGTGGATAGGCTGTCAGGTACTTTATCAGGAAGTGGTGAAACAGGCCCTTAAGGACCTGTTTCACCACTTTCTTTTAAAGTGTCTGATCCTAAGGCGACGTTTTCGCATAGGCGTGGCGTTGCGCTTCTCGCGGCGCGTCGAGTCGCGTGAGCGGTCGCGCGATATGGCCAAGGTATGAGGGCGAGCGAGAGCGAGCGAGCGACGCGCCGCGCGACGCGCAACGCCACGCCTATGCGAAAACGTGGCCTAACAGATAAAAAAGATGTCAGATAAATCTGTTTGATATTTTTTTAGAGTTTATCTGTTAGATTGTCTTAATGGACACTTGTGAAACAGAAATTTGAACACTATCTGTCAGAGTTAGGTAATCATAATATTGATTGAGATTAACCCTAGAATCCTACACTAGTTTCAGTAACTGATTTTCCTACAGTACATAGGTACATTAGGGATTGGGTGCTTCCGCACCACATTTATGGCCGGTATGGAAGTAGGAATAGTAAGTAGGAAGTTCCTACCAAAGTTCTTACTAGCTGTATATAAACTAGTGGTTCACCCCGAACTAAGACCTCGCGGTAACGGTTTCCCATAATTACTTATTCATTCATGTTGTTCAAGTACATGATATTACGCTAATAATTATAAAACTTTCAAGCCGAAACTTTCAATGATTAATCCGTTGTGAGGTCAAATATAATCTCCACTTTGAAAGCCCCCCATTTCGTCAATTTTAGGAAAAAAATTAAAAAAAAATACTTTTGTACTCTGTTTCAAATTATCTTTAAAAAGATATATTGAAAATCTATGAACGGCAATAAAAAATATTTTCCTTCGCATTCGCTTCTATGAGAGCCCCCCTGAAATAAAGATTTTTATAATTTTTTATGCAATATTCGGCTGAAGGCCATCGGTTTACATATCATATCTAAATTTGAAGTAATTACGTTCAGTAATTCAAAAGTTATAAGACGGACGGACAAGTGCAAATTCGCTCTAGTAGACTCAGAGACCTCGCTTCCCTCGGTCAAAAATCGCCCAAGTGCGAGTCGGGCCTCGCTCTTTTAGGGTTCCGTACATATGACCAAATATTTTTTTTAAAACTAGATACATATTTAGATATCTTACTGCCGCACTCAGAGTCGCTAACCGTTACTTAACGACTTAATCTTGGATTTTAAAAAGTTTCATTCTCAGAAGTTAACGCTTCATTTGTACATTAATGACAATTATAGATGACAGTAATAGATTTAATGATAATTAATTAATTAATAATTAAATAATATAATTTAATATATGCGGCTGAGTGCGGCAGTTAATCACAAATCAATGATTAATTAATCTTAATTTAATGAATGACTCTGCGGCAGTAAGTTCTTAGAAAGTACTAAATTAGCATATGGGGAAAAAATGCTCGTTTGTTTTGGTCACAACTTCAAACCGCATTATAAATCGGTGTTTTCATTATTTGTTGTTTAAATACACTATATAGTACATAATATACCAAAATTTCAAATTTCTAACTAGTTTAGTTTTTGAGATAGACCCACTAACAGAATTGGTCTAAAACCGACAATTTTGACGGCCCCCATTTCTTCATTTTTGAAGCTAAAAAATAAATAAAAATATATATTTGAACTCCACTTAATGAGCTCTAGACAATGACAGTCCATATGCCAGGGTAAAAAATAAAATTTTATTTCGACTCCTTTTCCGTGTATGGGAGCCCCATTTATTTTTTAATTTAATTTAACTTTTATTATTTGTTGTTATAGCGGCAATAGAAATACACAATATGTGACAACTGTCTATCTATTACGGTTTACGAGACACAGCCCGCTGACAGACGGGCGGACGACGTAATAGTTTTAATCATGGAAGTAGGAATTACGCCTACGTCTAAGTTTTAATAGTAGTTCTGTTTTTTGTTTCAGGAAAAAAAGGACAACCAACTCAGAACGGGTCCTGGTGGTGGCATCAAATTGGAATACGATGATCATAATGGTGATGAAATGATCCTTGAAATAATTGCAAATAATAACAAAGATTCGCCAGACATTCACAGGATGGATATACCCGAACCTTCTGGTTTAGAAGACGTAGGACGTTCGGCTGAAGTTGAAAGCGCTTACTCGCCTGGTACAGACACTTCAAGTTATGGAAGAGCAACAAATAAGTCTAGAAACCGAAGAAGATTACCGAGATCTGTTGATTACGACAAGGAAATTCTTAAGTTGAAAAAACAAAAGCTTGAAGTTGAAATTCGCTTAACTAAAGAACAATCCGAAATCGCCAAAAGGGAGCGTTATAAGCTTGATTTGGAGTTACTGAAGCTTGAAAAAGAGCTTCAGATTGAACCATCTGCTTTTACTATACCCTATATTTCAAACGATGCTTTAATACTGCCCTCGTAATAAAAATAAATACAATAACTTAGTGTCTAAAGTCTTGTATGTATATGTATGGCTTCTTTTTCCAATATCCTATCCTATCCTACTTCGTACAGTACCCGGCGATATATATTGCACATCGGCCTTTGGAATAAAACGCTATTTCTATTCTATTGCAAGGAAAGCTATCCAGAAATTCACGTAGTAATTACTGAAATCTCTTCACAATCGGCGAGCACATCACGTAACATATTATATAAAAAGAATGCAGTCGAACTGTGAATAGAATAGAATAGCGTTTTATTCCAAAGCCCGATGTGCAATATAATATATCGCCGGGTACTGTACTCCTACTAATATTATAAATGCGAAAGTTTGTGAGGATGGATGGATGTTTGTTTCTCTTTCATGCCACAACGAATGAACCGAATTGGCTGAAATTTGGAATGGAGATAGCTCATACCCAGGATTAACACATAGGCTACTTTTATCCCGGAAAATTACAGAGTTCCCGCGGGAAAACTTGTAGAATTGCCTCCGTGTCAACTTCTTCATTTTCATCTCCTTCGTACCTTACATAATTAGGAGAACATAATCTCTTTTCAATATTGTGTAATGTGATGCAAGAGAATAATACATTACATGAAGTTTCTGGTTGTAGCCTGAGGTGGTTTAGGCATAAAGATTTTTCTTTTAAAATCTATGTCTTATGTCCAATGATCATGCTCCGCTCCACCCAGTAATCGTCGAGAACTCTGCACTCGAAATTGTGGACGAGTATATAACTATACCTGGGACATACAGTCCAGCTAGGTAGGTCCAATTTCGAGAAAGAGATCAGCCGCCGAATCTATCACGGCTGGGCAGCGATCAGGAAGCTCCGAGATGGCTTCTCGTCCAAAATCCCTCACTGCCTGAAAACTAAAGTCTTCGAACAGTGCGTGTTGCCAGTGATGACTTACGGATCCGACACATAGTCGCTAACTGTGGGCCTCATAAGAAGGCTCAGACTCAGGGTCACTCAGCGAGCGATGGAAAGAGCTATGCTTGAAGTATCCCTGCGGGATCAAATCAGAAATAAGGAGATCCATAGGAGATAACCAGTCAATCATAGGTCAGCGAGTCGCGAAACTGAAGTGGAAATGGGCGGTGCACATAGTTCGAAGAGCTGATGGTCGTTGGGGTCCCAAGGTGGACACATTACCGATTGATTTTTATATTTATGTATTCCCCTTATTTAAAAATATATGCTTGAGACAAATTTGTTTCTATACCTAATAATTATAAAAGCACTCAAATTATGTAGGTACGTGATTTTTTAACAATAAAATTTTATAATAATTAATATACCTTGCGTAATATTTTGTGAAAACAAACAATTTTGTCTCGGAAGTGAAATAACGCAGAACGCGCATACTGCCTTCACAGCAGATTTTATGTTGCAGATAAAATACATTTTTGTTTTATAAAGAATATTAGCCAAGCTGAACTGTGCCGTTAGTCCGAGTTTTAATTCGTTTTATCGTAATAGTAGGTAAACGATAACATTAGCATCAAATTACACTTAATTTAATATAAAAAATTCTTTTAAAAAAGCCGACTTCAAACGCCCGTGCCAGTAGGTACAAAGTATATAATTAATTGTTAATATTTTAAAAACCGCTCGACTGATTTCGACAAAATTTCAATGGGACCACCTGGGAGTATACCCTTTGAAATCAAAAAAGAATTTTCCACATCGGTTCAGGCGTCTTCGAGTAATCCGTGACATAAAAAATAAAAAAGATTCTGACGAATAATTGAGAACCTCCTCCCTTTTTGAAGTCGGTTAAAAATATTATCGATTCAAAGTCACAAATTCAATACAGCCGATTTTAATTTGGAGCATATAAGAATTCATGCACGAAATTGAGCTCTAACTGTTATAGTTTTTTATTTTATTTTGATAGTAATTATCACAAATTCAGAAATTCACATTACTGACTGCAACATAATACCTATCAGCGGCTTACGTATTAAATAAAGGAGATCACAAACTGCCAGTTATTTCCACATTTTCCCAACAATGGGTAACAAATATAGGCTGTTGACAATATTAGGGATTATCCTAACACATTGTAGTGTGATTAGTGCTGACTCATACAGCGTCGTCGTGGGCACAGAAGAGCATGTTAACCTAGTAGATAGCAAATTCTTAAGTTTTACAGTTGACCCGAAGTATCTGTTTTCCTCCAGTGAGAAGTATAATAGGTAAGTCTTAGTGCTATTTTTATTATAAAGTTATATCTCATTTTTAGGGTTCCGTAGTTAACAAGGAACCCTTATAGTTTCGCCATGTCCGTCCGTCTGTCTGTCTGTCTATCTGTCCGTCCGCGGTTATCTCAGAGTATATTGGTACTAGAAATCTGTAATTTGACAAGGGTATAAATATCAATCACGCCGACAAAGTGGTGAAATAAAATTGTGAAAAATATTTTTTTTAGGGTACCTCCCCTACATGTAAAGTGGGGATGAAATATTTTTTTCTCGTCTATCCCATAGTGTGGGGTGTCCTTCAATAGATCTTTCAAAAATATTGTGGGTGTGGGAACACTAGAGCTGTAGCAAACCGTATGTATTCGTTACTGAGTAACGGGTACGCCATCTAGTACCGAGTAACGAAACGTTACTCACGAATACTTTTCGTTACTCGCATGTTTCGTATCATGGTTACATACGCTGTTCAATGACGCAATGTTACGCTGCGTTGATGCCTGTATTGAAACGTTTCTTACTGATCGTTTTGCGCATGCGTGCGTATTTTCCGCGAATTAAAAAGGTAATGTAAAGTTTATTGACAATAAATAATTTTGGACGCCTATTTGTAGCTTTTTCATTATAGCATAAACATAAGTCTGCTTTAAACTACGGCAAAGTGAAAAATGCAGTTTGGCATGTAATGAATATGTATTATTTCTACAAATTGAAATTATGAATGCTGCGATGCCGCACCTAGTACATATTAAGTCATATCTTATAATAAAATTATAGAAAGAACAATACGACTCGATTAACGATTTGTTTCTCTAGCATAACATAGCATGTTATGAGGTATTAGGAGTAACGAGTAACGATACGATAGTAACGAGTACTGAATGTATAGTAACGAATACATACGGGTACGTTTTTTTTTCGTTACTTTTACACCTCTAGGGAACACCATTTTTCAATTTAGGGATCCGTTTGTGAAATATGATATTTTTAAGTGCTAAATTTTATTAGAGTCAAGTGTCCCCCCCCCCCCCCCTGCCAGCTAAATGGTTGTATAAAGAATACAAGAAAAAATTCACAGCAGTAGTATATATAATGAATTTTAAAGGAAAACTATCACGGCTAAGTATGGTTCATGAGCTAAGGAGTTATATCTGTTTTTTCTAAGGTAGGTATTACACGTAGTGTAAGTTGCATATTTTGTAGTATATTATAGTATTTAAACCATGGAACTCAAAATGTGTTCAATATTCATAAATAAAATAAAAGCACTAACCTAGGTCAGCAATAATATTTGAGACTTTCAAGTATGGAACCCTACACTGCGCGTGGCCCGACACGCACTTGGCCGGTTTTTAACACAAAGGACTATGCAAAAATAATATGGGCACTGTCCCCACCCCCCAATAGACGTGACACTATTTTTAATATTATTGTGACGTTCCATAAAAGGACTAATGACCATTTTCAATACGAAAATAATTGTTTTTTTTAATACAAAAAAATGTACCCACGCTGAAGTACGCGCGCGCATGCACAGGCGACGAAAGGGCGGGAGGTGGTCAGAGGGAGCGCGGGCAGCGCGCGGCGCGGTTTTTCTCTGCGTCTCAGAAACGCGTCTGAAGCCACAATAGTTTTTTCATCATACCTATTCGAAAAACGAATATTGGCTTCAGAGGACAGCGGGAGCAAAATTTCATTTTAACCCCATGGGACTTTTCATTTCTCTCTTCTGATTGGTCCGCGTTATACTGCTTTAGCATACTAAAGCACTAACGCGGACCAATCAGAAGAGAGAATTCAAAAATGTGTCGAAATTCAAAAATGTTTGAGAAGCTGTTGTCTACGATAAGTCACGTGATCAAATTTGTCGATTAGACATATACGCCCATACTTCCAACATAAACATTAATGTTTAATTATTTCATAAAAATTTATTTGTGTTTTAATTAAACTTTCAATATACGTATTGGTAATGTCTATACTCTATACATCATCATCATCATTATCAACCTTTAGATGTCCACTGCTGGACATAGGTCTCAATTCTCATCCATGGACCTCCACAGGCTTGGGTCTTGCGCCGCCTGAATCCAGCGGCTCCCTGCGACTCGTTTGATGTCGTCGGTCCACCTAGTGGGGGGTCTGCCAACACTGCGCTTATCGGTGCGGGGTCGCCACGCCACCTTGGGACCCCAACGACCATCACCTCTTCGAACTATGTGCCCCGCCCATTTCCACTTCAGTTTCGCGACTCGCTGAGCTATGTCGGTGACTTTAGTTCTCCTGCGGATCTCTTCATTTCTGATTTGATCTCGCAGGGATACTCTATACATAGTAGGTTGATACTCCTAGCTTTTTCTCATAGGTAATGATGAAAAATAGTGTGTGTCATTCGGGGCCAAAATTTTTTGTTCTCGGGCGGCGTATATTGAATTCCTCGCTACGCTCAGGATTCTACTTTAGAATCCCTCGCTGCGCTCGGGAGTCTACTATAGAATCCTTCACTTCGCTCTGAATTCAAAATAACGCCCTCGGGGAACAAAAAATTCCTTTGGCCCCATATAACACAAATAACTATTTTCTAGTTGGTTAATGCTCCTGTATGTTTGTTTAATTATTATAAACTACTAAATTGAAGGTATCTAAAATAATTATCTGAAAAATAGGTGAATAAATAATTCAAATTCGGTTTGCATGAATATCTATCCTAAATCTACGGCGATGTCGTCAAAGTAAAAAATCATCAGGCTGCCATGATGTATTAACTGAGATACGTTGGGTGGGGAACTGGGGAAGACGTAGTCTAACATGAGAGCTGGCTAACCTGGAAGGAGTATGGCATATGTACCTAGTATATACGTACATTAGTTTATAGAGCGCGTAATTTTTTCTTATTCGTTGCCAAGATAGACCACATAGCCCTTGAGTGCGATCAATATGCCTTAAGGTAACAGATGCAGTCTAAGATGGTAGCGGGTTAACTTCGAAGGGGCTATGGCAGTTTTAATAAAACCCACACCCCTAATCGGTTTCTACAGGCCATCGTTCCGGAACGCTATCTCTTGGCGGCAAAACTTTGCTGGTGGTAACAACTTCATCATCATCATTACCAACCCATCAACGTCTCACCAGTCACCACTGAGCGCAGGTCTCCTCTCAGAGTCCATCACGCTGGCCCGATGCGAATTGGCAGACTTGACACGCCTTTGTTATGGAGTTATGGACAGTTCTCAGGCGTGCAGGTTTCCTCACGACGTTTTCCTTCACCGTTGAAGCATGTGATGTCTAATTGCTTAAACGCACATAACTCCGAAAAGTCAGATGTACTACTTATCTTAGGTAACTATAGTAGCAAATAGCAATCCCGAAACCTCTTTACCAGTGCAGATTAGGAAACAATTTAGAAAATAAGCAATTAGATATTTCACTTTCCGGAAATCGAAACCATTGAGCCAAAAAATTTAAGAGGACTAACTACCTATTACATTTCGCATTCCTCTCTCGCACATTCTAATATTTTCAATGATTGTAAAAATCTCAATTCTCAGATCCTTTTGACAAAATGTGGTCAGTTAGTATCTTCGACAATTAAAATTACGGATATTTTAGACATATTTTTATTATTACACTAGCTGATGCCCGCGACTTCGTCCGCATGGATTTAGTTTTTAAAAATCCCGCGGGAACTCTTTCATTATCCGAGATAAAAAGTAGTTCTCCCGGTCTGAGGAACCACTACTACATTCATTACTATACCCATGCAAAATATCGCATCAATCCGCTGTTCTGTTGCGACTTGCGACGTGATTGAAGGACAAATCAACAAACAAACACGCTTTCGCATTTATTATATCAGTAATGCTTTATTATAACACTTTTTATAATTGTCAAATTTTTTACCATACTTAACCAAAGACAAAATTACGCTTAGCTGTCATTTACGTTTTGTTATTTCACTGTCATTTGCGTTTTGTTATTCCATGTCAGATGTGTTTTTGTTATACCACGTTTTATAGTGGCTTGACGGAAACGCGGTCGAACGGGATAAAAAGTATCCTATGTCCGTCTCCTGGTTCTAAGCTACCTCTCCACCAATTGTCAGCCAAATCGGTTCATCCGTTCTTGAGTTATAAATAGTGTAACTAACACCACTTTCTTTTATAAATATATATAGATTCATATATACTTTCGACTTTCACAGGCCACGGTCTTGCGCTGCCTGAATCCAGGGGCTCCCTGCGACCTACCTAGTTTATGATTGAGAATATGAGTGATAAAATTTGTAGTAGTTATCGCCCTTTTTCTCTATCAAGACCTAGATTAGGTAGGTATATCATAATCAAACTATAATATCTAAAATATCCATTATTTTACTGTCGAAAATATATTTGACCACATTCTGTTAAAAGTAGGTACCCAAGTATCTGAAAATATTAGAATGTGTGAGAGAGAGGGATGCGAAATTTTATAGTCCATACTGACTCTAATTCCGTTTCCAGTAAGGAATGTATCTGCATGGCGACGTCCCTAACGCCGGCGTACATCCGCATCGCCGGCCCCTCCACCTCGCGCGTGAGCTTCACCAACACCACCATAGCCATCGACGACGGCCGCCCCGGCAGGCTCGCCCGGCGCAGGCTGTACAGCGACGAACATGGTGAGTACATCCTCATCTGCATGGCGACGTCCCTAACGCCGGCGTACATCCGCATCGCCGGCCCCTCCACCTCGCGCGTGAGCTTCACCAACACCACCATAGCCATCGTCGACGACCGCCCCGGCAGGCTCGCTCGGGGCAGGCTGTACAGCGACGAACATGGTGAGTACATCGTCATCGTCGACAACCCATCAACGGCTCACTACTGAGCGCAGGTCTCCTCTTTGGGGCGTGGCAGCTGATACCCATGACTTCGTTCGCATGGAGTTAGAAAAATTCTTTGTTAGTGGATGGTGTGATGGTGGATGTTAGCTATAATTTCTGAAGACTTCCGCAGGCCTTGGTCTTGCGTCGCCTGAATCCAGCGGCACCCTGCGACTCGTCTGATGTCGTCGGTCCACCTAGTAGAAGGTCTGCCAACACTTCGCTTCCCGGTGCGGGGTCGCCACTCCAGCACCTTGACACCCCAACGACCATCAGCTCTTCGAAGTATGTGCCCGCCCATTTTCACTTCAGTTCCGCGACTCGCTGAGCTATGTTTAAATTTGCAATTTACACTAATTGTCTTATATTTTTAAACAGATTCCAACTACAGAACGCAGCTAGCCGTATCGCACGGCAAGTGGGAGAGGTTCGTCCAGTGGGCCAGCAGCACCGGCTTCGACCTGGTGTTCGCGTTGAACAATGACGAGAAGACTGACGCGGGGATATGGGATCCCAACACCGCGCTGAACGTCCTCACCATGGCTGACAAGGCCCATGTTGGGAAGATGTTCTGGCAACTGGGTTATGGTAAGCTAAACTAAAAAACCCCTCAGTGCCTGAAGACTAAAGTCTTCTAACAGTGCGTGTTGCCAGTGACGACTTACGGATCCGAGACATGGTCGCTGTGGGCCTCATAAGAGGGCTCAGGGTCACTCAGCGGGCGATGGAGAGAGCTATGCTCGGAGTATCCCTCCGAGACCAAATCTGAAATCAGGAGATCCGTAGGAGAACCAAAGTCACCGATATAGTTTGGCGAGTCGCGAAACTGAAGTGGAAATTGGCGGGCACATTGTTCGAAGAACTGATGGTCGCTGGGGTCCAAAGGTGCTGAAATGGGGTCGCCATTTCAGCACCTTTGGACCACAGCGACCACTAGATGGACCGACGACCTCAAACGAGTCGCAGGGAGCCGCTGAATTCAGGCGGCGCAAGACCGAGGCCTGCGGAAGTAAATGCAAGAGACCTTTGTCCAGCAGAGGACGTCTATCGGTTGACAAAGAAGCAGAAGAAGAAAAAAAGTCAATAAAGTTAAAAATCGGCCAAGTGCGAGTCGGGGCTCGCACTTTTAGGGTTCCGTTAAAAAAAATTAAATTAAAATATTTCCATGTACCCATGGAAATATTTTACTTCAATTTTTTTAATTTAATTTAATTTTTATTATTTGTTGTTGTAGCGGCAATAGAAATACAAAATATGTAAAAATTTCAACTGTCTATCTATTACGGTTTACGAGATACAGCCCGCTGACAGACGGACGGACAGCGGAGGCTTAGTAATAGGGTCCCGTTGGCACCCTTTGGGTACGGAACCCTAAAAATGTCTTGCTTCCAGAATGTAAGAACCAATCCATAGAAGAGTACCTCAACGACCTGGAGACTCTGCGAGTGATCGTCGAGACGTTCCCAGCGGGCCAGGCCGGCGGGTGGCGGGTGGTGGGCGGTGACGTCACGCACTGCCTGCAAGCCGACTCCAAGAGCGACTTCAAGGATTACGTCACTCTCTCCAACGATATGATGGATGCTATTTTACTAAATGGGTATGCACTTGAGATACATAAACATTTCTGTGGTGGTGTCGTGTGATGCGGGTTGTTACATTCCCTCAAATATAGTTGAGGGAAGCAATGGCTGGGTCATGCGTCATGCTCGTGAACGGGTGCCACCGGCGGGAATGGGACTACTTTCTGTCTGCCCGTCTTAACATATGTTGAATTATAATTAGGTATGCTTTTGTGGAACTTCCATTCAGTGTGGAAACCCTGCATACATATATCATAGTATATCTATTGTATTGTAAACTTGTTTTGAAAAGAGCAAACGCCGAGTTTCTCGCTGGTTCTTCTCGGCAGAAAGGGCATGCCGAACCAGTGGTAAACTCATCGACGATTCAAAAGCACTTGTAAAAAAGTTTATTTGAATAAAAAAACATTTCTATTCTATTATGCTTCAATGCTTCAATTTCTATAGGTATAGAATACTATACCTATAGAAATTAAAGCATTTCTCAGCGCATACGTTTTGTTAATGATTTGACCATCTAGGTTTTTACCTACATAGTCAAATCATTGTCAAAGCTCTAATGTGCGTTTATGCAATTAAATATGACATGCTTGAACGGGGAAGAAAAACATCGTGAGGAACCTTGCATGCCTGATAGTTTCCGTAATGTTCACAAAGGCGTTTGAAACAGTATGATGGCCTATGACCCTTCCCCGAGACCTGAGCTCAGAAGTGAGCCGTTTATGGGTTGCTGATTATAATGAAAAGTCTTAAAAGTAAAACGTTTACGGTCGAAGAATTCAGTTTCATCCTTGGTGAAACGTTACTTGGCGTTGGCGAAATTGGCATGAGTTCCGCATTAATAATTAAAAAAAAAATACTACTATAACTACTACTATACTATAATACTTATGTATTTACAAAAAATACACACCGTCCAAGTGATTGCTAATGGGCATGGTGTCCAAAAAACACTGGCGCTATTACCTCTCTGAATAGCGAGGCTCTCTCTTTTAAATTCTTCGTGTCCGATGACTATGGATCCAGAGTCTCAAAAGCAAGCGCAGCATAAACGTAATCCTTAGAAATGGCTGAGTATTTGCGGCGCTGAAGCAACTGAGCGGATTCGGCAGCTGGCAGTTCGGTAGGTGGGACGCAGCCAACGTATCAACGCAGGTCACGTCCCACAGCAGTGCTCGACCCATCGTCCACGGTACTATAGTCATCCCGTCCGGCCTCTTGCCGTCATCCCTGAACAAACCGGAGGGTTCCAGTTGTGCAGGGATGGAGGCAGTGACCAGAGCGCGACGGACTATATCTTTGAGAGCACCGTGGTGATACAAACGGCCTGCGCTCCGAATACAATTAGGTCCATGGTGACGATGGTGACAAAACGTTTTCTCTTTCCAGCAATTCGTCGTCCCAGGAGCTAGAGCGTATGTCAGAAAGGGACCGCTACAAGTTGCTCAAGTTGCTCAGCACGAGCGACACGCCGCTCTGGCTGACTGAGCACAGCCTGGTGACCAGCGAGCTGGAGCGCGCCGCCGATTGGATGACCAGCCTCGGATACTCCGCGCGGAATGGCTTCTCCGTTCACTATCGAGAGTTGAAGGAGAAGGAGTTGTATGAGCCTACTTTGGTAAGCTGTCACCTGGACTTCATTGGAATCAGTAGACCTTTGGATTTGCCACCTTACCTTACATCTCTGACTCTCTAAACTGAACAGGCTTAAGTATTTTGTCGTCTCGGCTGAAGTACCTACTAGTTACGGGGTACAGTAGGTAAAACAAAAAAAAATTTAGAAGTTTTCTCAACGATAAAGATAGCATCTACTTCTTCTTCTTTATCAACCGATAGACGTTCACTGCTGGACAATGGTCTCCTGCATGGACCTCCACAGGCTTTGATCTTGCGCCGCCTGAATTCAGAAGCTCCCTGCGACTCATTTGAACTCGCGTCGTTCCACCTAGTGGGGGGTCTGCCAACACTGCCCTTCCCGGTGCGTGGTCCCGACTCCAGCAGCTTGGGACCCCAACGACCATCAGCTCTTCGAACTATGACTAAAGATAACGTTAAACAGAATAAAGGGAAGACCAATGTTCACAATATATATCGGTTGACAAAGAATACGAGGCAAAGTGAGACTCGAT